>CM067169.1:105544504-105554803 GCA_034093135.1 Erigeron breviscapus | reverse complement strand
TAATAATAATAATAAAGAGAACTTGTATTTCTCTGTGCAAACTTGGCTTAAACTGCAAATCTGATTGTTTTCGTAGTGACTCTCACCAAATTTTATTGTTTCTTGCTTGTTTATTCGTTTAGATATAATAAGTATATTTGGTGTTTCTTATGTTGCGAAAGATCGTTATGGATGAACATCATTCTGTGTTAAGCAAATGGTAAGATATTTAATATCTATGTTGAAAAACTGATCCTGGTTGAATGATTTTTTTTGGATAATCATTTAACTAAAGTCTTAGTTAATTTCTGAAAAGCTTGTTTTAAAAGGTTTTTCATTAAATTTTTTACTTAGTTTTTGAAATTATGTTCCTTTTAAATTTCTGAAAAACTTGAATAATTAGAAAGTTTAAACTAAACTTTTTAATTAGGTTTTGAAATTATTGTTTCAACCTTGGATAATTACATGATGTATTTTTATGGGTTTTGAAATTTCATTTACGAGCAAAATGGTGTCAAAAACTCACATTAAGTCTCGAGCTCGTGTGATATGAGTTCTTCTTCGGTTTGGGTTTTATTTTGGCTCGAATGGGCTCGTTGAGTCTACAGTACAAATGAAGCATTTTGCAGATGGTCCTTGCTGAAAAACGTGATTGATTTTTTAATTAATCTTGGTTTAATCGGTTTTTGAAATTAAATTTTTGGATGAAATTTGGTTTACAAATGAGTATATACAGAATTAATTTTCTATGCCTGACATACAATACGTCGGTTGGGATGGCAGTCTATTTTGTGGGCCGAATTTTAGTCTCATGTGGGCCATGTTGATGACTAAAAAAAATGGCTGGACTTTTATACGAAGGGACGATTTTTGTTTTAGTATTTAAAAGGGTCCCATTGTTGACCTAAGGCTTCCATCATACTTTACATCAGACGGTTCGTTTGTCTCTAAGCACATACTCTTTGCCGTATATTTTCACATAGTGTTGTGATTTGTGGTTCATCATCAAATCTCTGTAATTAAGTTTTGGTTTTCATCTTCATCGAGTAAGGACTCTTATATTTTTGTCATATCCTTATGTTACTTCTGATTATTTCTTATTTTACTATGACAACTTGCACAAAGTTTTTTTTAATGAAGGTGTCCAGATCGACCTTGACTTGCTTGGTCGGGTTCGACTTCCCCTCCATTCGAATATTATGATTTGTGTTCTTGGAAACCTTATTATTTGTCTTAAGATTTGAATTGTGGCACACCTTATTTGAATTTTTGGATAGTTTGAATTTGGCTTAGTCGAATTTAAACTGTTTGAAATTTTGAATGGTCTTTGCCTTATTTTTATCTTCTGACTTGTAATTTGGTTTTCGAATTTGAGTCGAGTTCTACATAGACTACGTTGTCTTGAATTCGACTTCACAAATTTTGATAGATGGAGTTATGGTATGCATTCTTTGGAACTAGTCACTTATAATGACATTTAGTTTTACGTGCAAAATGGGTTCACGTGGCTTGTTCTTCTTATGAGAAATTGCTTATATGTTGCATATAAATGTCATCTTCGACCTTGACTATGAGGGTCGATTTCGACCTCCTCATCGTTTGACCGAAATGGTTTTGCCTTTGAAATCTTTTTACCTCTTATGATTTGAAATATGGCTTGCCGTATTTGAATTATTTGCTGTGATTTGATTTTAAGGACTCGTGGGGATGTCGAACTCAGCCACTTCATGACTTGAATGATTGATAACTTGTTCATGTATGCGATATATGTGTAACTTGTTTTTGTCTCGATCTAAGGATTGCAAATTTGATTAGTCTGATGAGTGGTGTTCGACTTCGATATGTTACTTGTTATGTTTTTTTTACTGCGATATATGTTAATTGTTATGTTATATGCATTAGGATTATTAGAACTAGAGTCTTGCATGGTCAATTTTTCATAAACGTCGACTTGTCTTTTGCATGGTCAATTTTTTATTTATACAAAGTCAACGTAGACTTTTGGTCTTGATATATAAGGCATGCATTTTGTGTTTCGCTCTTGCTGGTGACTAAGTTCTAGTATTGTTGTCAAGTCGAACTTGACATAACCTTTAGGTCGAATTCTAGTATCTTAGTCTAAGTAAATTCTTACACTAATCTTGTTACTGAACTATTTTTTCTTTGCGTTTAGTATGGATTAAGTTTGCCTTGGGTGCTATATTTGGATAAGAACCTGACTTTAATCATGTCGTTGACATTTTGGCTGATGTTTTAGTTTTAATTGATTACAAGCTTACTAGTCTTTTCTAGTTATTTATTGTGTATAATTTGAACTAGAAAATTTGTAAGCTTTGGTTTAATTATTAGTGGTTTTTTTTAAGTATGGAATTTAAAGATGTTTATTAAGGTACTATGCTCTAAATTTTTTTTAGGAGTGTGGTAAAGGGTATAGTTTGATCTTTAAGTGAGGACTGCTTGGATGCTTGATCTGTACTTGAGGATTGATTTCATTTTGGAGACTTAGTAGTGTTTGGAGATTGGATCATTTATAAGTTTTAGTTGCTTTAAGAATTTAGATATTTTGATGGCATTGGATTTTAACTGTGTAGTTCTGATCTTATGTAAATGTCTATGTTTGTTATAAAGTGCAAATATACTTGAGTAATAATTCTTTTGTGAACAATGTGTTTTAAAGAATTATTTGGTATATCTTAACTTATATTTTGTCTCTTGTGCATTTTGGTTTTTCTTTGGGTTTGTTTTGCAGTGGCAGATGTTCAACTAGAGTTTGTCCTAGCTCATAATGCTAGGTACACTCCAGATACGAGTAATCAGAACACTGCTACTTATCATCCACTGATGCGCTTTCTTCAACGATCTCGGATTTCTCACTTACTGTCTATGGATCCTCCTATTTATGATCGTTTGGTTCAAGATTTCTGGACTACTGCTTCTTATCATACTGAAGGAGACCAATCCTATATTCATGCTACTGTGTGTGATCGGGTCTTGTCTTTCTCGATTGATCAGATGAGTGAAGCTTTACAGCTTGGAGAGGCAGCTCAGATGGATGCACGGATTGATTTTCCACTGTCTTTGAGGAATGGTGCTTGTGCGAGGATGGGATTTCATCCGTCTGTTTCTAAATTTAGTTTGGCGAAATTTTTGTGGGAGAACTTACGTTCAATGTGTGCTAATTCTCTGTCTAGTCGATATGTGCTATATTCGCGTTTTATAGCAGCAATTATCCAATTTTGTTTGCCAGATCTTGTTCCTGTTGGCAAAATTAAACAGGTTAATCAGATTGGTAGTACACGTCTTTTCCTCCATATGAGTGACGTCAAGATCGATGGCGCTACAGCTGATAGTCTGCGGACTCCATTGTTTGGTCATTTGGTGGATGAGAACTATGTAGAACCACTTAATGATGGTTGGGAGGATGATGTACCTCACAGAGTTGATCCTATTGATGCTCCAAATATAATGCAACCGCCACAGGGTGTTGCACCTCTTGTTGCAGGTTTTGTACCTCCTGGTAATCAAAATATTCAGGTTGGTGATCCTTATGCAGGTGTTGACGGTTTCTGTCTTGGTGATTTTGGGGATTTACCTGATGATTTTCATCTTGATGTGGACAAACTTTATCAAGATTATGGTCCGTTGGTTTGGAATGGTGAGGACGAAGGCTTAGATACGTCTTGGCTTCTTGAGAAATATCTGTGTAGAGGTGCAACTTCTGTTGCTGGACCTTCGACATTTATTCCACCAGATAGTCAAAGGTCTCTTACTCCCGAAGGCATTGCTGTTGATGCTACTACTGATTCTGATAGTCTAAAGTACTGTACTCCACCATCTCGCTTAACCATGAATCTAGCGAGTTCTTTATCCCAAAACCAACTCAAGATTCTTTCATCCATATTGCGAATATCCACATCAACCAACTCAGTATGATATTTCAACTCAGGTTCCTTCTTTGAAAACCAGGAACTTTTATCTATCTTCGTAATAGACTCATCATCAACTCTTGGAGGTAATTGATCTTGAAACACATGTTGCACCACTTCATCTTCAATAATAGTGTCATCAATAACCATGTATTCTCCATCTTTCAAAATATTCTTCAAATCAAAATCAATGTTATGTCTATTCAAATCTTTAGAAGCCTCAACTTGATCATCAACAATAACAACTAGAGATTTCCCAGAATCCCCAGAGCTTCCAGATGCATGAGACTCCCCCTGAGTGGTAGCTACACCTTGAGTATGAGTTATCGAGCACTTTGGCATCTCACGACCCTTAGGTGCATTGGGATCATCGTCTTTATCATTACGCCGATCATGACTAAAAGATCCAATCTTACAAGCATGCGGAGGCTGTACCACACTCCCCCTAGATGACAAAGTTGCGAGTTGTTCTTCAAAATACTTTATCCATCCACTAACTTTATCAAAAGTCTCCCAATGGCTGAGTATCGACTTTTGATGAGCAACTAGCGTATCATTTAATTTACCCAGCAAATTTTTCGCCTCATTGACTCTATCTTCCATAGTATTCTCAATATTACCAGCTTTATGAAGAATTTGTGCCCAATTCTTATCAGAAGTCGCCAACTGTGTACTAAGATCAGAAATAGTCGAAGACAATCCAGCAACTAGAGTTTGCACATCACTAATCGTCTTATCATGCCAAGCTTGTTGTTTTTCCATTGCATCAGTAAGGTCACGAAGTTGACCATCAAATTGTTCTTTCAAAGCAGTATTGGCAGCTTCACTAGCAGCCAGCCGCTCAAGCAACAACCCATAATTGTGTTCTAACTGAGCAAGACGACTTGGAATAGATGTCTTGACAACAGTAGAAACACGACGAACCGGCAGTTTTCTTCTTCTGTCAACAGAAGAATCAGCCGCTGCAAGTTCAGCAGTGTCAGGCAGAAACTCAGATTCAGAATCACTAACAACCAATTGCCGTCGCTTTCATTTCTTTATCGGTGAAACAGACACTCTATGCACACCATCATTATCAGAATCAGTAGTAGCATCAACAACAATGCCTTCGGGTGTAAGAGACCTTTGACTATCTGGTGGAATAACTGTCGAAGGTCCAGCAACAGAAGTTGCACCTCTAATGATAAAGACGATGATCCCAATGCACCTAAGGGTCGTGAGATGCCAAAGTGCTCGACAACTCATACTCAAGGTGTAGCTACCACTCAGGGGGAGTCTCATGCATCTGGAAGCTCTGGAGATTCTGGGAAATCTCCAGTTGTTATTGTTGATGATCAGGTTGAGGCTTCTGAAGATTTGAATAGACATAACATTGATTTTGATTTGGAGAATATTTTGAAAGATGGAGAATACATGGTTATTGATGACACTATTATTGAAGATGAAGTGGTGCAACATGTGTTTCAAGATCAATTACCTCCAAGAGTTGATGATGAGTCTATTACGAAGATAGATAAAAGTTCCTGGTTTTCAAAGAAGGAACCTGAGTTGAAATATCATACTGAGTTGGTCGATGTGGATATTCGCAATATGGATGAAAGAATCTTGAGTTGGTTTTGGGATGAAGAACTCGCTAGATTCTTGGTTAAGCGAGATGGTAGAGTACAGTACTTTAGACCTAATAAGGAGTCGATTGGATCATTGCCAAGAGTAGAATTTGATTGTCTTTCTACGAAGTGGCTGAATAATCCAAGTGGTTCTCGCCTTGCAGTGAACATATTGATGAAAATAAAAGAAGATGTCAAGACAAGAAAGTATGAGAACTACAATCCAAAAAGGGGTAAAGTGCTAAAGTCAATTGATAAGAAGACTGGAAAAGAAACTACTAGATTGGTGCATGGTCCGGTATTGTGTGAGCCTAAAGTCTTGTTTAAAAAATTTAAGAAGAATGTACTGAGAAATGTAACCGATTGGTACGTGGATAAGTCATCATATGAAGCAGTAATGATGGAGGGTAAAACGGAGCTTTTGCGTATTTATGATTCAATTCATTTTGTTAATCTGACAAAGAATGATCAATTGAATTTGAGTAAATTGAAGCTGAAGAGACCTGAGTTGAAATATCATACTGAGTTGGTCGATGTGGATATTCGCAATATGGATGAAAGAATCTTGAGTTGGTTTTGGGATGAAGAACTCGCTAGATTCTTGGTTAAGCGAGATGGTAGAGTACAGTACTTTAGACCTAATAAGGAGTCGATTGGATCATTGCCAAGAGTAGAATTTGATTGTCTTTCTACGAAGTGGCTGAATAATCCAAGTGGTTCTCGCCTTGCAGTGAACATATTGATGAAAATAAAAGAAGATGTCAAGACAAGAAAGTATGAGAACTACAATCCAAAAAGGGGTAAAGTGCTAAAGTCAATTGATAAGAAGACTGGAAAAGAAACTACTAGATTGGTGCATGGTCCGGTATTGTGTGAGCCTAAAGTCTTGTTTAAAAAATTTAAGAAGAATGTACTGAGAAATGTAACCGATTGGTACGTGGATAAGTCATCATATGAAGCAGTAATGATGGAGGGTAAAACGGAGCTTTTGCGTATTTATGATTCAATTCATTTTGTTAATCTGACAAAGAATGATCAATTGAATTTGAGTAAATTGAAGCTGAAGAGACCTGAGTCTTTTACTCATATTAGAGTTGCTGATGATTATGTGAAGACTTAAGAATTATGTCTGGAGGATGACGTGCATGTGTGAAGACTTTGAAGACTGCTGAAGATTTTTAGATGCTGATGTCAAGGGGGAGTTTGTTGGTACATAACTTGGTGACAACAGCATCCGAGAAATGTCGTCTTGAGTTGTTTGTATATGTAATTTATTAAACAATATGTTTTGTATGTAATAAGGTCAAGCACGACCAAGTCAACTATAGGGTTGACCAGGTCGAACTCAACCAGGTCAAGTTCGACCATGGATGGTCAAGTTCGACCATGGATGGTCAAGTTGACCATGGATGGTCAAGTTCGACCAAGGATGGTCTAGTTCGACCAAGGGAGGTTGAGTTCGACCTATATGTTTAGTATAAATAGGAGATTAAGTCTTATGTTTAAGGTTAATCTTTCTAGCTCTTTGTTTTCGTTTTTCTCTAGTTGGGAGAGCTTGTGTCTTACTTGTAATCGTTATTATTGAAGTAATACAAGGCTCCGATTATCCCATTCATATATTGTTCATCATATATTGTTAGTGTTTATTGTATTGTTGATTGCTAGCTCTTGAGAATTTCCGCACTCAATAGTTAGTTATCTAATCTCGTAGATCTGGTGGCTAAGGGACTTTCAGATCATATTCGGTTGAGAGGCTCTGGGTTCCCATTTCTGGGCAATCTAAGAACGTCCCTTGTGGATGAAGGCCACAATTCAACTTATTCGGTCCATCCCGGGTCGGATAAGACGTATTCCAATTTAAAAAGGGTTTTTACTGGTAGCCGGGCATGAAGCATGATGTGAGTGAGTGTCTCGCTTACTTACAAGTTAAGGCCGATCATAGGGTGCCGCCGGATTGATGGTGCAACATGTGAAGCTGGAATGGAAATGGGAACGAATCGCAATGAACTTCAACACGAAGTTACCGAAGACAAGAAATGGTTGTGAGATCGGTTAACGAAGTCGGCTCATCTCTTGGCCATTCGTGGAATCGATAAGATCGACACCATGGTTCGTTCATACTTTAAAGAGGTGGTGTCAAAGCATGGAGTTCCGGTTTCTATCATCTCCGATAGAGATACCCGGGTTAACTCAAATTTTTGAAGATCCTTTCAACAAGTTAGGGGTACTCATCTCGATATGAGTACGATACTTCATCCTCAAACGGATGAGCAAGGTGAAGGAACGCTACAAACGCTAAAGGACATATTGAGGACGTGTACTAATGGCATCGGTGGTAGATGGGGAGATCACTTTCCATTGATTGAACTCTTGTACAATAATAGATATCATACGTGTAATAAAGTGGCACCCGTTAGGACACCTTATGGTAGGAAGCGTTGTACTCCCCTAAAACGACAAAGGTGAATTCTTAAATCAAAGGGATTGCAGCTAACCCGTGAATGACAAAAGAGGTACGCCGAGGTGAAGCGTAGACCATTGGAGTTTACTCAAAAGCTTAGGGCATTTCATAATTGTAAATTACACAAGTGTTTGGCGGACCCCACCTTTCACGTGTCGATGGACAAGAACCAAGTAGACAAAAACTTAAACTGTTGAAGAATCGGTAAAGTCCTAGATAAGGAAGTCAAGAGATTAAAGAATAAGCGCCACACGATTTCCTAAGTTAGATAGGATACTAGAGGTAGAGCCGAGTTCACTTGGAGACGAGAGGGTCCTATGAAGTCTGAGTTCCCGCATTTGTTTAAAGATTAGCGTTTTATTGAATTTCGGGACGAAATTCTTTTAACGGGGGAATGATGTAACATCCGTCAATTTTGACCGTTTGACTTTTTACGTAATTTGACTAACAACTTAAATTATTAATGTAAATGTTTTTGTTTTGAGACATTATGACTAGTGATATACTTGGCGGGTCAAATTATCGACTTATTATATGACACGATAACTAACGATGATTAAATAAACTAGAAGTGTAGACGGGTCAACCCATGGGTCTAACCCTAACCCATGACCCACAAGGATTACCAAACCCTATCCCCTTTCCCCACCCTATCCATTCATTCTCCATCTTATCTCTCTCTCTCTCTATCTCTTTTACAAGAACACACACACACAAACTTACTCTCTCTCTAAAAATTCATCACAATTATTGTCTTTTGAAGCAAAATTTATACAAGAAACATTATCATTTTCCTTAAATCTATAACATATCAAAAATTCGAGTTTTAAAGTGCAAGAAAACATCACATTCGGGTCAAATTCGGGTTTGAACACTAGGTGAAGGTTTTGGTAAGCTAAACTCATCCCATATTTATCATTTTATGTTTATTTACATGTTTCTAGTTGATTCCAAGCAATTTCGGGTCACAAATCGAGTCAAAACGCGAACTAGGGTTTGTCTAGGGTTTTAATGGGTCAAAAACGATTTCTAGTCTTGATTTGAAGTTATGGGTTGAATCCATGAAGTGGGTTAAGCTTAATTATGTTTATGTATGTGTATTCATGCTTAAAAACGAGTTGGAAAGGTCTTTGGGTCGATCTTGGGGTCAAGAATGGTGTTTGGGAGTGTCAAAATCGTCCTTGGATCTTGATGGGTTGCTGATCTGCTGTGGGTCGCGCCGCGAGGGACCTGGATCACGTCGCAAGTCTTGAGCCTAGAGCTAGGAGTTTGGTCAGGGAGCTAGGTCGCGTCGTGAGGGTCTGGGCTCGCGCCCTAGAACTGGTCGCGCCGTGAGGATTCTTGGTCACGTCGCGAGTCTTGTATGATTTTCATGGCAGATTTTCAAATGCTTATAACTTTTTATCCGTAAGTCCAATCGAGTCATATGACTTATCGTTGGAATCGTATGAGAGTCTACTTTCTTTTAGTAACATTCATTTGGTATGAATCTTCCTCCATTTCTAAAAATTTCGAGTCAAAGTGTCTTGTTCATACTCGGGAAAGTTGTTGAAGCGTTTGTGGGTTTGTGACTCGACTTAAACTTGCTAGACTGACTTGTTTAGGGTTTTAAAGTTGACATTGATGATATTGTGATATACATTGATAGGTTGTGGAAATGTAGCGGTTGTTGAGCGTTTATAACCCTTTGTTAACACGTTATTGTTGCTTGGAAACCAAGGTGAGTTCCGTAGCTCCTTACTCGATTGAGATTCAGGCTGGAAAGTGCACACATACTTGTTTAATTGATTTATGATGTTTTAGTAATTTTCATGCATTATACTTTGACGTTGTCAACACGTATGAGATCTTATTACTCGTATTTTCACTATTCGTGTAATCTTGGTTGATAGTTGGCTTATTGATTTACGGTTGACTACTTACTTGGTTGATTTTACATTCGATTATGATTTTATCCGGTTGTTAGGATAGTTGTGCATACATGGAAGTCGATTATGCCTTCAAAGGGTTATAGATGTGGTGGGAAGGCTGCGGGTGACCCTATATATAAGCATCTATGATTCGATGAAAGTAGAATCCTCCGAAGTGTATGTACATGTTGTTTCGGTTGTCGGTTGAATGTTTGACTTGTGGTTAGACTTGGGGAGACCGATCTATGGGAGACGGTTGGTGGACTGTTTGGTGAGATTGTGCGGTACACACGCAAGCATACTCTATTTGTGCGGTACACACGCAAGCATACTCTATTTGTGCGGTACACACGCAAGCATACTCTATTTGTGCGGTACACACGCAAGCATACTCTATTTGTGCGGTACACACGCAA
>CM067169.1:105332004-105539504 GCA_034093135.1 Erigeron breviscapus | reverse complement strand
CAACTCATAACACAACATCTTACTAGTATAAACAAGCTATAATATCAACTCTAAACCAAAACCCACTTCCAATTTCTCAACCTTTGATTAAAAACCCTTTTTTTTTGCAATAACACCCATTTTACACCCAAATCGGCCATAAATCGTTTAGATCTAGACAAAGGGAGTATACTACGATGTAATTCAAACATTTTAAGAGTGAAATTCCTTACCAATTCGTCCTAGAAGTGTGAAATCCGAATTTGAGACAAAGAGGATGGAGTGGAGACTTGTTCTTGGACTTCAAAGGAGTAAATCTTGGACACTTGAAGATTATTGTTATTGTTATACCATTACTAGTTGATTTCCTTATGATGATGATGATAATCCGAAAAAGAAGAGGAAGAAGAAGAAGAAGAAGATGGTGATGAAGAAGTTCTTGGATTCTAGAGAGAGGGGGAGAGAAAGAAATCTAGAGAGGGAGAGAAGAGTGTGGAAAATGAGAGGAAGAAAGAGAGGTGGGAGGAGTTTTGTTCCTCTCTTGGGCTCTCGCGGCAAGTCCCGGTTTCTCCCGACAAATGATTCATTTAGTTAAAACTTTTAACCCGAGACTCGTTCAAATACTTTGTTGACATATTATTATCTATTTCAAAATTACGTTTCTAACGACTATTCATATGTCTACCTTTTCATTACAAAAGTTTACTTTATCCCATTTTGATTCGTTTCCAAAACTACTAGTCCCGTTATGTTGACCGGTCAAAACGGCGGATGTTACACAATACCCTTATTCCGGCGAGATCTGAAACCCCTTTTTGGGGTTTCTTTTCGTCGTCGGCCAAAACGTTTACTTTTACGGCCAATAATTGTTTCACAAGGGTGTAGTTGGCACTTTTCACTGGCTCCTTTGTATGTATTCTATGTAACACCCCAAGCCAAGGCTCAGAATATCACGGAAATCATATAGCACAAGGTGGAATTAATGTAGGACATGAACTAAATGCAAATAAAGGATTCAGTGAATCCATACAGAACGATAAGCAAGAATCAAAATACATAAAGAACAAGTCATCATCAAAGATTACAACAGAACATCAAAAGATGGCTAACGGTTCTAAGTACAATGCAAAGAAGGCAGATGGATCCTTGATCCATATAGTCCAAGTCCGGGTTCAACAGCAAGCTAAACAAATCAGTCAAACTCCATGCCTTGGAATAACTTGGATACCTGAAAAGTGTACTAAGCATAGTCAACACAAGGTTGGTGAGTTCGTAGTAATGGTTCGTAAGGAACCAACATCAATAATCACAATATAAGAATAGAGGCTAGACATGACTTACAGCGAGCCTCTACATAACACCACATCGTCCAACAACAAGATTACACAAGATAAGTAAATGTGTAATGAGGAATGCATAAATGATATGAGTATCAATGCAAATGCCAAATGCATGAATAAGCCAATATGCCTATCCTGAGCGTGACCTTCAGTCACCTATGCAACGATACCCTTCTGCCATCGCTATGGACAAGGCTGTATCTCAAAAACATCGAGATATATATGTCTATATACTCGGGTCAGGAACTACATCCCTAACGGGTGCATACATCTATGCACCAGGATGTCGGCAATCCCCTGCGAGGGCTCATCAACAATGTATGCAATGCTTACAATCAAATGTAAATGCATGCTCATGAACCAACAATCAATGTACAATGAACATGAACCAACATCAAGATATACGATGAACATGAACCAATATCAAGATATACGATGAACATGAACCAATAATCAATATTCGTCAAACCTGAGCCATCAATCAATAATCGTCAATCATAAACCAATAATCACAACTTAAACCAACTATACGTACATACACTTAAGAGGATTCCACTTCCTTCGAGTCCCAGATGCTTATATATAGGGTCACCCGCAGCCTTCCCACCACATCTAAAACCCAATGGAGGCCTAACCGACTTCCATGTATGTACGTCTATCCTAATATAAATGAAACACTTAACCAACACATAAACCAAGTCAATCACACGAAAAGAACCATCACATCAATCTAACAATCAAGACCATCAAACAATCAATCAATCAATCAATGCAAGTAAACACACCAGGTTTACACTTTTCAGCCCGGATCTCAAGTGAGTAGGGAGATACGAAACTCACCTGTGACGATCAATGACAAGCCAAAGATGTCAGGAAGTAGTACCGACGTCCTCGATAGCTGAAACATATCATACACGTATCACATTAATCCTAAAGCATATCAAGAGGTGAGGTCCTATCAATATTGACCTAATATTACCATAAAAGCTTTATTATGTCCATTTTATAAGGCTTTGATCCAACCGAGGCGGAATCATTACGTTTTGTTTCACAATGACTAGTCAGGACATGACCACTGTTGCTTAATCAAAACTTTTTGTATGATCAAATTATGTTTTGGACTCAGTGGCCTATACCATTAGAAAGTATACTCATTTACGCATCCGTGGCCGCTTGAATCGTCAAAAACGGACTTACGGTTTAAAAGTTATCGACGTTTGAAAAATGACTTTCCTGCAGTAAATCGCGGCGCGAGATTTTGACTTCACGGCGCGATATATTGACCTCGCGGCGCGATATTTTGGTATCGCGGCGCGATATTTTGACCTGAACGGGATTTCCCAAGTTTATGCAAAACTCGCGGCGCGAGAAACCACCCTCGCGACGCGATTAAGCTTCAGAATGCAGAAAATACGCGTTTTAGACCTCAAATCGACCCACCAAACGTCAAAATCAAAGCTTCTAACTTTAACACAACATATTTCAAGTATAAACAAGTGTAAAAATCAACTCTTAAACAAAACCCACTTCCTAAATCTCAAGATCTAATCCAAAACCCGTTTTTAAGCAAAAACGACCATTTTACACTCGAATCGAGCACAAATCGCTTAGATCTATAACAAGGAAGTATTCTACTAGTTAAAGGGAACATTTTGAGCTAAAGATCACTTACCAATTCGTCCCGAAGCTCGAAATCCGTTTTTGGAGCTCTTGAGGATGAAGAACACTTTCTCAAACCAAAAATCTTGAAGTTTTGAAGGGGAAGGATTATTGTTTAACTAATTTCTTACATTTTGAAGTTACTCTTAGCCTTAGATCCGAATTTAAAGAAGAAAAGAGGGAGAAGGTGAGGATGAGGGTGTTCTTGGATTATAGAGAGAAGGAAGAGAGAAAGAGGGAGGAGAGAGAGAAGAGAGTGTGAGAAATGAGGGGAAGAAAGGAGGGAGGGAGGGTTTTGTTCCCCACTAGCACTCTCGCAATTATCTTCGGCCTCTCCCGAGCAATGATTCGTTTAGTTAAAACTTTTAATCCGAGACTCATCCAAATATCTTGTCGACACAATCAAACACATTTTAAAATTACGTTTCTAATAACTATTCACATGCTTACCTTTTCATTACACAAGTTTATTTACTTTAATTTAACTAATTTCTGTTTTACGAGTTTACTAGTGTTGACCGGTCAAAATGGCGGGTGTTACATTATTCCCCAGTTAAAAGAATTTCGTCCTCGAAATTACAACGATTCTCGCTCTCGACAAGGTTTAACTTCCTTCGATGTATCCCAACTCGTCAATTCCCAGGATTACAACCACATTGATCACCAACTCACAAGTCGCCACGGGACACCAATCCTACGGAGGTATCAAGAACCAAAACGGAAACTCATCCCAAATTTCCATCAGAACAATTAAGGAATACAACAAGTACTACATGCAACGTCCAAAGATCGCCTAATCATTGTAATATGTGCTCCCGTTTTCTATCACGTGTGAGTCTAAGATTCCACTCACATGTCGTTCACTCCAAATCATTTCTCCTCACGCACGCCATGGTTGATTCCCCAGTTAGTAGAGAACCTCCTCAGACCAAGATCTTACTTTGACTCCTTGGGGAATTCCCCAGTTAAAAGAATTCTCCTTCAATCCGAACTTACTTTATTAATCCAATCTTGTATGACTCAAATGTTTATGTCTTCTCTTGTTAGTATTCACTAAGGATTATAGGAGCCGTATTACGTAATAAGTTTTCAGTTTATAACTCATTAGGTTATTTAAAATAGGGTGACGGCGTACGTATCCTTCATACCAAGTGTTAAATCTTTTGTCATGATTCATCAATCTCCGGGTTATAATTACATCATTTTTTTTTTTTTTTCAAACGAGTTTATTGCCAACTTCCAGTAATTTATTATTTATTATTATTATATACATCACGGTTAACATTAAGTGCAATTATTTATAAACAGGTAACACTTATTATGGCGATTTGACTTATAGTCAGCGCACTCGTGACGTGTTTCACCCGTTGATCGACGGCTCATTCGTTGAAATTACGTGTTTGCTCCCACTTCTGGCCATCTGTCTGACAATGGGAGGGTTTGTGTTCACGATATCCAATCCTGACGGCACCTCATTCGTGCGATAGACAACGATCTAACAATCCGTTTAAGTTCGAGAAAATTTGAGAATTGCACACTATAAGAACTCGAGCTTCGTACATCCTACGTGTGATTCGCACTATGGCACTCCCTTGGCACCTAGTTCTCATGCTTATGAACTCTCGGTTCCGCGTTAAGCTAGGCGTTCAATTAGATCAACTTTCACCAATCGGATTCGTGTATATGTACCACTCAATATCGTTTACACTTCAATTCCATTCCTGCGACGTTCGTGTTTTGCGCAATTTTACGTGTTGGGTAGACTTTTAGATTTCAATTTATTTGTTCAAATTTATGGTTAGTCTAGCCCAGGTCATTCCTTCCCACGCATAGTAAAGTTTATAGTTGCATAGATGCTCAACGTAAATCGTTTAAGTCTCGATGCCGCCCTCGTTATTTACACAATGGTCGCTTTCATTACCGTTCGATTATTGTCATGTCACCTTAGTTAATTCAAGCACTGTCCTAAGGTTTAATATTAGAGGAGTATAATACCACGAGGTCCTCAAGATCATAATACAACTATACTTACAATTTATATGTTACCAACTAAGTCATGTATTCTATATAGTAGGCCAAAAGGGCTATACCATGAGAAAATATACTCTCACACGATTCCAACGATAGGTCATATGACTCGATCGGACTTGCGGATCAAAAGTTATGCACGTTCAAAAATCTGGCGCGAAAACTACACAAACTCGCGGCGCGAGTTTCTTGGATCGCGGCGCGAGATGGACAAATCATCGCGGCGCGAGGGACTAAAGTCGCGGCGCGAGAAAAAAGATGGCGCGAAAACTACACAAACTCGCGGCGCGAGTTTCTTGGATCGCGGCGCGAGATGGACAAATCATCGCGGCGCGAGGGACTAAAGTCGCGGCGCGAGAAAAAGACCTGAACGAATTTCTTGCTCGACCACCAAAACTCGCGACGCGATGGTGGTGACTCGCGGCGCGAGATGACAAATCATCGCGGCGCGAGTGGAAAATCGCGGCGCGAGATGGACAAATCATCGCGGCGCGAGTGGACAAATCGCGGCGCGAGATGGACAAAATCGCGGCGCGAGTGGACAAATCGCGGCGCGAGATGGACAAATCATCGCGGCGCGAGGGACAAATCGCGGCGCGAGATGGACAAATCATCGCGGCGCGAGTGGACAAATCGCGGCGCGAGATGGACAAAATCGCGGCGCGAGTGGACAAAATCGCGGCGCGAGATGGACAAAATCGCGGCGCGAGATGGACAAAATCGCGGCGCGAGTGGACAAATCGCGGCGCGAGATGGACAAAATCGCGGCGCGAGTGGACAAAATCGCGGCGCGAGATGGACAAAATCGCGGCGCGAGTGGACAAATCGCGGCGCGAGATGGACAAATCATCGCGGCGCGAGTGGACAAAATCGCGGCGCGAGATGGACAAAATCGCGGCGCGAGATGGACAAAATCGCGGCGCGAGTGGACAAAATCGCGGCGCGAGATGGACAAAATCGCGGCGCGAGATGGACAAATCATCGCGGCGCGAGAGGAAAAATCGTGGCGCGAAAACTACACAAACTCGCGGCGCGAGTTTCTTGGATCGCGGCGCGAGATGGACAAATCATCGCGGCGCGAGGGACTAAAGTCGCGGCGCGAGAAAAAGACCTGAACGAATTTCTTGCTCGACCACCAAAACTCGCGGCGCGAGTGGATCGCGGCGCGAGATGGACAAATCATCGCGGCGCGAGGGAAAATCGCGGCGCGAGATGGACAAATCATCGCGGCGCGAGTGGACAAATCGCGGCGCGAGATGGACAAATCATCGCGGCGCGAGGGACAAATCGCGGCGCGAGATGGACAAATCATCGCGGCGCGAGTGGACAAATCGCGGCGCGAGATGGACAAATCATCGCGGCGCGAGTGGACAAATCGCGGCGCGAGATGGACAAATCATCGCGGCGCGAGTGGACAAATCGCGGCGCGAGATGGACAAATCATCGCGGCGCGAGTGGACAAAATCGCGGCGCGAGATGGACAAATCATCGCGGCGCGAGAGGACAAATCATCGCGGCGCGAGATTTCTTGGACAAAACTCGCGGCGCGAGGGTGGTGACTCGCGGCGCGACTGCAGCAGATCAGCAGCCAAACCAGCATCAAACACGATTTTTTTTTTTTTGACAACCCAAAACACAAATTTGACTTCCAATTCGACCAAGCAAGGTTTGTAAATCATTTTCAAACATAGTTAAGCGTAATTGAACATAAATAAGCACAACCCACTTCACAAATCCATTTCAATTCATCAATTAATCGCCAAAAATCATTTTTAACCTAATTTGATCCACAAAACCCTAATTCGCATTTTTACCCAATTTGTGACCCGAATTCACTTGAAATCAACTAGGAATATGTAAATAAACATGAAATGAAGATTATAGGACGAATTTAGCTTACCAAAATCTTCACGCATGTATTACCAAGTCCTAACGATCTATTTCACTCAAATTAGTTAGGCAACAAAGTTTAAGCATATTCAATCATTAGAATATCATGACAACCATATTTGTTTTACCGCATATTCTAACAATTCATCCGCATAATCAAGTTAGAAGGTAAGTTTCTTGTATGTTCTATCAACTAATCCCACAAACCAAGTCATACTTACGGTTTCTCATACGTTAAATACAACTATGCATGATTTATCAATCATTATCGATTCGTTTTTATAACTAGATTAAGAAATAAAGTTTTGGGCATACTCAATCTATATAACATGTCTACCGTTTTTATTTATCTAATTATCCATCGATTTCATATTTATACATGCATCACCGTATTCGCTTATCTCATGTATACAATTTAGCCTCACAACATAATTTATACATGCATCACCGTATTCGCTTATCTCATGTATACAATTTAGCCTCACAACATAATTTATA
Source organism: Erigeron breviscapus (assembly GCA_034093135.1). NCBI lineage: Eukaryota > Viridiplantae > Streptophyta > Magnoliopsida > Asterales > Asteraceae > Erigeron > Erigeron breviscapus. The sequence continues at coordinate 105,532,110 of CM067169.1, read as the reverse complement.
CATGCCAAACTATCAAACTAGTGCACTAATCCTTTCATGAAAGCGTTCGTTGATTAACACACCTACACATGCATCATCTATTTCCATTCCATCATGCATAAAATCATGTTTAACAACATAGTTTCTCATACTCATGCAATACAACTAGTGTGTTAAATCCATTCATATAATTCTCCGTCAACTAATAAATTTTACGCATGCATCACTAACTATCTTATATCCTGCATACAACTAAGTTTAACAAGGTCTCATGTATGTTCAAGTTCACATACTATTAAACAAAACATCCTCATTGTTCACCATAATGTCAACCTTAGTCCAAATCATGGATGTCTAGACAAATCAACACTAAATTCCTCAGCAACTAAGCGATTCAAATTGCACCTAAAATATTTAAAACATCAACATGACCACTACGGGACATACATACATACACATCACACATGCATAACATACATGTTACTCAATCATACGAAACAACATGTCATTTCATCATCAAATTTCCAACCATAGCAATAGCCCTAGAGTTTATGACCCGGGGTTAGCTTCACAGTTTTTCTCATGTTAACCGCCTTATTAGTTAGTGTTTTAACGCCGACACACTACACATGTTCTATGTTTCTTACTAAGGCCAACACATACTTATTCTCAATTAACTGTCATATATCATGTTATCATACCACATACCCTACGTGTTTCACATTACTACACTAAGGGCAGTATATCAAAGTTCTCAATTAATCGTTGTCTATCATTTTCTCGTGCTAAGTTCACAACAATTTACCATCGTCAAAACCAATTACTCGAACTAAACACATCTCATTACAAGCAACTAAAACAAGTCACTAACACGAGTGATTTAAAGTATAATCCGAATTCGATATGCTCTCTAGTTATTGACCAGGTATGTATACAGGGTGTACCAACGGCTAACCCTCCACCTAATCAACTCCCATTAAGCATATCGGTTCCTTATTATACTCTAAGCCAAGCATGCGCAATCCATGATGTTATTAACCTGTTATAATATTGGGTGACCATAAAAGAGTTGATCGGGTTCTTTTAGGGTTGCCACAATATTATACTAAGTTAATAACATAACTTCATTTTGCTCTAAATCATCAAACTAGCACCAATCAATAGTAGAAATCCATATCAACGACAATCAACTTCAATCAATGAACACATTAACCACATTGTACTCAATCCACATTTATCACATTAAACTCAAGTCATCACATAAGTGGTTTTAACTACGAACTCACAAGGGGATTCACATATTTCACATTGCACACGAATTTCCTAACCATGCATGCTATATGAAGAGTTTTTAACTTAAGCCGTAGTCTAGGTCAATCCGCCTAATTCTCTACGACCTGGCATGGGCCACCATTCTGTAACACCCCAAGCCAAGGCTCAGAATATCACGGAAATCATATAGCACAAGGTGGAATTAATGTAGGACATGAACTAAATGCAAATAAAGGATTCAGTGAATCCATACAGAACGATAAGCAAGAATCAAAATACATAAAGAACAAGTCATCACATAAGTGGTTTTAACTACGAACTCACAAGGGGATTCACATATTTCACATTGCACACGAATTTCCTAACCATGCATGCTATATGAAGAGTTTTTAACTTAAGCCGTAGTCTAGGTCAATCCGCCTAATTCTCTACGACCACGCATGGGCCACCATTCTGTAACACCCCAAGCCAAGGCTCAGAATATCACGGAAATCATATAGCACAAGGTGGAATTAATGTAGGACATGAACTAAATGCAAATAAAGGATTCAGTGAATCCATACAGAACGATAAGCAAGAATCAAAATACATAAAGAACAAGTCATCATCATAAGTGGTTTTAACTACGAACTCACAAGGGGATTCACATATTTCACATTGCACACGAATTTCCTAACCATGCATGCTATATGAAGAGTTTTTAACTTAAGCCGTAGTCTAGGTCAATCCGCCTAATTCTCTACGACCACGCATGGGCCACCATTCTGTAACACCCCAAGCCAAGGCTCAGAATATCACGGAAATCATATAGCACAAGGTGGAATTAATGTAGGACATGAACTAAATGCAAATAAAGGATTCAGTGAATCCATACAGAACGATAAGCAAGAATCAAAATACATAAAGAACAAGTCATCACATAAGTGGTTTTAACTACGAACTCACAAGGGGATTCACATATTTCACATTGCACACGAATTTCCTAACCATGCATGCTATATGAAGAGTTTTTAACTTAAGCCGTAGTCTAGGTCAATCCGCCTAATTCTCTACGACCTGGCATGGGCCACCATTCTGTAACACCCCAAGCCAAGGCTCAGAATATCACGGAAATCATATAGCACAAGGTGGAATTAATGTAGGACATGAACTAAATGCAAATAAAGGATTCAGTGAATCCATACAGAACGATAAGCAAGAATCAAAATACATAAAGAACAAGTCATCATCATAAGTGGTTTTAACTACGAACTCACAAGGGGATTCACATATTTCACATTGCACACGAATTTCCTAACCATGCATGCTATATGAAGAGTTTTTAACTTAAGCCGTAGTCTAGGTCAATCCGCCTAATTCTCTACGACCTGGCATGGGCCACCATTCTGTAACACCCCAAGCCAAGGCTCAGAATATCACGGAAATCATATAGCACAAGGTGGAATTAATGTAGGACATGAACTAAATGCAAATAAAGGATTCAGTGAATCCATACAGAACGATAAGCAAGAATCAAAATACATAAAGAACAAGTCATCACATAAGTGGTTTTAACTACGAACTCACAAGGGGATTCACATATTTCACATTGCACACGAATTTCCTAACCATGCATGCTATATGAAGAGTTTTTAACTTAAGCCGTAGTCTAGGTCAATCCGCCTAATTCTCTACGACCTGCATGGGCCAACAATCAATGTACAATGAACATGAACCAACATCAAGATATACGATGAACATGAACCAATATCAAGATATACGATGAACATGAACCAATAATCAGATATTCGATGAACATGAACCAAATCAAGATATACGATGAACATGAACCAAACAAGATATACGATGAACATGAACCAACAATCAAATATACGATGAACATGAACCAACAATCAAATATACGATGAACATGAACCAACAATCAAGATATACGATGAACATGAACCAACAATCAAGATATACGATGAACATGAACCAACAATCAAGATATACGATGAACATGAACCAACAATCAAATATACGATGAACATGAACCAACAATCAAGATATACGATGAACATGAACCAACAATCAAATATACGATGAACATGAACCAAACAAGATATACGATGAACATGAACCAACAATCAAATATACGATGAACATGAACCAAATCAAATATACGATGAACATGAACCAACAATCAAGATATACGATGAACATGAACCAACAATCAAATATACGATGAACATGAACCAACAATCAAGATATACGATGAACATGAACCAACAATCAAATATACGATGAACATGAACCAACAATCAAGATATACGATGAACATGAACCAACAATCAAATATACGATGAACATGAACCAACAATCAAGATATACGATGAACATGAACCAACAATCAAATATACGATGAACATGAACCAAACAAGATATACGATGAACATGAACCAACAATCAAATATACGATGAACATGAACCAACAATCAAATATACGATGAACATGAACCAACAATCAAGATATACGATGAACATGAACCAACAATCAAGATATACGATGAACATGAACCAACAATCAAGATATACGATGAACATGAACCAACAATCAAATATACGATGAACATGAACCAACAATCAAGATATACGATGAACATGAACCAACAATCAAATATACGATGAACATGAACCAAACAAGATATACGATGAACATGAACCAACAATCAAATATACGATGAACATGAACCAAATCAAATATACGATGAACATGAACCAACAATCAAGATATACGATGAACATGAACCAACAATCAAATATACGATGAACATGAACCAACAATCAAGATATACGATGAACATGAACCAACAATCAAATATACGATGAACATGAACCAACAATCAAGATATACGATGAACATGAACCAACAATCAAATATACGATGAACATGAACCAACAATCAAGATATACGATGAACATGAACCAACAATCAAATATACGATGAACATGAACCAAACAAGATATACGATGAACATGAACCAACAATCAAATATACGATGAACATGAACCAACAATCAAATATACGATGAACATGAACCAACAATCAAGATATACGATGAACATGAACCAACAATCAAGATATACGATGAACATGAACCAACAACAAGATATACGATGAACATGAACCAATAACAAGATATACGATGAACATGAACCAACAACAAGATATACGATGAACATGAACCAACAACAAGATATACGATGAACATGAACCAATAACAAGAGGTGAGGTCCTATCAATATTGACCTAATATTACCATAAAAGCTTTATTATGTCCATTTTATAAGGCTTTGATCCAACCGAGGCGGAATCATTACGTTTTGTTTCACAATGACTAGTCAGGACATGACCACTGTTGCTTAATCAAAACTTTTTGTATGATCAAATTATGTTTTGGACTCAGTGGCCTATACCATTAGAAAGTATACTCATTTACGCATCCGTGGCCGCTTGAATCGTCAAAAACGGACTTACGGTTTAAAAGTTATCGACGTTTGAAAAATGACTTTCCTGCAGTAAATCGCGGCGCGAGATTTTGACTTCACGGCGCGATATATTGACCTCGCGGCGCGATATTTTGGTATCGCGGCGCGATATTTTGACCTGAACCGAGATTTTGTATCGCGGCGCGATATTTTGTATCGCGGCGCGAGATTTTGACTTCACGGCGCGATATTTGTATCGCGGCGCGATATTTTGATTCGCGGCGCGATATTTTGGTATCGCGGCGCGAGATTTTGACTTCACGGCGCGATATAATGACCTTGCGGCGCGATATTTTGGTATCGCGGCGCGATATTTTTATCGCGGCGCGAGATTTTGACTTCACGGCGCGATATTTGATCGCGGCGCGATATTTTGATCACGGCGCGATATTTGATCGCGGCGCGATATTTTGGTATCGCGGCGCGAGATTTTGACTTCACGGCGCGATATAATGACCTTGCGGCGCGATATTTTGGTATCGCGGCGCGATATTTTTACCTCGCGGCGCGATATTTTGGATCGCGGCGCGATATTTTGGATCGCGGCGCGATATTTTGGATCGCGGCGCGATATTTTGGATCGCGGCGCGATATTTTGGATCGCGGCGCGATATTTTGGACCTCGCGGCGCGATATTTTGGTATCGCGGCGCGATATTTTGTATCGCGGCGCGAGATTTTGACTTCACGGCGCGATATTTTGTATCGCGGCGCGATATTTTGGTATCGCGGCGCGATATTTTGATCGCGGCGCGATATTTTGGTATCGCGGCGCGATATTTTGGATCGCGGCGCGATATTTTGGATCGCGGCGCGATATTTTGGACTTCGCGGCGCGATATTTTGGTATCGCGGCGCGATATTTTGGTATCGCGGCGCGAGATTTTGACTTCACGGCGCGATATATTGATCGCGGCGCGATATTTTGGTATCGCGGCGCGAGATTTTGACTTCACGGCGCGATATTTTGTATCGCGGCGCGAGATTTTGACTTCACGGCGCGATATATTGACCTCGCGGCGCGATATTTTGGTATCGCGGCGCGATATTTTGATCGCGGCGCGAGATTTTGACTTCACGGCGCGATATTTTGGATCGCGGCGCGATATTTTGGTATCGCGGCGCGATATTTTGTATCGCGGCGCGAGATTTTGACTTCACGGCGCGATATAATGACCTTGCGGCGCGATATTTTGGTATCGCGGCGCGATATTTTTATCGCGGCGCGATATTTTGGATCGCGGCGCGATATTTTGGATCGCGGCGCGATATTTTGGTATCGCGGCGCGATATTTTGGATCGCGGCGCGATATTTTGGATCGCGGCGCGATATTTTGGATCGCGGCGCGATATTTTGGATCGCGGCGCGATATTTTGGATCGCGGCGCGATATTTTGGATCGCGGCGCGATATTTTGGATCGCGGCGCGATATTTTGGATCGCGGCGCGATATTTTGGTATCGCGGCGCGATATTTTGGTATCGCGGCGCGATATTTTGGATCGCGGCGCGATATTTTGGATCGCGGCGCGATATTTTGGATCGCGGCGCGATATTTTGGATCGCGGCGCGATATTTTGGATCGCGGCGCGATATTTTGACTTCGCGGCGCGATATTTTGGTATCGCGGCGCGATATTTTGGTATCGCGGCGCGAGATTTTGACTTCACGGCGCGATATTTTGATCGCGGCGCGATATTTTGGTATCGCGGCGCGATATTTTGATCGCGGCGCGATATTTTGGATCGCGGCGCGATATTTTGGACCTCGCGGCGCGATATTTTGGTATCGCGGCGCGATATTTTGTATCGCGGCGCGAGATTTTGACTTCACGGCGCGATATTTGTATCGCGGCGCGAATTTTGACTTACGACGCGATATATTGACCTTGCGGCGCGATATTTTGGTATCGCGGCGCGATATTTTGTCCGGAGATTTCCCAAGTTTTGAAAGAGGGAGGAAGGTGAGGAGAGGGTGTTCTTGGATTATAGGGAGAAGGAAGAGAGAAAGAGGGAGGAGAGAGAGAAGAGAGTGTGAGAAATGAGGGGAAGAAAGGAGGGAGGGAGGGTTTTGTTCCCCACTAGCACTCTCGCAATTATCTTCGGCCTCTCCCGAGCCATGATTCGTTTAGTTAAAACTTTTAATCCGAGACTCATCCAAATATCTTGTCGACACAATCAAACACATTTTAAAATTACGTTTCTAATAACTATTCACATGCTTACCTTTTCATTACACAAGTTTATTTACTTTAATTTAACTAATTTCTGTTTTACGAGTTTACTAGTGTTGACCGGTCAAAATGGCGGGTGTTACATGCTACTTTTCCGGTGACCCCTTTTTTGGGGTTTCTGGTTGTTGCTACTGTTGCTACATGTTTTTCCGGTGACCTCCTTTTTTGGGGTTTCTGGTTTCCGTTGTTGCATGTTGTGCGGATACCCCTTTTTGGGGTTTCTGGTAACGTTGCTTCGGTTTTTCGGTGACCCCTTTTTGGGGTTTTTGGTTGCTTCGGTTTTCCGGCGAGCTCTTTTTTGGTTTTCCTGTTAACTGCTACTGCTTATGCTTATGATTATTTGTATATTTATCTTTAATATTGCCGTTAATTGCATGTTTGTGATTAGCTTGGTAGTGTTAACTTAGTGATAGCGTTGCTGGATTTTTTCCGTGGTAGTGTTGCCATCTTTTTGTTCCATTAAAGCAATAGGTAACCAGAAAAGTAGTATTATGTCGGTGATGATATCGTTGAACAATTAGGTTGTCGGTGTTACGTTATATGAGCGATGATGATACAAAATGTTCGTAAAAATGGGACTCGGATGATCCGGGGCGTATCTTGGCGGGGTAAACCTTCGGGTTGGCAGCCATGGCGTCTTCGACTTCCGAATTCCCGACCCCCAATTTCTAAGACCAAGTATTATCTTTTATAAAAAAACGGTCACTTTTATAAATTCCGGCATCCTTTTAAATTTTCGGCATTGGCATTTTGGCTACTTTTGGCTTTACTACACCATATGTTTTGGCAAGAAAACCAACAGGCCACGTGGCGTCCACTGATTGGCTGACTTGCCAAAATTGCCAAAATGCCAACTTGTGGCTCTGCACCTCTTGCCCCTTACATTCTAATGTATTAATTCATGTTTAGGCATTGACATGTAAGCATATTTTAAATCGAGCAATGTTTGTTAACTTAGTTCTATATCTACACTATTATATAAGGTGTTTATGTTTTAGGCTTTCTAAAAAGTTGGTCTTAAAACTAAGATGGAGAATCCCAATCTTTGTACCGAATTGAACTAATTCATCATTCTTCCAATGTAAACTCACAAACACCAATTTCTCTCGAGCTCCACAAGAAGAGAAAATAAAAATCACCCGCAGGCCATTTCTCTTTAATATCCAACTTGCCACCTCTTCCCTGCTGGCCATTTCTCATTTTACTAACTATGTTTTACTAGTCATATGCCCGTGCGATGCGGCGGTGCGTTGGTGATGGCGACGGCGACGGGTGGTGGTGGCAGCGGCGGCGGTAGTGGTGATTATTAATATAAAAATAATTGATATAAAAGAATGTATTGTAGTTATTTTAAGGGTTAAGGGATGTATGTTGTAAATAATTCTATTAAGGGTATTATAGATATATTAGGTGAAGATATTTAAACTAGTGAATAAATGAGATGGATAGTTTGTATACATCAAGTTCTTTTTAAAAAAAATAAAAGGATCAAATGCTTTATAAGGTAGTTAATGCAAAATGAGACACCAAACAGTTATTTTAGTGCAAAAAAGTTGAATCACAGCAACAATAGTCGCCAAGTAACTAAGAAAAGTTCACCAAAATGCTAAAACTTGCAATGCTAACTGATCTGTTGGATTATGATCACGTTAATATAAATGCATGTCCGGAAAATATTTAAGCCTACGGGGTCACACGAAATGACACGTATACACTATGTAATTAATTAATATGTTAATGTAATATATTAATTAATATGTTAATGGAATATGATTAATAATATGTTCACGAAATGATTAATAATATCGTTAAAAGTTAAATATATGTTTATTAATTAAATATTATGAAAAGAGAAGAACTTAAGTGAAATTTAGGAATTAGGGAAGTTTCCTAATTCCCTAATGAAGGGCCGGTTTTGTTAAGGCTTGGAAAGCCTTGACTAAACTTGTTCACCAAGTTTATTAACCCTATATAAAGGGGTTAAGGGTTATTGATTTGTAAGACAATTGAAAAAGTAAAAACCCTAACTAATCACTCTATCTGTTCTCTCTGTCGAACAAACCTATGAAATCAAAATATTGACTTTTGTTCCATTCACAAAACTTACATCAATTAATAGTATTACTAACATTAATTGTGGTGGTGTTTTGGTTCTACGGCAACAAAAGATTTTGTTTTCTTCCATACGGTTCGACGAAAATTAAAGTAATTTAATAACACAAGGGGTTGTGAGATTCGTGATCGGGTACTAGCATACATACGTAGTGGTGTCAAGTGTGCGATCGTAGAGGGTTTTACTTTAAACCCTAAATAATAATAATTATCATTATTATTTAATTATTGGAAGCTAAGCTAAAAGGTACACATTCTCTATCTTTGTTAATTAATATATTGCATATGATTTATTCCGCTGCGTACTCGTGTAATTACTTGTGATAATTGTTATGAATCCTAACAGTGGTATCACGAGCCTACATATGTGATATATTAGTTACAAAGTTCAAAACTTGAGGGGGGTTTTGAGAGTTGGTTTGATTAATTAAAATTTGTTTTGTTTATTTATTTTTAAGAAAAATCGAAAATTAATAAAAAATAAAATTAGGTGTTTTGTTTTTTTATCATTAATTCAACCCACTTAATGTTAATGGTTAAATTAAACCTTCTATGCAAGTTTTGATTATGTGAATTGACATGTTTATGTGATAAATTGCATGTTTTATGTATCTTTTAATTTAATGTTATTAAATAGAAGTAAAAATCATAAAGAATTCATGCAAAATTCTTTATGGTTATTACTTAGATATATTGATATGAATTGCTTAGTTTAATGGTCCAATAATTAGGGTTAATTATTTGATAATTGTGTGACTATGTGAATTTTTCGTGTGATTTTTCCTGTTTGACACCTGTTCACTAAAAAATTCATATAAAATCAACCGTAGTGAGTTAGGAGCTCTCCTTTGGACTGTAGATGAACGATTCATAGGGCTACAACTTTGTAGTTCTGCTCGAAGGCCAATTCTATCGTTAAACAGACCAAATCTGGTCGTGAAGCTGCTGGAAATTTCCAGTCAGCATCTTATTCTATGTTTTTATTTGATAATTGTATGTTTGTATATTTTTAAAGGCTTACGCAATCAAGGTAACTTGATGTATGTGGTCCTCTTCTATGAAGGGGGAGCCATTCTTAAACATGTACATTAACTATAGTGACCATGATTTAGGTTGCCTACCATAAATCGTTGCATGATTAATTGTTAATAATTAGTAAGTTTATTATTTTGCTATTATTGTAAATGGTGATGCAAAATTGTTTTAAAAAAAAAGAATAAACTTGACTAATAAATATCGAAATATGATTTTGTTTTAATAAAATTGGTGTCTTACAATCAAAAGATACACCGGCTCACTCATTTGAACAAACTCTAAGAGAGGTATAAGTCGGGATGCGCTAGCTCCCTAAAGGAGTGGGTTTTTAATTGCGTATATCGCAAACCTTTACTTCTGAGCTTCTTTGTGCGTTCAAATGGAGCTACCGAGCTCTTTTGTGTTGTTAAGACAATACAAATGATTTTATTAAACATTATGTTATGAAGATGTGCATGAATCTTCATACATAAACTTTTGATTCACATCAATTGCATTACCCATTCAAAGTTAAGTCTTTGCCACCCACTTTGCTAAGAACACTTGCAAGTACTTTTTGCTCTACGTGAGACGTAGGTGAATTGCAACTCCAAGGTAAATTACTACTCATCGTGAGACGGTGGTAGACTATTTACAAGTTCTTAATTGGGCGACTTAAAACGAGTTAAGCGGTGAGACCTTGACCCGTGGCATAAGATGAACAAAACATGATTACAAAACACTTAATACCCCTATACAAGTGTCTTTGTAAGTCCCATAAATCTAGGAATTGTACTTGTAATGCAATTACTGATCGTCACTTACCTTTTGAGTACGTCATTTCTAGCAGATCATCTGATGAAATGATGGTATGTCAATTGGATCCTAGCCTTAATGAAATTAATTGTTAAAATGATTTAACATTGGGTAATTATATTTCTTAAGGAATCTATTATCGAAAATACTGATTTTTGAACTTGAATCTGTTTTGTTAATGGCAACAAATCCTTCACAAAACATACACCAATCGACTTTCAGGTCGATGCTAGAAAGAGAAAAACTTTCTGGAACCAATTTCAATGACTGGTATCGTCAATTGAGGATTGTCCTAAGAGTTGAAAGTTGATGTCCTTGAAAATCAGATGCCCGCTATCCCTGATGCGAGTGTCACTGCTGTGCAGTTGGAAGCATACAATACTCAGTACGATAGACATATTGAGGTTGCTTGTTTGATGCTGGTAGCTGATAAACGCCTAAAGTTATATGATTTTAATGGATAAAATTAGATCACTTTGTGCTTGTTAATAGACGAGTAGGGCGTCTCTATGTTTGTTTAAGTGTTTCAGGTCATTGGTGACAATTTGGAACTAATTGGATCATAAACGAGTCAACCAAAGTCGAGAATCAAGTGAAGAAGGAAAACTGGAAATCTGGAATTACAAGGGCCGTACCCTACGCCAGGTTTGGGCGTAGGTTACGCCAGGAAAAAACTCAAGGGGCGTAGGTTACGCCCTGATGGGGCGTACCTTACGCCAGTTGCTGTGCAGAAATCCGAATTTTGTGGATTTATTTTATTTTCAGTTTATATCCAATTCAAACACGACTTGGGAAGTTATCTTTCACATATTTCACACACCTGGAGCAGTTTTTCATCCTCTCAACACCCCAATATCACCATCAATTCACAATTCCATGGAGATTCAAGCCTTAATTGAAGAATCAATGATGAAGATACTAGGCTAATTCTCTTTTGATCATTCTCATGTGAACAATTATGTAAGACAATTGTATTCAACTTTTCTTATATTCAAGTTGGATTAGATGTTTAATTCTTAATTGTGTTTTGCATCTAATGTTATTTGGAATTGAATGAATGATTACTTGTTTATAACTTTGAATGAATTTCATCTATCTTTTGATTTCAAATTATTGTTGATCATGGATTATTGAAAGAATCTCTTATAACTTGTAATCTAGTTAATGAATAGATAATTTAGTTGTGTCAATTCCCCGGTTTTCGTTATCGTGAATCATCACAACCTAATTAATTAGTTCTTAGCATTCATTCAATCCAAACTTATAACGAATCATGTCTATGTGATTTCCAACGAATATAAGTTAGGTTATACTTTTGAAAACATAATTTGAAGCATGAGAATGGTCCCTTTTTATTTTATTGAATTATTTTGTTAAGTTCATAATCAATTTTAGTTGTTAATCAAATTAATCAATCAATCAATTTTAAGTTTATGTCTAGTTCAATTAACTTTGTAAATTGTTTAACACTTTCCCATGATTCCCTGAGGATACGATACTCGACTTACTCATACTAGTTATAGGTATTTAGTTTATATTTTTGATCGGTCCAACGACAACGATCAAATTTTGGCGCCGCTGCCGGGGAATCGGTGTGCAAAGTGTTAAAATTTGTTTTTAAATTAGTTTACTTAAAATTTTCAGAAAAATACAAAAAGAATTAGTTTAGTTTTAGTTAGTATTTGTTTATTTCCTTTTAATTTTTGTAGTTCAGTGTTACCCGAGGTGTGTTGCTTGTGTAGATTACAGGTTGTTTATGCATACGAGGTATTCAAAGAAGAAATCACCTTTGTTGTTTGATCCGGAAATTGAGAAAACAGCTAGGAGAAACCGAGTACTTCACCGTGCAACCATGAGTGACCCCGGTAACTCACAAAGAAACATTCCACCTACCGGAACTCCACCACCAATCATCCAACCCACCGGACTTCAACAAGAAACCAACCTTGACCCAAACAACCAACTTCTAAACCAACATCAACAACAAAACCCACCCCGATCCGTGAGGAGTGGTTTCACAACTCCTCACCGATTTGGAACACCAACCTATGTTGGAGATGGATCACGGTATACGGAGGAGTCGGTGTATGATAGAGTTGATAATTGGGACGATGGGAGGTTTGATGATCATTCGGATGGGTATGATTGGAATGATGGGGAAGATTATGTACAACCACAAAACATTCAATACCCCCAATATAACCAACCTCAATACATCAACCAAAGAGTTCCTCAAGGACCACCACCACGTCAATACCGTCGTGGAATTCCACCCAATCACCAACCACACAACCGTGCCATGCCAAACATGAACTATCAACCTCCACCACAAGGAGTTGATAGTCATTTCCGACCCGCCATAACCATTAATGCTTCACCTATAGTACCACCGGCTTTGAGGGGTAGAGCTTTTGAAGTTAGACCTCAATGTTTGAGTATTTTACCAAGTTTCTATGGGAAAGCAACGGAGGAGCCTTATTTGCACTTGTCGGAGTTCGAGGCTATTTGTGGAACTATTGGAGGGCAAGGATTTTCACCGGATGAAGTTAAACTAGTCTTATTTCAGTTCACTTTGAAGGATAAAGCAAAACAATGGTTCTTAGCATTGCCATCGGGTAGTATCTTCACATGGGCTGAAATGCAACAACAATTTTTGGATGAGTATTATACCATGCAAAAGACTAGTGATGCAAGGACTTCCATTAGAACTTTTCAGCAACAATCGGGTGAAACATTTCATGAATCATTTAAGAGGTTTAATGAGTTGTTGAGAACATGTCCACACCATGGGATTGCTAAATGGGAGTTGATCACGGCTTTTTATGATGGTTTGCTACCGGAAGAGAAAAGAGATGTGAATTCGATTAGCAATGGTACTTTCTTGACTAATCCCGAAGATGTTGATTGGGAATTCTTGGAGAAAATAAGTGTGAATTCGAAAAGGCAAGCTCAATCGAATAGGAGAACAAGGCATCCAATAGCTTCTACTTCATCAACAAGTGATCAAGCCACCAAAGATCGACTTGAAGCATTGGAACGAAAGTTTGCTAAATTGGGGAAAGCTGAAAATCGGGGTGTTGCTCAAGTTTCTCAAGAATACCCGATTTGTGAGAGTTGTGATGAACTTGGACATATGGCTTTGCAATGTCCATTGGTCCCGGAACATGTTGAAGAGGTGAATCAGGTGTATGGAGAAAAGAGGCCATTTGACATGAACTCCAACACTTATCACCCGGGAATGAGAAACCATCCAAATCTTCGGTATGGAAATTCTTCAAATCAACTTAACCCGAACTTTCAAGGAAACAACCAAACCGGTGGAGTACCATCTCAACCATTCCAAGGCCGAAATTACAATCAAGGAAATTACCAAGGTGGCCAAAATCAGGGAGGATTTAATAGAGGTTACCCAAGGAACTATCAACAAGGTAATAATCAAGGTGGGCCTTCGGGAGGTAATGATGTGTCAACCCGGGAAATCATGGAGTACTTGAAAGAAATGGATAGGAAAAATGAGATTCGGGGCAAGACGGTTGAGTCTTTACAAAAGCAAGTGGGTCAATTGGCGAAGGATGTATCGGAATTGAGGAAGAATCCGGGAAAGCTACCAAGTGATACGAAGATCAATCCACAACATCAAAGTGGCGGCTCCAAGAATGTCAAAAATGTGGAAATCAACAATGTAAGTCTTCTTCGTAGTGGTAAAGTTTATGATAATAAAGTTGTGCCTCCATCATCACTTGTTGATGGTGTGGTGGAGGATGTTGATGAGAATGAAGATAGTGAGCATGAACCGGAACTTGTTCTACCTAAATCAAATAAAAAAGTGTCTTTTAAAGAGGTAGAAAACAATAGGTCTAGTGGTAAATTTTCTGAAAAACAAGGAAAGGATATGGAGGGTAATACCATTCCTTTTCCTTTGGCTTTGATTGATCCAAAACTTAGGCCTACACTTAAGAAAAGCGGTCCCCATGAGGAAGAAATGTGGGAAATTTTTAAACAAGTGAAAATCAACATACCTCTTATTGACATAATCAAGCAAGTTCCGGCTTATGCTAAATATCTTAAGGAGTTGTGTACCCAAAAACGGCACCATAAACTTCCCAAGAAAATTGTTTTAAATGAAGAAGTTAGTGCCGTTGTGATGGGTATACTCCCACCTAAAATCCAAGATCCGGGAGCGCCTTTAATTACTATTCAAGTTGGTGATTTTAAAATGAATAAGGCACTTTTGGATATGGGGGCGGGTGTGAGTATCCTACCGGGTATTTTGTATGACCAATATGACTTTGGACCCTTAGAAAAAGTCGACACCACCTTGGTGATGGCTGATTTGTCACTAAAACTTCCAAGAGGAATTGTCCAAGATGTCATTGTTAAAGTGGAGGACTTTTATTACCCCGTAGACTTTTTGGTACTTGATTTTGCACCAAGCGGTAATGTTAGGCAGCCCAATGTCATCATGGGTAGACCCTTTTTGGCCACCGCTAATGCATTAATTGATTGTAGGAGGGGTACGGTTGAAATGACTTTAGGCAACCGTAAATTGAGGTTAAATGTTTTTGCTAGTGTTCCTAACCCCGTAGTTAGTGACGAATGCTTTATGGCGGACGTCATTGATGAGTGTATTCCTCATGAAAATGAGGAAGACACATGGGAGAATTGTGCTTTGGTTGACAGGTTAATCTTGGAGCATAGTGAAACATTGAAGAAGGAAGAAAAGGATTGGGAGATTATGGCAATTCAATAAGGTAGACCACCATGGACTCATTTAGTGGAAAGTCTACCGGACCATATTGACACCCATCTCAAGCCATCAATCGAGATTCCACCACAAGTTGAGTTGAAAGAGCTCCTATCTCATTTGAAGAATGCATTTTTGGGAGATGAAAAAACTTTGCCGGTGATCATTGCATCAAATTTGGAAGAAATGCAAGAAAGAGCATTACTTAAGGTGCTCAAGGAATACAAGGCGGCCATTGGATGGACAATTGCCGATTTGAAAGGCATTAGTCCATCAATTGTGATGCATAAGATAATCACCGATTCTGAAGCAAAGCCCTCACGTGATGCTCAAAGAAGATTGAATCCTCATATGCGTGAAGTTGTGAAAAAGGAGGTGCTAAAGTGGTTGGATGCTGGAATTATTTACCCAATTTCGGATAGTACATGGGTAAGTCCAACACAAACGGTACCTAAGAAAGCTGGAATTCAAGTGGTGAAAGGAGATAGTGGTGAGCAAATTGCTACCCGACCCATCACCGGGTGGAGGGTGTGCATTGACTACCAAAAGTTGAACACCGCTACTTCAAAAGATCATTTCCCATTGCCATTCATTGATCAAATCATCGAAAAACTTGCAGGTCAGAAGTTTTACTATTTTCTAGATGGTTATTCGGGTTATAATCAAATTGCTATCCATCCCGATGACCAACACAATACCACATTTACATGCCCATATGGGACTTTTGCCTTTAGGCGAATGCCATTCGGGTTATGTAATGCTCCCGCCACCTTTCAAAGGTGCATGATGAGTATCTTCTCGGATATGGTCGGTGATTCCCTAGAAATCTTTATGGATGATTTTTCAATTTTTGGCCAAACCTTTGATAATTGTCTTAATGAGCTAACTAAAGTCTTGAAAAGATGTGTTGAGACAAATTTCATTTTAAGTTGGGAAAAGAGCCACTTTATGGTTTAAGAGGGGACGGTTTTGGGTCATGTGATTTCAAGTAAGGCATGGAAGTTGACCGGGCCAAAATCAAAAGTCATTTCTACTTTACCCCCTCCAACCAATGTTAAGGGTGTCCGTTCTTTTCTTGGACATGCCAGATTTTATAGAAGGTTCATAAAAGGATTTAGTGTCATTACCAAACCATTGTGCAATTTATTGTTAAAAGATGTACCATTTGTGTTTGATAATGAGTGTCTAAAAGCTTTTGAAACCTTGAAAGAAAAGTTGGTTGAAGCCCCCATTTTGCAATCACCTAATTGGTCCATGCCATTTGAAATTATGTGTGATGCAAGTGACTTTGCTATTGGGGCTGTTTTGGGACAACGGGTGGACAAAAAACCCGTTGTGATTTATTATGCAAGCAATACTTTATCGGATGCCCAACTGAATTATACAACCACCGAAAAAGAATTGCTTGCGGTTGTTTATGCACTTGACAAGTTTCGTTCTTATATTTGTGGTAGCAAGGTTATAGTGTACACAGATCATAGCGCGGTTAAGCATTTGATGGAAAAGAAGGATGCAAAGCCAAGGCTAATTAGGTGGGTGTTGCTACTACAAGAGTTTGATTTGGAGATCCGAGACAAGAAAGGAAGTAAGAACGTGGTGGCGGACCACTTGTCAAGAATTCAAGCTATGGATGATGGTTCAACCAAGGAGATCAATGAGACCTTTCCGGATGAACATTTACTAACCGTTTTTGTTGTCCCTTGGTATGCAAATATTGTTAACTTTTTGTCCGCAGGTAAGATACCGGAACATTGGGCTAAGAGAAAGAAACAACAATTCTTGGCACAAGCAAAGCAATACATTTGGGATGAGCCGGATTGTTCAAAGTTGGCCCGGATCAATTGGTGAGAAGATGTGTTCCGGAAGAGGAAATTCAAGAGGTGTTGACTCATGCACACTCATTTGCATGTGGAGGTCATTTCAGCGGTCAAAAGACAGGTTACAAAGTTTTAAATTGTGGTTTGTTTTGGCCTAGTATCTTTAAAGATGCCGCTGAATTTGTTAAGAAATGTGTGAGATGTCAACAACTAGGTAGTATTACCAAGAGGAATGAAATGCCCATGCAACCTATTTTAGTCGTTAATATTTTTGATGTGTGGGGCATTGACTTTATGGGTCCCTTCCCTAATTCCTTTGGTAATTATTAATTCTAGTGGCCGTGGATTATGTTTCAAAATGGGTAGAAGCCATTGCCACTAGGACCAATGACCATACCGTTGTGTGCAAGTTTGTGCAAAGTAACATTTTCTCAAGATTTGGAATCCCTCGTGTGATCATAAGCGATGGGGGATCCCATTTCAAAATTTTCAGTTTGGCAAACTTCTCAAACGGTATGGCATAAACCACCGGATTGCCACCCCATATCACCCACAAACAAGTGGGCAAGTAGAAGTGTCCAATAGGCAAATTAAAGAAATTTTGCAAAAGACGGTAAGACCCGATAGAAAAGATTGGTCAACCAAGCTCAATGATGCTTTATGGGCTTACCGTACCGCTTTTAAGACACCTATTGGCACTACTCCTTACCGGTTGGTTTATGGAAAGGGTTGTCATCTTCCAATTGAGCTTGCACATAGGGCATTGTAGGCCGTTAAGGCCGTTAACATGGATTTCGAGAATGCAGGTAAAGAAAGAAAGTTGCAATTGTGCGAATTGGAAGAATTAAGAAATGAGGCTTATGAATGTGCATCAACCTACAAAGACAAGATGAAAGCGGTTCATGATGCAAAGTTGAAGAAAAAGGTGTTTGAAGTTGGCCAAAAGGTTTGGCTTTACAATTCAAGGCTCAAGTTCTTTCCGGGAAAACTCAAAAGCAAGTGGATGGGTCCATATGTTATCACAAGAGTTGGAAAGTTTGGAGAAATTGAGATTGAAGATCCAAAGGATGGAGTGAAGCAAATGGTCAATGGACACCGTTTGAAGCCTTATTTGGATGCAAGCGACATCAATGGAGCTACAACGGAAATGGTGAACTTCATATCAAGTCCACCATCCTATGAGGTTGCATGAATCAAATTGAGGTAATGTCGGGTTGAGGACAATAAACTTAGCGCTAAACGGGAGGCAACCCGTTGTTTGTTTGTTTTATAGCTTCAATTTCGGTATGCTTTCTTTTCGTTACTTGTGTTTAGTTGTTTGAGTGTTTTGTTGCATAATCACACATGAAACTTAATTCCCAGCACTTAGGCTTGTGAATTAAGTTGGGGAAGGTCGGTTTGGGTGAAAATGAGAACGCTTTTGCAAGTGGTCAAGCCGTTAACTCATTTCCAATTCCGGGTTCCAGGTAGGCGTAAGGTACGCCGTCTTTGGCGTAGGTTACGGCTGGCCTATGTACAGCCAGCGTAGGTTACGGCGACCATAGGCGTATGTTACGCATGCACAAATGTAGGCAGCCTAGGATTTTGGCCGAGCGTAAGTTACGGGGTTGTGTAGCGTAGGTTACGATAACACCAAACAGAAGCAGCGTAGGTTACGCCTTATTTCGGCGTAATTTACGGCGGGTCCCAGGTCGATTTTTTTTTATTTTAATAAAAACCTAAAAATCAAAAATCTTTAACTTAAGCCACACAATCAGATTTGTTTTTCTTTTCACCCACAATTATCTGAACTTTCTCTCCCTCTCACGATTTCTTCTTCTTCTCCCCAATTAATTCTTACAAAATCCTAACCATTCAATCACCAATTACTCTCTCAATTCTCAACTAATTTTAACAATTCTTGGGTCTAAAGTGCATAATTTTTCAAGAGCTACAAAACCCATATAATTGTTTGCTTAATTTCAGATTGTTTTTCGAGATACAAGTGAGCATTTAATTCGAATTTTTTTTGATTTCTTCTTAATTTTGCTTTAATTCACTAACCATTGCTAAAGTTTGTTACTTTTGGTTAGTTTTGTTGATAATAGGATGAAGAAAGCAGCAGGAAAATTTATAAAGAATTTGTCCAAGAAAGGTGATACTTCATCAAGTCAACAACCAAAAAAGAAGAAAAGGCCAATGGTTCAAGATGAAGAAAGAAGGAAAATACTCAAAGACAATGTCAAGAGAAGGTGATATCATCAAGTCAAAAACCCGAATGGAGACAAGGTATACCTTTACATACTTTACCCGATGAATGGCAATTGATTTTATTTAAAGAAAAAATGGTTGAGGCCAAGAATTTGATGGATCAATTGTTGGGTGAAAGAACACTTGTCTTGTCGGAATTCAGGGGGTTTGGGATGGTTGAAGCATTTGAGAAAATGGGTTGGAAACAAGCGTTAGCTTGGAGTAATAATGATAATGCTGAAATTTATTTAGATGGTATCATTAATTGGATGGGTACTCTAGAATTGACTCCCGGTAATAACCCCCCTGTGACTTCTAAGTTAGTTGGAACGGTAAATAGAAAAATGGTAACAATGTCTTTTGCTACCTTAGACAAAATAGCCAAGTTTGACACGGGTGCTACTTCGGGGAGGGATTTTGATTATTTGGAGGAGAAGTATTTAACGGGGGTGGAAACGCCTACTAATTGGCTTGATATGCTTGTTGAGGTTTTTGTTGTCCCACGAGACAATATAAGTACAACCTTTAGGTTAGAGCGTGCTTTGTTGAAGCCATTGCCCCGTTTAATTATGTCAATTTTGAGTTGGAATGTGTGCCCCCGAACTAGTGATAAGAGCATGGTTAGGCACCACGATGTTATTGTGTTATATGCCTTGGTCACGGGAAACCTAGCCTTATCACTTAGACAAATTATAATGTCTAACATTTGGGAGGCAAGAAATAAAAGGAACAAGCTTATCATTCCTCACCCTAAACTCATCTCCCGCTTACTTCAAATGAACAAGGTAGTTCCAAAGGATATCAATTTGCAGTTTTTGGATCATACTCCTTATACCATGAAAAGGTTGTTGAAAGGGAATGAGTGGGAGTTTCAGGATCATCCACAATTCAAACTCCTTAAGGATTTGAAAACTTTTGGTTATTTGATAGCTCCTAAGCAGGGGGGTTACTAGGGAGGAGGCGATAGCACAGTTGGAACAAATGGGTGCTAATCAGAGAGGTGAGTCTAGTGCAGCTAGAGGGGGTGTTGAAGGAAGGAGAGATGGTTTGTTAGGTGCTGGGATAGGAGGTACTGGGCCGAGTTTTGGTTATGAGCAGCCTAGCGATTATAATCAGTGGACATCCTATGAGAGGAATATGTGGGATATGACTGCTCAGCAGGGTGTGCAGCGGAGGAGTTATGAGTTAGGTATGGCATATGCTCATGAGCATAATGTGAGGAGGCAGTTTGAGTACTCGGAGCGAGTACGCCATCACCAGGACCACATTGCGGGACTTGACTATGTGGAGACTCCTCCTTCATATGATTACAGGCAGCCGTATGTTCCTACCTCCCATCCATATTATCCTCAGAGTCACGATTCTGAGTGGTTCCTGAGACATTCTTGTGTTGGTCGAGTTGAGGATACATCGGGTGATCCACCACCAGCAGCCTCTGATCCATTTGAGGCCCAATCTCTATATCGGGGCCTAATGGAGTCGATCTTTGGACCGCAAGGTCCACGACAGTGATTGGTACCTTCTATTTATGTTTCTGTTCTTCTTGTGTGACTATGTGTTTATTTTATGTTTTTGCATTTTAATTTCGTAGGTAGATTTCAATTTTTAGTTAATTTTATTTATGTTTCTAGTTTAGATGTTGATTTACTTTCTTGTAATATGAAATTGACCCTTAGGGGCAAAATATTCGAGTTATATTAGCTATACATGTTTGTAAAATGAGATTTTCTTGTGTTTGGATTTGTACATGTAAGTGGGGCTAGGTAGTGTAGATTAGATTGCATGACATGGTTGACTTATGAGCGTCTTGATAGAGTTGCTAGCAAGTAAAAACATAGAAATGTGCAAATAAGGGTAATATGTCAATTGTGAGTCATAATGCATGTATCACACTTATATATCCGTTATATCCTTCAATTTCATGAGAGAAAAAACGCCTCATCGACGATTGATTTAGATTGTTAGCGTAGCATTATTTCTCGTGATTACTATATTGTGTGAACCCATTATTGTACATTAGGTTAGAACTAGTGCACTTACCGTATTGAGACCTCTAACCCGAATTATGTGCTTAAAATCATAAAACAATCATACAATCCACTCCATATTCCACCTCACTTCGTCATGAAATCCGTTAATTATTTAAAGTTGTGTTGTTTATGATGATGAATCGAAAGAAAGAACAAAGTCAAGTCAAAATTGCAATATCCGGTTGAAAAAAGTCAAAGTATATGGTCATAAATGAAAATCAATTCAATTATCCATGTAAGTTGATCAAAAAGAACCAAAATGAAATGTTCCAAAATCATTCTAGTAAATCACCCAAATAAGAATCATTACCGTGTTTCATTCCATATTTCCATCAATCTTGTATGAATGCCGAAGTGATAGTTTGGTGTTATGAGGTCTTGGTTCGATTTGTGTACTAGCCTATGACTTTTAGTGTGCAATAATGGGTTGAGAGCTTCATATACATATATTAGCACATCTTTTGCTAATTCACTAAAAATATGAACCGAGGGGAGTGCACATTGTGAGAGTGTGATGCATGTATTGTGGCAAACTTGAGGTTTATTAGGTTTAATTACACATTTATATATTTCTATTTGCTAGTCGTAAATCTTTTGATAGTTGTAAGTCTCATGAGTTGGTTGTGTTATGTGATTTGGTTTGCATTACTTAGTTTCGCCCAAGTGTACTTTGAAGATTGCTTGAAGGTTGAGTTTTACAAGTATGTATAATTGATATAACTCTTATATGGTGTTTCTTTGGTAATAGGAAGTATTATGAGATTGTAAATTGACTTGTCACATGATGAATATCTTTTTCGGGACGAAAAAGAGTTAAGTTGGGGAATGTGATAAACGCCTAAAGTTATATGATTTTAATGGATAAAATTGGATCACTTTGTGCTTGTTAATAGACGAGTAGGGCGTCTTTATGTTTGTTTAAGTGTTTCAGGTCATTGGTGACAATTTGGAACTAATTGGATCATAAACGAGTCAAGCAAAGTCGAGAATCAAGTGAAGAAGGAAAACTGGAAATCTGGAATTACAAGGGCCGTACCCTACGCCAGGTTTGGGCGTAGGTTACGCCAGGAAAAAACTCAAGGGGCGTAGGTTACGCCCTGATGGGGCGTACCTTACGCCAGTTGCTGTGCAGAAATCCGAATTTTGTGGATTTATTTTATTTTCAGTTTATATCCAATTCAAACACGACTTGGGAAGTTATCTTTCACATATTTAACACACCTGGAGCAGTTTTTCATCCTCTCAACACCCCAATATCACCATCAATTCACAATTCCATGGAGATTCAAGCCTTAATTGAAGAATCAATGATGAAGATACTAGGCTAATTCTCTTTTGATCATTCTCATGTGAACAATTATGTAAGACAATTGTATTCAACTTTTCTTATATTCAAGTTGGATTAGATGTTTAATTCTTAATTGTGTTTTGCATCTAATGTTATTTGGAATTGAATGAATGATTACTTGTTTATAACTTTGAATGAATTTCATCTATCTTTTGATTTCAAATTATTGTTGATCATGGATTATTGAAAGAATCTCTTATAACTTGTAATCTAGTTAATGAATAGATAATTTAGTTGTGTCAATTCCCCGGTTTTCGTTATCGTGAATCATCACAACCTAATTAATTAGTTCTTAGCATTCATTCAATCCAAACTTATAACGAATCATGTCTATGTGATTTCCAACGAATATAAGTTAGGTTATACTTTTGAAAACATAATTTGAAGCATGAGAATGGTCCCTTTTTATTTTATTGAATTATTTTGTTAAGTTCAGAATCAATTTTAGTTGTTAATCAAATTAATCAATCAATCAATTTTAAGTTTATGTATAGTTCAATTAACTTTGTAAATTGTTTAACACTTTCCCATGATTCCCTGAGGATACGATACTCGACTTACCCATACTAGTTATAGGTATTTAGTTTACATTTTTGATCGGTCCAACGACAACGATCAGTAGCATGACTCCCGAGCTTCAAAAGCAATTCGAATTGTACAATCCGTATGATATGATCAGAGAACTCAAGTCTATGTACGAAAAACAAGCTGCAGTTTAATTATTTGAGCTAATTGAGTCACTCCATGATTGCAAACACGAGTATGGGAAACCGGTGAGCGCTCATGTACTCAAGATGAAGAGTTACTTTGAGCACTTGTAAAGGTTAAACTATGTGTATCCTCTGCCTATTGCTATTGGCATGATTCTTAAGTCTCTTTCAAGGGATTTTGAGAGTTTTGTGCGCAATTACAATATGCACAGCATGAGCAAAACCATAGCTAAACTTCATGCCATGTTAATTGAGTATGAGAAAAACTTTCCCAAGAAATCTGAGACACCCCAAGTTCTTGTGATCAAGGGGGAAAAGGTTCAGAAAGCAAAACAACCGAAAGCTAAGGGCAATAACGTTGGTAAGGGAAAGCAAAGTGCTTCTGTCTCAAAACCGAAAAAAGACCCCTCCGGCGAAAAAGAAGCATATGGCTATGGACCAGGCTTGTCTCACTGTGCTGAAGTGGGACATTGGAAGAGGAATTGTCCTAAGTATCTAGCTGAGTTGAACGAGAAGAAGAAGCAAGCTGGTTTAGCCAGTTCTTCAGGTATCTTCACAAAAGAGTCAATCCTAACTTGGACTCTACCTATCTTTGGCATTGTCGTCTTGCTCATGTTGGTAAGAAACGCATTGAAAGACTTCAACGTGAAGGGATCTTACAATCAAATGATGAAGAATCATTTGATAAATGCGTGTCTTGTGTTTCTGGCAAGATGACAAGAAAACTTTTTCCGCATAAACCGAAGAGGGCTAAAGAGCTACTTGGACTCATACATACCGATGTTTGTGGCACCATTTAGACATGTGTCAAGGAAAGGTGCTAGCTATTTCATTAATTTTACGAATGATTTCAGTCGTTATGGTTATGTTTACTTGCTTAAACATAAACATGAAGTCTTTGAAACATTCAAGGAGTTTAAAAATGAAGTAGAAAACCAACTCGGTAAAACCATCAAGATTCTTCGTTCGGAATGAGGTGGAGAATACTTAAGCCAAGAGTTTAAGGATTATCTAAAAGCTTGTGGAATTATTCAACAGCTTACTCCTACATAATGGTGTATCTGAGAGGAGAAATCGAACCTTGTTGGACATGGTGAGATCAATGATGAACCTTACGACTCTCCCATTTTCATTTTGGGATTATGCTCTAGAGACTGTTGTACGCATTCTCAATATGGTTCCAACCAAGAAGGTTGACAAGACACCGCATGAATTGTGGCATGGAAGTGTCCCTAATTTGTCTACTTAAGAGTCTGGGGATGTGAGGCACTTGTGAAGCGAGATACGCCTGACAAACTTCAACCTAGATCAGTTAAGTGCATCTTTGTAGGTTACCCAAAGGAAACGATGGGTTACTACTTCTATTTTCCTACCGAAAACACTGTTAAAGTTGCTAGATATGCTGAGTACTTTGAAAAGAAACTCATCACTTAAGAAAACAGTGGGAGGATTGTCGAACTTGATGAGACTCAAGAGGAAGATGTGTCACCTTCTGAAAACACTAGCGATCATCAACTTGGGGGGGGGGATGTTCAAAGTGATGAACCTCAAGTTGAAGATGATGCGATTCCAATTCGTAGGTCCTCAAGGACAATACGTGCTCGTGAAAGATTGAATTTTAATATTGAATCTGAAGAACACATATTAGGAGATTTATATGAACCTCCTAATTTCAAAGTTGCATTATCAGATCCAGAATCTGACAAATGGCTTGAAGCTGCGAATGTGAAAATGAAATCTGATGTGTCGTATTTTATACCCATTTCCCACATTGTATTTAGTTGATTTTGCGTGTTTTATGAGTCGTTTTAGTATACATTTGGTGCATTTATGGTATTTGTTAGTGTTACAGGTTACTGACAGGTATTTAAGCGTAAATCTGGAGGAAACGACATTGTTGAGGTGAAGTAAGTACTAACGGAGGATTTCGGAAGCATTTGGATGAAGATTGTAGAAAGTCAACAAAAGTCAAAGCTGGCAAAAGGACAATTGCGCCGCAACAGTTCATTGCGCCGCAACCGAATTACAGGAAGTTAAGTTGCGCCGCAACTGTTCTAGTTGCGCCGCAACGCCTTTTATTCCTGGCCAGCCACGAGTCAACAATGGTCAAAGGTCAACGCGAGTCAACGTTCAATTGCGCCGCAACCGAAAAGCAGAAGATTAAGTTGCGCCGCAATCAATTTCATTGCGCCGCAATGCATTCAAGTTCAAGCCGTCCTTGGTCAATGAAAGTCAAAGTCAACTCTCGAGTCAAACCCAATTGCGCCGCAACTACACTAGTTGCGCCGGAATTGGGGGCGGTTCTGGCAGATTTTGGGAGACATATTAATAGCATGCAAAAATATCCCAAAACCCTTTTTCTCTCCTCCCAGCCGATTTTGAAGACTTTTCAGAGATATTTATCATCTTTAAGGATTTCAAACACGATTGGATCAATTTCGTTTGTCGCTTTCGATTATTATCATTCGGTAACAATGAATTCTTCATATTTTCTTTGTTATTCTTATTTTAATATGAGTGGCTAATCGCTTCATCATCCATCTTGATGGAGTGAGACAATATGTAAAGATTGCACGATTTTATTAATTTAATGTTGATTTCATTTAACGTTATATTGAGATCTTAGCGTATTTCTTCCTTATAATTTATCTTGAATTGATTGGTGATTTATGTGTGTCTTTAATGGTAATTATTGATTTCATATATTTCATTTTGATTGTTTGGGTACAAACGATTGGGTCTATGACGGGTACGGTAGATAATCGTTCATGATAATAGGGAGGAATGTGTTAACGGTTGGGTACAATCGATAGATATAATTGTTATTTCAATAACCAAAACAATTGTTTGATTAGGGTAGTTATAAAAGATGTCTTAGGGTACCGGTCTTTGTAACGAAACTACTTTAAGCAAGAGAGTCAAATGATGTCATTAACTTGACGGGTACGGGGTTGGTGCTTTGTTTGAGTCTCGGTTATTTAATCAACTTAATTTGGATTTGAACTTCATTTATGTGCAATCTGAGCGTATTGTTGAGCGAAATCAAGATGAATGCCTTTTAAATTATTGTCATAAAAACATTTTAAATATCGTTTGAGGACGATCCCTGCCCCGGTAACACCGGATTTAAGTTATTTACTTTTACTTGTTGCAAAGTGACAATTCGGTCACATTTAAATATCGTTTGAGGACGATCCCTGCCCCGGTAACATTTTAAATATCGTTTGAGGACGATCCCTGCCCCGGTAACATTTTAAATATCGTTTGAGGACGATCCCTGCCCCGGTAACATTTTAAATATCGTTTGAGGACGATCCCTGCCCCGGTAACATTTTAAATATCGTTTGAGGACGATCCCTGCCCCGGTAACATTTTAAATATCGTTTGAGGACGATCCCTGCCCCGGTAACATTTTAAATATCGTTTGAGGACGATCCCTGCCCCGGTAACATTTTAAATATCGTTTGAGGACGATCCCTGCCCCGGTAACATTTTAAATATCGTTTGAGGACGATCCCTGCCCCGGTAACATTTTAAATATCGTTTGAGGACGATCCCTGCCCCGGTAACATTTTAAATATCGTTTGAGGACGATCCCTGCCCCGGTAACATTTTAAATATCGTTTGAGGACGATCTGGGTAACTTCATTTTAAATATCGTGTTGAGCGAAATCAAGATAGATGCCTTTTAAATTATTGTCTTAAAAACATTTTAAATATCGTTTGAGGACGATCCCTGCCCCGGTAACACCGGATTTAAGTTATTTACTTTTACTTTTTGCAAAGTGACAATTCGGTCACAAAACCCTTTCATTTGATTGTTTGGGTACAAACGATTGGGTCTATGACGGGTACGGTAGATAATCGTTCATGATAATAGGGAGGAATGTGTTAACGGTTGGGTACAATCGATAGATATAATTGTTATTTCAATAACCAAAACAATTGTTTGATTAGGGTAGTTATAAAAGATGTCTTAGGGTACCGGTCTTTGTAACGAAACTACTTTAAGCAAGAGAGTCAAATGATGTCATTAACTTGACGGGTACGGGGTTGGTGCTTTGTTTGAGTCTCGGTTATTTAATCAACTTAATTTGGATTTGAACTTCATTTATGTGCAATCTGAGCGTATTGTTGAGCGAAATCAAGATGAATGCCTTTTAAATTATTGTCATAAAAACATTTTAAATATCGTTTGAGGACGATCCCTGCCCCGGTAATACCGGATTTAAGTTATTTACTTTTACTTGTTGCAAAGTGACAATTCGGTCACAAAACCCCCATGTTTGAGGACGATCCCTGCCCCGGTAACATTTTAAATATCGTTTGAGGACGATCCCTGCCCCGGTAACATTTTAAATATCGTTTGAGGACGATCCCTGCCCCGGTAACATTTTAAATATCGTTTGAGGACGATCCCTGCCCCGGTAACATTTTAAATATCGTTTGAGGACGATCCCTGCCCCGGTAACATTTTAAATATCGTTTGAGGACGATCCCTGCCCCGGTAACATTTTAAATATCGTTTGAGGACGATCCCTGCCCCGGTAACATTTTAAATATCGTTTGAGGACGATCCCTGCCCCGGTAACATTTTAAATATCGTTTGAGGACGATCCCTGCCCCGGTAACATTTTAAATATCGTTTGAGGACGATCCCTGCCCCGGTAACATTTTAAATATCGTTTGAGGACGATCCCTGCCCCGGTAACATTTTAAATATCGTTTGAGGACGATCCCTGCCCCGGTAACATTTTAAATATCGTTTGAGGACGATCCCTGCCCCGGTAACATTTTAAAATCTTGAGAACGAACATTGTTGAGGTGAAGTAAGTGCTAACGGAGGATTTCGGAAGCATTTGGATGAAGATTGCAGAAAGTCAACAAAAGTCAAAGCTGGCAAAAGGACAATTGCGCCGCAACAGTTCATTGCGCCGCAACCGAATTACAGGAAGTTAAGTTGCGCCGCAACTGTTCTAGTTGCGCCGCAACGCCTTTTATTCCTGGCCAGCCACGAGTCAACAATGGTCAAAGGTCAACGCGAGTCAACGTTCAATTGCGCCGCAACCGAAAAGCAGAAGATTAAGTTGCGCCGCAATCAATTTCATTGCGCCGCAATGCATTCAAGTTCAAGCCGTCCTTGGTCAATGAAAGTCAAAGTCAACTCTCGAGTCAAACCCAATTGCGCCGCAACTACACTAGTTGCGCCGGAATTGGGGGCGGTTCTGGCAGATTTTGGGAGACATATTAATAGCATGCAAAAATATCCCAAAACCCTTTTTCTCTCCTCCCAGCCGATTTTGAAGACTTTTCAGAGATATTTATCATCTTTAAGGATTTCAAACACGATTGGATCAATTTCGTTTGTCGCTTTCGATTATTATCATTCGGTAACAATGAATTCTTCATATTTTCTTTGTTATTCTTATTTTAATATGAGTGGCTAATCGCTTCATCATCCATCTTGATGGAGTGAGACAATATGTAAAGATTGCACGATTTTATTAATTTAATGTTGATTTCATTTAACGTTATATTGAGATCTTAGCGTATTTCTTCCTTATAATTTATCTTGAATTGATTGGTGATTTATGTGTGTCTTTAATGGTAATTATTGATTTCATATATTTCATTTTGATTGTTTGGGTACAAACGATTGGGTCTATGACGGGTACGGTAGATAATCGTTCATGATAATAGGGAGGAATGTGTTAACGGTTGGGTACAATCGATAGATATAATTGTTATTTCAATAACCAAAACAATTGTTTGATTAGGGTAGTTATAAAAGATGTCTTAGGGTACCGGTCTTTGTAACGAAACTACTTTAAGCAAGAGAGTCAAATGATGTCATTAACTTGACGGGTACGGGGTTGGTGCTTTGTTTGAGTCTCGGTTATTTAATCAACTTAATTTGGATTTGAACTTCATTTATGTGCAATCTGAGCGTATTGTTGAGCGAAATCAAGATGAATGCCTTTTAAATTATTGTCATAAAAACATTTTAAATATCGTTTGAGGACGATCCCTGCCCCGGTAACACCGGATTTAAGTTATTTACTTTTACTTTTTGCAAAGTGACAATTCGGTCACAAAACCCCTTTTCATTTGAATTACTTAATTTTAACAATTGCTTTCAAAGTCCTTGTGTTCGACCTGGTCTTACCACTTAGCTATACCATATACGATTGGGTCCACTGCCCAATAGTGTGTGGTAGTCGTTATTTGGTATTACTAGTTTAAAAAATTTATAAACTCGATATTACACATCAAAATCCATGAAAGACAATCAAGTCTGGAGCTTGGTTGATCTTCCGCCTAATGGTAGAACCGTTGGGTGTAAATGGATCTTCAAAAAGAAGACCGACATGGATGGAAATGTACACACCTATAAAGCTCGTCTCGTGGCGAAAGGCTATACTCAGCTTTACGGAGTTGACTATGAGGAAACCTTCTCTCCCGTAGCGGACATTAGAGCTATTAGGATTATCTTAGCCATAGCAGCGTACTATGACTATGAGATATGGCAAATGGATGTCAAAACCGCTTTCTTGTATGGTTATCTAGACGAGGAAGTCTATTTGGTACAACCAGAAGGTTTTGTTGATCCAAAATATCCCAAAACCCTTTTTCTCTCCTCCCAGCCGATTTTGAAGACTTTTCAGAGATATTTATCATCTTTAAGGATTTCAAACACGATTGGATCAATTTCGTTTGTCGCTTTCGATTATTATCATTCGGTAACAATGAATTCTTCATATTTTCTTTGTTATTCTTATTTTAATATGAGTGGCTAATCGCTTCATCATCCATCTTGATGGAGTGAGACAATATGTAAAGATTGCACGATTTTATTAATTTAATGTTGATTTCATTTAACGTTATATTGAGATCTTAGCGTATTTCTTCCTTATAATTTATCTTGAATTGATTGGTGATTTATGTGTGTCTTTAATGGTAATTATTGATTTCATATATTTCATTTTGATTGTTTGGGTACAAACGATTGGGTCTATGACGGGTACGGTAGATAATCGTTCATGATAATAGGGAGGAATGTGTTAACGGTTGGGTACAATCGATAGATATAATTGTTATTTCAATAACCAAAACAATTGTTTGATTAGGGTAGTTATAAAAGATGTCTTAGGGTACCGGTCTTTGTAACGAAACTACTTTAAGCAAGAGAGTCAAATGATGTCATTAACTTGACGGGTACGGGGTTGGTGCTTTGTTTGAGTCTCGGTTATTTAATCAACTTAATTTGGATTTGAACTTCATTTATGTGCAATCTGAGCGTATTGTTGAGCGAAATCAAGATGAATGCCTTTTAAATTATTGTCATAAAAACATTTTAAATATCGTTTGAGGACGATCCCTGCCCCGGTAACACCGGATTTAAGTTATTTACTTTTACTTTTTGCAAAGTGACAATTCGGTCACAAAACCCCTTTTCATTTGAATTACTTAATTTTAACAATTGCTTTCAAAGTCCTTGTGTTCGACCTGGTCTTACCACTTAGCTATACCATATACGATTGGGTCCACTGCCCAATAGTGTGTGGTAGTCGTTATTTGGTATTACTAGTTTAAAAAATTTATAAACTCGATATTACACATCAAAATCCATGAAAGACAATCAAGTCTGGAGCTTGGTTGATCTTCCGCCTAATGGTAGAACCGTTGGGTGTAAATGGATCTTCAAAAAGAAGACCGACATGGATGGAAATGTACACACCTATAAAGCTCGTCTCGTGGCGAGAGGCTATACTCAGCTTTACGGAGTTGACTATGAGGAAACCTTCTCTCCCGTAGCGGACATTAGAGCTATTAGGATTATCTTAGCCATAGCAGCGTACTATGACTATGAGATATGGCAAATGGATGTCAAAACCGCTTTCTTGTATGGTTATCTAGACGAGGAAGTCTATTTGGTACAACCAGAAGGTTTTGTTGATCCAAAATATCCCAAAACCCTTTTTCTCTCCTCCCAGCCGATTTTGAAGACTTTTCAGAGATATTTATCATCTTTAAGGATTTCAAACACGATTGGATCAATTTCGTTTGTCGCTTTCGATTATTATCATTCGGTAACAATGAATTCTTCATATTTTCTTTGTTATTCTTATTTTAATATGAGTGGCTAATCGCTTCATCATCCATCTTGATGGAGTGAGACAATATGTAAAGATTGCACGATTTTATTAATTTAATGTTGATTTCATTTAACGTTATATTGAGATCTTAGCGTATTTCTTCCTTATAATTTATCTTGAATTGATTGGTGATTTATGTGTGTCTTTAATGGTAATTATTGATTTCATATATTTCATTTTGATTGTTTGGGTACAAACGATTGGGTCTATGACGGGTACGGTAGATAATCGTTCATGATAATAGGGAGGAATGTGTTAACGGTTGGGTACAATCGATAGATATAATTGTTATTTCAATAACCAAAACAATTGTTTGATTAGGGTAGTTATAAAAGATGTCTTAGGGTACCGGTCTTTGTAACGAAACTACTTTAAGCAAGAGAGTCAAATGATGTCATTAACTTGACGGGTACGGGGTTGGTGCTTTGTTTGAGTCTCGGTTATTTAATCAACTTAATTTGGATTTGAACTTCATTTATGTGCAATCTGAGCGTATTGTTGAGCGAAATCAAGATGAATGCCTTTTAAATTATTGTCATAAAAACATTTTAAATATCGTTTGAGGACGATCCCTGCCCCGGTAACACCGGATTTAAGTTATTTACTTTTACTTTTTGCAAAGTGACAATTCGGTCACAAAACCCCTTTTCATTTGAATTACTTAATTTTAACAATTGCTTTCAAAGTCCTTGTGTTCGACCTGGTCTTACCACTTAGCTATACCATATACGATTGGGTCCACTGCCCAATAGTGTGTGGTAGTCGTTATTTGGTATTACTAGTTTAAAAAATTTATAAACTCGATATTACACATCAAAATCCATGAAAGACAATCAAGTCTGGAGCTTGGTTGATCTTCCGCCTAATGGTAGAACCGTTGGGTGTAAATGGATCTTCAAAAAGAAGACCGACATGGATGGAAATGTACACACCTATAAAGCTCGTCTCGTGGCGAAAGGCTATACTCAGCTTTACGGAGTTGACTATGAGGAAACCTTCTCTCCCGTAGCGGACATTAGAGCTATTAGGATTATCTTAGCCATAGCAGCGTACTATGACTATGAGATATGGCAAATGGATGTCAAAACCGCTTTCTTGTATGGTTATCTAGACGAGGAAGTCTATTTGGTACAACCAGAAGGTTTTGTTGATCCAAAATATCCCAACAAAGTGTGCAAGCTTCAAAGGTCCATTTATGGACTAAAGCAAACATCAAGAAGTTGGAATAAAAGGATTGATAAGGAAATTAAAAAGTTGGTTTTGCTCAAAATCCTGATGAGCCATGTGTATATCGCAAAGCTAGTGGGAGTAATGTTACTTTCCTTGTCTTATATGTAGATGACATATTTATAATAAGAAATCACATTCCAATGTTGCAAGATGTAAAATCCCATCTTGGAAAGTGTTTTGCTATGAAAGACTTGGGTGAAGCAGCATTCATTCTTGGAATCAAGATCTACAGAGATAGAACTAAACGGTTGATTGGACTAAGTCAAAGTGCTTATATTGATAAGATCTTGAAGAGATTTAAGATGGAGAATTCCAAGCGTGGAAGGACTTGACTTATCTAGCAAACAAGGTGCCTCTACACCTGAGGAGGTGGAGCGTATGCAAAGGGTTCTTTATGCTTCGGCTGTGGGATCGATTATGTATGCGGTAAGATGCACTAGACCTGGCATAGCGTTCGCGTAAAATATCGTTTAAATATGGTTTAAGTTATTTACTTTTACTTTTTGCAAAGTGACAATTCGGTCACAAAACCCCTTTTCATTTGAATTACTTAATTTTAACAATTGCTTTCAAAGTCCTTGTGTTCGACCTGGTCTTACCACTTAGCTATACCATATACGATTGGGTCCACTGCCCAATAGTGTGTGGTAGTCGTTATTTGGTATTACTAGTTTAAAAAATTTATAAACTCGATATTACACATCAAAATCCATGAAAGACAATCAAGTCTGGAGCTTGGTTGATCTTCCGCCTAATGGTAGAACCGTTGGGTGTAAATGGATCTTCAAAAAGAAGACCGACATGGATGGAAATGTACACACCTATAAAGCTCGTCTCGTGGCGAGAGGCTATACTCAGCTTTACGGAGTTGACTATGAGGAAACCTTCTCTCCCGTAGCGGACATTAGAGCTATTAGGATTATCTTAGCCATAGCAGCGTACTATGACTATGAGATATGGCAAATGGATGTCAAAACCGCTTTCTTGTATGGTTATCTAGACGAGGAAGTCTATTTGGTACAACCAGAAGGTTTTGTTGATCCAAAATATCCCAACAAAGTGTGCAAGCTTCAAAGGTCCATTTATGGACTAAAGCAAACATCAAGAAGTTGGAATAAAAGGATTGATAAGGAAATTAAAAAGTTGGTTTTGCTCAAAATCCTGATGAGCCATGTGTATATCGCAAAGCTAGTGGGAGTAATGTTACTTTCCTTGTCTTATATGTAGATGACATATTTATAATAAGAAATCACATTCCAATGTTGCAAGATGTAAAATCCCATCTTGGAAAGTGTTTTGCTATGAAAGACTTGGGTGAAGCAGCATTCATTCTTGGAATCAAGATCTACAGAGATAGAACTAAACGGTTGATTGGACTAAGTCAAAGTGCTTATATTGATAAGATCTTGAAGAGATTTAAGATGGAGAATTCCAAGCGTGGAAGGACTTGACTTATCTAGCAAACAAGGTGCCTCTACACCTGAGGAGGTGGAGCGTATGCAAAGGGTTCTTTATGCTTCGGCTGTGGGATCGATTATGTATGCGGTAAGATGCACTAGACCTGGCATAGCGTTCGCGTAAAATATCGTTAGCCGGTATCAACAGAATCCAGGTGAAGGTCACTGGACTGCTGTGAAGAACATTCTTAAGTACCTGCGGGCTACTAAAGACTTATTTCTGGTGTATGGAGGAAATCCTGATGCAGAGCTCAAAGTGACTGGATACTGTGATGCTGGATTTCAGACTGATAGAGATTATACAAAATCTCAGTCGGAATACGTCTTCATTTTAAATGGAGGCGCGGTGGATTGGAAGAGCAAGAAACAAACCACAGTTGTTATGTTTGCGACAGAGTCTGAGTATATTGCCGCCTCAAAAGCCGCCATGAAAGTCGTCTGGATTAGAAAGTTTAATTCTGGGCTTAACGTGATGCCCTCAAATAACACACCTTTAGATATGTATTGCGACAATACTGGTGCAATCTTTATTGCCAACGAACCCGGAGTTCAGAAAGGTGCCAGGCATTATTTTAGACGATATCACTATGTTCGTGAGCAAATCGAACTAGGAGAAATCAAGTTACTCAAAGTTCACACAGATTATAACTTAGCTGATCCTTTTACAAAGGCATTGTCAAAAGGAAAGCTCCATAAGCATGCCGAGAACAATTATTATTTAATAAATGAATTAAAGTACTTGGTATGTTTGTTTTATTTACATATATAATTGTATCCTGTATTTGCATGTTTAAATCCATGAATATTTTATATTCTAAATGTCCATTGTCGATTAACTATATGGGAATATAGTTCAACTAAGACAAATCTGAGTGATTGGTTATATTCTTAAGAATATTGAAGATGGTCCTACCAAACTCACATGATATCCATATGATGCATATTGGACTACCCCACTTAACGAATCATCACTTTATGGATCGGCGTCATTAAGTGAAATTCGTGAAATGGTTTCTTTACTTATCCTTAGACTTGAGATACAAGCAGGTTATGCATGTATGGATTGCATTTTCTTGATATAGTTCTAACTATCCTGAATAAGGTAGTAACAAATGGCTATTTTCAAAAATGTAGTGAAATGACATGACTAACACGTGTAGTCAAAATAGGATTTGTTACTTCAACTAGTTATTGAAGTATGATACCATTGAGCCCCTCATTAATTAATTAAGATGTTTGTATGCGCATACCCAAATGAACTCCAGATGTGTCTCGATTAATTTGGTAATCTTAATTAGTTGTAGAAATGAGAAACAGAATCGTTAAATTATGGAATGACATTGATCCATATCCATAATTAACAAAGGTATCTGAAACAAAGGGATAGTAAACACTGAAACCGTTTCAAAATACTTTAAGAAACTATACTTAAATATTTCCGGGAGCATTGGCGTGTTGCTAGACGTTAACCAATGTTATTGCCTTTATTATAACATGCTCAAGTAGGAGCTGTTGGAATATGATCACGTTAATATAAACGCATATCCGAAAAATATTTAAGCCTACAGGGGTCACACGAAATGACACGTATACACTATGTAATTAATTAATATGTTAATGTAATATATTAATTAATATGTTCACGAAATGATTAATAAACGTTCGTTAAAAGTTAAATATATGTTTATTAATTAAATATTATGAAAAGAGAATGACTTGAGTGAAAATTAGGAATTAGGAAAGTTTCCTAATTCTCTAATGCAGGGCCGGTTTTGTTAAGGCTTGGAAAGCCTTGACTAAACCTGTTCACCAAGTTTATTAACCCTATATAAAGGGGTCGAGGGTTATTGATTTGTAAGACAATTGAAAAAGTAAAAACCCTAACTAATCACTCTATCTGTTCTCTCTGTCGAACAAACCTATGAAATCAAAATATTGACTTTTGTTCCATTCACAAAACTTACATCAATTAATAGTATTACTAACATTAATTGTGGTGGTGTTTTGGTTCTACGGCAACAAAAGATTTTGTTTTCTTCCATACGGTTCGACGAAAATTAAAGTAATTTAATAACACAAGGGGTTGTGAGATTCGTGATCGGGTACTAGCATACATACGTAGTGGTGTCAAGTGTGCGATCGTAGAGGGTTTTACTTTAAACCCTAAATAATAATAATTATCATTATTATTTAATTATTGGAAGCTAAGCTAAAAGGTACACATTCTCTATCTTTGTTAATTAATATATATTGCATATGATTTATTCCGTTGTGTACTCGTGTAATTACTTGTGATAATTGTTATGAATCCTAACATGATCTACATCAAGACCCGTCCAATATGTGGAAGTATTCTTTCGTCTAAATTCACAACGGCTAAACGGCTCCTTGTCCAGGCTAACCAAGGAACGTAACTGAGTCTTTGGCTATGATCATGATGTATGCATTCTAACCAGACTTTTTGTTTTGATTATTCCACGATGTACACTAGAAAATATATAAAGTGTAAGTATAACTTTTTGTTACTAAAAGTTAAAATGAATATAAAAAAAAATGTCGGATAGCTTAAAGAAGGGACAATATAGATAGACGAAGATTCGATCAGAGAGACATGGATGGACCAGCGCAAATGTTGGCAAAGATGGAGGAAATCGATTGTTGTTTTGTTTTGTTTTGTTTGATTACAACAAAGGGTAATTTCGTCTATATACATACACGAATTAATGTAGTTTATTTCAAAGATAGATTTACGGGCCCCTCTCGAAATCTTTCATTTGAGGCTCCCAAATTTGACTTTGGGCTTATTTTTGTTTGTTACTCGATCATCTGATTTTGTTTAGTGAAAAAAATTAAAGATCACATAAAATGGGAATCTCTTATTTGCATTAAAACAAAAACGTGATTTTCTCGATTTTGACGTATCAATGGGTTGTTAAACACTTAAATAATGATAATTAGTTATACGCTATGTTAATTTTATGGACTTTTAATGCATCAAAATGAAGTTCTTAAGTGTTCTCACCGTGTTCTCATTTTAAGGGGTTTTCACTGGAAAACCACCCTATTGTCATTATGTATATATATATATATTATATATATTCGCATATAATATTATATATGTAATATATATATATATATATATATTAATATACATATATATATTATATATATATATATATCTATATATATATATATATATAGGATAGAGATCAAATAGAATATCTTAGAGACAAGGTCCTATGAACCAATCAGAACGTGACATGTGGCTTTTTTTTAAAAACGCGGTGGCATTTTTGTAAATAATTTGACTTCAAACCCAAGCTGACCCAACCCACCCCAAGCTGACCTCCCAAGCTGACCCAACCCCAAGCTGACCCAACCCCAAGCTGACCGCCCAAGTTGACCCAACCCCAAGCTGACCCAGACCCCAAGCTGACCCAACCTGACCAGACCCTAAGCTGACCCAACCCCAAGCTGACCCAACCCAGAACCCATCCAAGCTGACCCAAAACCCATAATCTACATTTGTGTAGATTAATCTACATTTGTGTAGATTATGTGTAAATTGTGTCAAGCTGACCCAACCCCAAGCTGACCCAGACCCCAAGCTGACCCAACCTGACCAGACCCCAAGCTGACCCCAAGCTGACCCAACCTGACCCAACCTGACCCAACCCAGAACCCAAGCTGACCCAAAACCCATAATCTACATTTGTGTAGATTAATCTAGATTTGTGTAGATTATGTGTAAATTGTGTCAAGCTGACCCAACCCCAAGCTGACCCAACCTGACCCAGACCCCAAGCTGACCCAAGCTGACCCAACCGAACCCAAGCTGACCCAGACCCCAAGCTGACCGCCCAAGCTGACCCAGACCCCAAGCTGACCCAACCTGACCAGACCCCAAGCTGACCCAACCCTGACCCAACCTGACACAGACCCCAAGCTGACCCAACCTGACCCAACCCACCAAGCTGACCCAACCCCAAGCTGATCCAACTCAAGCTGACCCAACCCAAGCTGACCAAGCTGACCAAGCTTCAAAAAAGTTTAATTTATTTACAAAATTGTCACCGCGCTTTTTTTTTGACACATGTCTAGTTAACTACACAGAAGTTACTTACACATGGTGTAAGTTAACTTACACATGTGTAAGTTGTATAACTTACACATGTGTAAGTTAACTTACACATGTGTAAGTTAACTTACACATGTGTAAGTTAACTTACACATGTGTAAGTTAACTTACACATGTGTAAGTTAACTTACACATGTGTAAGTTAACTTACACATGTGTAAGTTGTAAAACTTACACAAACTTACACATGTGTAAGTTAACTTACACATGTGTAAGTCGTGGTGGCGGTGGTCGCCGTCGCCGGAAAATCATGGTGGTGGTCGGAGATGATGGTGGTGGTGGTAAGAGGTGGTTGGAATTTGAGGAGATGGAAGAAAATCAATGGACTCAAATTGGACTCAAAATAAGCTGGACTCATTTTATCTTTTCCCTATATATATATATATTATATATATATACACATATATATATATTATATCTATATATATATATATATAGGGGTGGGATAAATTGAGTCCAGCTTAATTTGAGTCCAAAAAGGGTCCATGTAACTTACACATGTGTAAGTTAACTTACACATGTGTAAGTTAACTTACACATGTGTAAGTTAACTTACACATGTGTAAGTCGTGGTGGCGGTGGTCGCCGTCGCCGGAAAATCATGGTGGTGGTCGGAGATGATGGTGGTGGTGGTAAGAGGTGGTTGGAATTTGAGGAGATGGAAGAAAATCAATGGACTCAAATTGGACTCAAAATAAGCTGGACTCATTTTATCTTTTCCCTATATATATATATATATTAATATATATATAATTTACACATATGTAAGGTTCTTACACATGTGTAAAACAATATTATTAAAAATCAAATGCATTGGTTTACACATGAGTAAGTAAATTAAAGGAGTCAATATTTACGAAAATGTCACCGCATCACTTATATATGAGAGGATAGGAATGTGTGGCTGAAAATTGTTCTTTTGGTTTTTTGGAAGGGGTATTCAGTATTCTCAATCTAATTTTTTTCTACTCATACCGCTTTATATTTACTCATTTATAAAATTGTTCGTGTTTTGTTTACTTGGTTACATTTTAGGTATCTGAAATACTCAATATATTACAACTTAAATTCTACTTAATATTTATCTTATTTGGTATATAAAAAAAATAATCCTCACAACTTTTTGAGCTTGTCTTACTTATAAATACCTATATCCTTACAACATATCTGTTATTTAATACTCATCTTACCTGTTGTTGTGCTCTTGTTTTTTACTACGAAATCAAGTATTTGTTTGAGAAAGAACTTCCAAATTTGTGTGGTATGTTTATACATATCTAACCCAAAATGCTTAATTGCTTAAACACGGTTGGCCTGACAAATGACTAGTGTAAACAGTTTATCTAAATGGGCGAGTCAAACATCTTGACTGGGTTGTAGACTTTGTATTCTTAAACCATTAAACAATTTACAAGCAAGATAGAGAAAAGTAGAAAACATCTATGTATTGCATTAGTTTTTCATTGTATAGGCTAATAGGCTAAGCCCAAGGCCCATAGCCCATAGGGGTCTAATAAAATCTCACACAGTTTCTAACGCATGACTTCAATTCGTGACTAGTTTACAGCTAACAAGGCAAGTATCTAATCTAAGTATCTATCTATCTATCTAATCTAAGTATCTTATAAACAATATGGCATGTGTCTTAAAATATGAAAATCTTAAGAGCATGCATATAAGGTAAGTAAGTAATATATAATATATGTCAATCATCATTTGGTGGTAATGTTATAATTTGAAAGTTAATGGGATAAATCATTAGTATGCAACAAATTCAAGAAAAAAACAACCATTTTTGATAGTCTAATTTAAACTTTAAAACTTCTTTTAATCATTACCCTTACTTTTGTTTATATTTTAAAACTGAATTACTCCATGCATTGCGTGAGTACACTTCAATTTTGATTCACACGTGAAAATATTGAAAACTCATCTATCTTCACGAATTGTGCGGGTATTGTTTTAGTTTTACACATATATATCATATATGTTTACAATTTCTCTATTATCAAACAGAACCTGTAATCCACAAGTTCAAGGCACTTTGGTAGTTTCCGGATATATCAGTATATTGGTATGGTTTGGTACGTTTTACCATCCCTGGTCTGCTAAAAATGGCATCACAATTGATTTCAAACTAAAGTACTAAACTCGTTCAAAATTCCTTACTATGTTGATCTTCATATGAATAGGTTACAACTTACAACCAAATCATCTTGATATATTTCTTGGTGAAATAAAGTGTATCAATAATCACGGATAGCAAGAAATCCTTGGACTCTTAGTTGATCAATGTGGGATATTATAATTATATAATATTATAATATAATTACGTGATTAAGATTAAACAATACTTTAATCCTATGCTTAGATGGTTTTCTCGATGCTTAAGTATCCTTCTAGAAAGCCACTGAGATTTTCATGATATATAATACAAGCCATGTGAGATATAGTAAAATTAGAGGCAAATGAGAATAAAATGTTGGAAGCAGTGTTCTTAAATTGGAAAGATACAATGTATGAAACGACCACATGTGAAAATTCACATTGAGAGAAACAATTAGATGCATGGTTGACTTGGATTGATTATGTTTAATAAAATTAATTAGCTAAAATTACGATTAGGCCTTAAACATCATCCAGGTTTAGTCAATAAACTTTTTTTTTCTTTTCAAAACGACAAATTTAAATCACTGACGAATCATCGACAGTGGTAACACCATGATCATGTTAACATGTCCCTGATCATATCAACATGTCTTTCCGTTCAAACATATGTTAATACTCGTAGATTCATATGAGGAAGGAATTATATACCTCAGGGACTTATCTACTGGTCTCAAGATCATGATGAAAAATATAAATAATATATCATAAACGCACACATGCCCTAGGCTTAAACCTATAACTTTTATTTTATCTTTTCATGTGTTAGAACAATGACATATTCGTTGAACATCGGACGTCACATCAGCTTTCATCATTTCATATTTTTACTCCAATATAGTCGTCAAATGACTAAAACCATCATTTTCCAATCTATTTTCTCTTTACTCATACACACTACTGTTTTTAAGTTGACCGATAGAACAAACAAAACAATACAAACGCCGGATACTGGAAGCAAGGTAACACAACAACACAACCCCGAATACACACCGGACAAGGGGGATGGGGGAGTCCGGAAGACTCCATATTACGTGCTCTTCTCCACCATCATTGGAAGTATTCTGGAACAATATTTCATTAAACTCGTCGCCATTTGATTCTAAACATAAATCCCATAGTTTTAACAAACATTTATGTTTATATCTATATAATATAATATACCTATAACACTGCATGATCATAGGGATTAGATAAATAAGAAGTCATTAAACACTTTGCTGGCCATCAAGAAACCCGTTGTTTAAGGAGATCTCATCACATGCCATAATCAACTTAGTGATCTGTCATGTTTCCTTGTGTTCCATTCTATAAAAACCCAATTAGACTTTACCCATTTTCTACAAAATTAAACCCAAATGGCTGCTAAAACTTATGTGAGACAAAACTCTCATAACAGGTCCATCAGCTTGCCCTGTGGACCGGTATGCATGGAGGCTGAATACAAGAAGCTCATGGGTCAAGATGAACCATCTAGCCCGACGACTTCAGAGATCATGGAAGAAGATATCATGGATCAGCCTCCACCATCAAGACGTGGTCGTTTACTGTTCATTTCATTGGTGTTGATCTTCTTAGCTGTAGCAATGAGTAGATATTCAAAAGATGGGTTTTGGCTCACAGCTAAAAAGAGACTGTTCATGAATCAATGAAGATGTTCGGTGGTTTTATGTTGACGGTCAGTAAAAATTTTAACCGTCTGAAAAGTTGTATGGTCTTTTTCGATTAGGGTTCTTTTTCTTTATTAAATTTCCTATGTTGTCTGGTGTTCTTCATCTTCTCATTAATGAAAAAGAAAAAAAAAATAGTAATTAAAAGCTTCCAAGCATTCCAGATAAGCAGGCTAAACAATGCAGCATAAACCAACATACTCATATCATTTATGCTCGCCTTATTTATGGCTCAACTAAAGCAGTCATTTGAGTTCGCTCTGATCTAGGTGAGGCCAAAACCCTGCAAATCAGTTTCTGTTGTTTGACACGAGTAGTCAAGTTTTCAAGTGGCAAGATTGAAATGAATATATCTGTTTATACAACTATAGCCCATGTAATATCAACAGATTGACCAGTAATCAAATACGTAAATTTACTGTTCTAGACACATACACTTCCTGGTTACAGTTAAGAAACAGCTAATAACTGTTTAAATCATCTAATCTAGTTTTCTGCTGCGGTTTCCAGCACATGGAAAACATATTTTGTAAGAATGGTCTAACTTTTGACAAACAGTGAATGCAAGGGCAAGGAAGCATTTATATGACATTTTTAACTCAAGCTTTCCAATTTTATTGTGATGTATGTGCATATTCTATCAGGAAGATGAGGTGTAATAGCAACATACTTTCACGGACAAATTGACTTATGCTTTTCATACTTTTTCAGAGTAGACAAGTCATTGTGTTTGTAAAAAGCGTAGTTTAGTTAAATGTGCTCCACTATAGTAAACGCAATTCCTTTTCAATACACCCAAAGTCAACGAAAGTTCATAATGGTGAAACAATTCTACAAGTTCAATGATATTTGCATGCAATGTATGGTGAAAAAAAGGATAGTTAAACATGTCAATCTCCATGCTTTATGAGTAGCAAACATTCACAATGTTCTTTTTCCCTTGAACAAATGACTATTTACAATCAGCTATGGGTAGTAACTATACCTATGAAAAGTT
This sequence comes from Erigeron breviscapus, assembly GCA_034093135.1. NCBI lineage: Eukaryota > Viridiplantae > Streptophyta > Magnoliopsida > Asterales > Asteraceae > Erigeron > Erigeron breviscapus. The sequence goes on along the minus strand of CM067169.1, from coordinate 105,488,466 downwards.
AGATAGGATAAACATGAGGTCGAAAACCTCAGCTAATGACAGGACCATGTTAGATGTCTAGCGATACTAAAAAAAATGAGCTCCACTCTTTTATTGAAATCCCCAAATAGAATAACATGATCATCTACCCTAATAAGTGCATGAGTCCAATCCACTAGACGTCAAGTGAGTACATCGGATAGAGGTGTCAATTTAGGCTTACTTAAAAGGAGTTGATTTACGTTAGGTCTTTTCTCAAAAGGGTCCAACCAACTTAACTAGCTAAAAGAAAGGAAAAGGGGACAAACTAGTCCAGATTGTACTAAAAAAGCATACAACGTTCCTAATCATTGAAATGTAGACTTCAAATAATAAGTTTTATATTGTAGTTCTAGTAATCAAATGCAAGGCATTAACTATTTATAACTTCGTTGCAGGTCAACCCAACTCATACTAAAGAATTACCGATACTGACCTGTTACTATACCCACCCAACCCGTCCACTTTGCCACATCTAGTTACTGATGTAGGGCACAAAGGTAAATATACAACAGTTAAACACCTTTCTGATTATTCTGATGTTTTTGACTGGATAATTAACTTTTAATTATATATAACTTACCTAATAAGAATGGACAGAAGTGTTTGCCAGTCAACCCAACTCTATAAGATCACATATATAGCCTTTCAATAAAAAAAGATTACCTATATTCACCCGTCAAACAACCTATCCATGTTGCCATCTCTAGTTACCGATGTTGGAAATAAAGGTAGATACACAAAAATTAAACACCTTTCTAGAAAATTATGATCTAAGTCTTCAATTGTATACTAAACTAGGTCACTGAGAATCACTGGATGACATTCACAAACAAAGAAAGCGTGAAATCCGCTTAAGTAGTAGTGAGAATGACCTATAACCATCAAGCCCAAACTCAAAGTGGGACTAAACTATAATGGATGTCAACCATCATAAAAGCCAATCCTCTATTCAAGTCATATCCTATCATAAATAAAAAGGCATGCCAACTATTTCTTTCATCCCTTGCAACTTGACACTTTTAACTTTACCCAGTTTAATACATGTAGGTGACTATTGTTGTTTGGCCAATGATGGTTAATCAAAACTTTACAACATTACAAAGTATAACAAGAATCCGACTAGAAGCTAGACGCCTAGACCATGGAACATCAAAGGAGAAATACCACTATTTCACGCCAAAAAATGAGCCAATTTGCTTCTTTTTTAATTATGTTATAATACATAAATGATTAGGGTAATGGTGCTGGGGGTATCTATAAGAAAAATAACATAAAGTGACAAACCAATCTATTTAGTAAATACATTAAAGTAAAAACATGAAGATATAGAGCATACCGACCCAATTATCAAACAGCAAGGCCTTGCTCTTTAGCTTTCTTCAACCACTTAAGTGTACTCTCTAATGTAGTATACGCAACTACTTCTGTCAAACTCTTGCTCTCTATAGCATAATCAAACACTTCATAAGCCTCTGCAACTCTCCCACTCTTACAAAGCGCCCTCAAAAACGTCCCATACGACCCTGACTCAAGCTTCATACCATTCTCCTTCATTAAACCATATAACTCAACTCCTTTATCCAAATGTTTCCCCTTACACAACCCATGAAGCAACGTATTATAAGTACATTCATTCGGGTTACACCCTTTATTTTCCATCTGTTCCAACAATTCCAACGCACCAAGTGCATTCCCTTCTCTACACAACCCGTTCATCAACGAAGTGTAAGTAACCACGTCAGCAAAATGACCCATTTTCGCCATCTCGTCAAGAAACTTTATAGCTTCTTTAACCTTACCTGACTTCGATAACCCAAAAATCAAAGTGTTATACGTAACTAAATCAGGCTCTATCTCTTCCTCTAACATTTTCTTATAAACCCTCAAAACCTCACCTCCTTGACTCAACATACAATAACCTTTCATAATCGTATTATAAAGATAACAATCGGGCTTAAACCCTTCGTCTTTCAAAATATCTAATAATCGCATTGCCTCGCGTAAATTCTTCCCATTACATACATTATCAATCAAAATAGTATACGTCACTAAATCCGGCTTTACCTTAAAGTCTTCTCTCATATCATTAATAAACGAACTAATACCACTTAAACTTTTAGTCCTTACTAAACATTTCACCATAAAATTATACGTATAAATATCGGGTTTCGTTAACTCACTATTTGAAAGCTTCTTAATCAGCTCAATTGCGTGATCCTCATGCCCGGTACTACAAAGAGTCCTCACCGCGATATCCGTTAAATATCGGGTTTCGTTAACTCACTATTTGAAAGCTTCTTAATCAGCTCAATTGCGTGATCCTCATGCCCGGTACTACAAAGAGTCCTCACCGCGATATCCGTAGTCATTTTATCCGGTTCAAACCCATTTGAGGCCATAAAGGTTAAAGCTTGACCCACATTACCAAGATTCGGGTCGGGTTTCTTGCAAGATTGACATAACAAAATGTGGTAAGTAAATTTATCAGGGGTGAATAAAGGAAGAGTCTTTTTCATATGGGTAAGAAAAAAGATTGAATCTTGGAGGCTATAAGAAACATTAGTGAAAGATTGAAGGACTAAATTGCAAAACCTGTTGTTTAGTAAAGATGGGTGCTTTGCGGTGGTGGTGAGGGCTGTGAAATGGGTTTTTGCGGCGGTGATATCAGGGGAAGTGAAGACTATTGGCGGAGGCGGTGGTGGGTGCTTTGCGGTGGTGGTGAGGGCTGTGAAATGGGTTTTTGCGGCGGTGATATCAGGGGAAGTGAAGACTATTGGCGGAGGCGGTGGTGGGTGCTTTGCGGTGGTGGTGAGGGCTGTGAAATGGGTTTTTGCGGCGGTGATATCAGGGGAAGTGAAGACTATTGGCGGAGGCGGTGGTGGGTGCTTTGCGGTGGTGGTGAGGGCTGTGAAATGGGTTTTTGCGGCGGTGATATCAGGGGAAGTGAAGACTATTGGCGGAGGCGGTGGTGGGTGCTTTGCGGTGGTGGTGAGGGCTGTGAAATGGGTTTTTGCGGCGGTGATATCAGGGGAAGTGAAGACTATTGGCGGAGGCGGTGGTGGGTGCTTTGCGGTGGTGGTGAGGGCTGTGAAATGGGTTTTTGCGGCGGTGATATCAGGGGAAGTGAAGACTATTGGCGGAGGCGGTGGATGGGTGCTTTGCGGTGGTGGTGAGGGCTGTGAAATGGGTTTTTGCGGCGGTGATATCAGGGGAAGTGAAGACTATTGGCGGAGGCGGTGGTGGGTGCTTTGCGGTGGTGGTGAGGGCTGTGAAATGGGTTTTTGCGGCGGTGATATCAGGGGAAGTGAAGACTATTGGCGGAGGCGGTGGTGGGTGCTTTGCGGTGGTGGTGAGGGCTGTGAAATGGGTTTTTGCGGCGGTGATATCAGGGGAAGTGAAGACTATTGGCGGAGGCGGTGGTGGGTGCTTTGCGGTGGTGGTGAGGGCTGTGAAATGGGTTTTTGCGGCGGTGATATCAGGGGAAGTGAAGACTATTGGCGGAGGCGGTGGTGGGTGCTTTGCGGTGGTGGTGAGGGCTGTGAAATGGGTTTTTGCGGCGGTGATATCAGGGGAAGTGAAGACTATTGGCGGAGGCGGTGGTGGGTGCTTTGCGGTGGTGGTGAGGGCTGTGAAATGGGTTTTTGCGGCGGTGATATCAGGGGAAGTGAAGACTATTGGCGGAGGCGGTGGTGGGTGCTTTGCGGTGGTGGTGAGGGCTGTGAAATGGGTTTTTGCGGCGGTGATATCAGGGGAAGTGAAGACTATTGGCGGAGGCGGTGGTGGGTGCTTTGCGGTGGTGGTGAGGGCTGTGAAATGGGTTTTTGCGGCGGTGATATCAGGGGAAGTGAAGACTATTGGCGGAGGCGGTGGTGGGCGGCGGTGGTGGTTGTTGTTGTTTATGGTTATCCATCATTGTTGTTCTTTACGTATATTGTCAATAAGAAAACAATTGGATACAAAATTACAAATATTTTCAGTTTAATTATACTGTATTTGGAAATTGAAAAAAAATCTCAGGTTTTTGCTGCTAAGAAAAAAATTGACAAACAAAATACAGTAGTTTCATTTCTCTATTTTCTCCCTACCAAACATAAGAATTGATTTCTTCTACATTTCTCTGGTTAATTTCTCCGGTGTTACCAAACACTGAAATTCATTTGATTTCTCTACTAATCTTCTTTATTCGTCTACCCAAGTCTCACCAAGCTAATCCTCGCCTAGCTCACTTGATTATCCTGAAGGCACAACATTTTCAAAGAACAAGTGTTAGCTAATAAAATTAGCTAAGTAAGATAACATAACTTGAAAACATTTGCCATTTAGATATATTAACAAAACCATCTTTTAATGTTAATATCACATACATATAGATCATTGCACACATATATTACCATAACACAATAGGGTCATCATATACCTAATGTGCCTAACTTTTCTTTCTTTTCTTTATTTCTTTGCCTAGACGTAGGCTAAGTGACTTATGCCACTTGCATAGGGATGTGGGGTTGTGTGTAGGCGGTCATAGACCATACATGGAGTCCTCACACCCGACATGATGGGTAAACCAATAGGTGGTCCATCGGCGTCGTTAAGGAATGACAAAGTCAATCCAACTGAATAAACCGTTTATGCCTTTACGCATTGGTGGTTAGTTACTTCACCCGGAATACTCAAACATAACTATGCCACAAGGAGCAACTCAAGTGACCACGTACGCACCAGCCCCGAAGAGCTAGCACGGGTTAAGCTTAACACAAGACTTTACATAATGCTCGAGACTTAATCGCTTAATTAGTTTAGGCTACTCTTTCACCTAAGCTAATCACATATCATCTTTTACTTTAGGGCCCTTAACGTGCACGTGAACATGGCATTCCTAATCAAAGGCTAGTGACTAGGTGATCAAGCCACACATGCAAACATATATCATATCATTTCATCATTTCATACATACATAATCATTTCATCATTTCATGCATTTATAATCATTTCATCATTTCATGCATTCATAATCATTTCATCATCTCATACATACATAATCATTTCATCATTTCATACATACATAATCATTTCATCATTTCATACATACATAATCATTTCATCATTTCATACATACATAATCATTTCATCATTTCATACATACATAATCATTTCATCATTTCATACATACATAATCATTTCATCATTTCATACATACATAATCATTTCATCATTTCATACATACATAATCATTTCATCATTTCATACATACATAATCATTTCATCATTTCATACATCATAATCATTTCATCATTTCATACATACATAATCATTTCATCATTTCATACATACATAATCATTTCATCATTTCATACATACATAATTATTTCATCATTTCATACATACATAATCATTTCATCATTTCATACATACATAATCATTTCATCATTTCATACATACATAATCATTTCATCATTTCATACATACATAATCATTTCATCATTCATACATACATAATCATTTCATCATTTCATACATACATAATCATTTCATCATTCATACATACATAATCATTTCATCATTTCATGCATAATAATCATTTCATCATTTCATACATACATAATTATTTCATCATTTCATACATACATAATTATTTCATCATTTCATACATACATAATCATTTCATCATTTCATACATACATAATCATTTCATCATTTCATACATACATAATCATTTCATCATTTCATACATACATAATCATTTCATCATTTCATACATACATAATTATTTCATCATTTCATACATACATAATCATTTCATCATTTCATACATACATAATCATTTCATCATTTCATACATACATAATCATTTCATCATTTCATACATACATAATCATTTCATCATTCATACATACATAATCATTTCATCATTTCATACATCATAATTATTTCATCATTTCATACATACATAATCATTTCATCATTTCATACATACATAATTATTTCATCATTTCATACATACATAATCATTTCATCATTTCATACATACATAATCATTTCATCATTTCATACATACATAATCATTTCATCATTTCATACATACATAATCATTTCATCATTTCATACATACATAATCATTTCATCATTTCATACATCATAATCATTTCATCATTTCATACATACATAATCATTTCATCATTTCATACATTTATAATCATTTCATCATTTCATACATCATAATTATTTCATCATTTCATACATACATAATCATTTCATCATTTCATACATACATAATCATTTCATCATTTCATACATACATAATCATTTCATCATTTCATACATACATAATCATTTCATCATTTCATACATCATAATCATTTCATCATTTCATACATACATAATCATTTCATCATTTCATACATCATAATCATTTCATCATTTCATACATACATAATCATTTCATCATTTCATACATACATAATCATTTCATCATTTCATACATACATAATCATTTCATCATTTCATACATACATAATCATTTCATCATTTCATGCGTTTATAATAATCATTTCATCATTTCATACATACATAATCATTTCATCATTCATACATACATAATCATTTCATCATTTCATACATACATAATCATTTCATCATTTCATACATACATAATCATTTCATCATTTCATACATACATAATCATTTCATCATTTCATACATACATAATCATTTCATCATTTCATACATACATAATCATTTCATCATTTCATACATCATAATCATTTCATCATTTCATACATACATAATCATTTCATCATTTCATACATCATAATCATTTCATCATTTCATACATACATAATCATTTCATCATTCATACATACATAATCATTTCATCATTCATACATACATAATCATTTCATCATTTCATACATCATAATCATTTCATCATTTCATACATACATAATCATTTCATCATTTCATACATACATAATCATTTCATCATTTCATACATACATAATCATTTCATCATTTCATACATACATAATCATTTCATCATTTCATACATACATAATCATTTCATCATTTCATACATACATAATCATTTCATCATTTCATACATCATAATCATTTCATCATTTCATACATACATAATCATTTCATCATTTCATACATACATAATCATTTCATCATTTCATACATACATAATCATTTCATCATTTCATACATCATAATCATTTCATCATTCATACATCATTCATTTTGTCGTTCTCTAGCCACGCGAAGTGCTTCCTTTGCCACATTAACTTTTTCAGCTGAGATTTCAATGATTTCAGGACCCGTAAACTGCTTTTCACCGGGTTCCATCCAACAACTCGGAGTCCTACATCTCCTACCATAAGCATTTAATCACATAATCCTTTATAAGGCACATAAACATAATAGACCTAACGTTAACTAACGGAAAGTCAAATAGTCAAACATAAAACGTTTGGGATGTTACAATTACCTCCCCCTTAAGAGGATTCCGTCCTCGGAATCGCCTCAGAAGTGAACAAATCTGGGTATTTCTCTTTCATCACCGACTCGGTCTCCCAAGTTAAACTTTCACCGTGGTTATGCTTCCATTTAATCAACACAAGATCAATCAACTTTCGGCGAAGTTTCTTTTGCTTTCTTCCGAGTATCGCTACTGGTTCGTCCACTATTCTTTTCTGAGGATTAATGCTCACATCCTCAATTGGAATAACACTAGACTCATTGGCTAAGCACTTCCTCAAGTACGAAACATGGAATGTGTGGTGAATCCCATCCAATTCTGGGGGTAGTTCCAATTGATAAGCTACATCCTTGATACGTTTCAGAATTTTGAAAGGCCCTATGAAACGTGGGCTTAGCTTTCCCTTCTTTCCAAAACGAATTACTCCTTTCCATGGAGAAACTTTCAGCATTACCAAATCACCAACTTGGAACTCAATTGGCTTCCTTTTCTTGTCGGCATAAGTCTTTTGTCGTTCCCTAGCCACGCGAAGTGCTTCCTTTGCCACATTAACTTTTTCAGCTGAGATTTCAATGATTTCAGGACCCGTAAACTGCTTTTCACCGGGTTCCATCCAACAACTCGGAGTCCTACATCTCCTACCATAAGCATTTAATCACATAATCCTTTATAAGGCACATAAACATAATAGACCTAACGTTAACTAACGGAAAGTCAAATAGTCAAACATAAAACGTTTGGGATGTTACAATTACCTCCCCCTTAAGAGGATTCCGTCCTCGGAATCGCCTCAGAAGTGAACAAATCTGGGTATTTCTCTTTCATCACCGACTCGGTCTCCCAAGTTAAACTTTCACCGTGGTTATGCTTCCATTTAATCAACACAAGATCAATCAACTTTCGGCGAAGTTTCTTTTGCTTTCTTCCGAGTATCGCTACTGGTTCGTCCACTATTCTTTTCTGAGGATTAATGCTCACATCCTCAATTGGAATAACACTAGACTCATTGGCTAAGCACTTCCTCAAGTACGAAACATGGAATGTGTGGTGAATCCCATCCAATTCTGGGGGTAGTTCCAATTGATAAGCTACATCCTTGATACGTTTCAGAATTTTGAAAGGCCCTATGAAACGTGGGCTTAGCTTTCCCTTCTTTCCAAAACGAATTACTCCTTTCCATGGAGAAACTTTCAGCATTACCAAATCACCAACTTGGAACTCAATTGGCTTCCTTTTCTTGTCGGCATAAGTCTTTTGTCGTTCCCTAGCCACGCGAAGTGCTTCCTTTGCCACATTAACTTTTTCAGCTGAGATTTCAATGATTTCAGGACCCGTAAACTGCTTTTCACCGGGTTCCATCCAACAACTCGGAGTCCTACATCTCCTACCATAAAGCATTTCAAATGGTGGCATTCCGATACTTGCATGGTGGCTGTTATTATAAGTGAATTCGATCAATTTCAAGTGTTCATCCCATGCTCCACCATACTCTAATACACAAGCTCTCAACATATCTTCCAACGTTTGTATGGTCCTTTCACTTTGCCCATCAGTTTGAGGGTGATAGGCGGTGCTCAAATTAACTCTAGTACCTAACTCTCGCTGAAGACCCTTCCAAAAGTTAGACACGAATCTCGTGTCTCGGTCCGAAACAATGGATAAAGGAACACCATGCTTTGCCACGATCTCATCCACATACATCTTTGCCATCTTAGTTAATGGTACATCTTGTCTTGTTGCCAAGAAATGAGCACTCTTTGTCAATCTATCCACAATAACCCATACCATGTCATTTCCTTTCGGTGTTCTTGGTAGTTTGGTCACAAAATCCATAGTAATATGGTCCCATTTCCATTCCGGAATCTCCAATTGATGCAACATTCCATATGGCTTTTTGTGATCAGCTTTAACACGCGCACACGTCAAACATCTTTCAACAAAATGAGCAACTTCTCCCTTAATGTTTGGCCACCAATAGATGGGCTTCAAATCTGCATACATCTTGGTAATACCTGGATGGACTGAATATCTTGACCTATGAGCTTCTTCAAGGATCAGTTCTCGGTTATCACCAAGCAATGGTACCCATATTCGACCCTTATAAGTCTTAAATCCACGGCTGTTCGTCTCCATCACAAGTCTTCTCTTCTTTCCAATACTCTCATTATCGATATTATCCTTCATTAAAGCCTTAACTTGTGCTTCCTTGATGCGGTCGAGTAACCCCGACTTGGCTTGAACAACCATGCTCATCAATCTACAAGAAAAACTCTGCACTTTCCTACTTAATGCATCCGCCACCACATTGGCTTTACCGGGATGATATTTAATTTCACAATCATAATCTTTCAGAAGTTCCATCCATCTCCTTTGCCTTACATTCATTTCCTTTTGTGAGAACACATATTGCAAACTCTTATGATCCGTAAACAATGTACATTTGGTGCCATATAGGTAATGCCTCCACAACTTCAAAGCAAACACTACTGCAGCCAATTCAAGATCATGGGTCGGGTAATTCTTTTCATGAGGCTTCAACTGACGTGAAGCATATGCAATAACTTTGTCCCTTTGCATAAGGACACAACCCAAACCTGAAATAGAAGCATCACTATAAACAACGAGATCATCAGTACCTTCGGGTAAGGCTAGGACAGGAGCTTCACATAACTTTGTCTTAAGCGTTTGAAAGGCCTTTTCTTGAGCTTCCGTCCATATAAACTTTACTCCTTTCTTCGTCAATTCAGTCATTGGTTTAGCTATTCGGGAGAAATCTTGAATAAACCTCCTGTAATAGCCAGCTAAACCGAGAAAACTCTTAATCTCCGTGGGTGTCTTTGGCTGTTCCCATTTAGATACAGCTTCAATCTTGGCAGGATCAACTTTAATACCTTCAGAAGAGATAACATGCCCGAGAAATTGAACTTCTCGGAGCCAGAATTCACACTTGGAGAACTTTGCATATAACTTTTTCTCTCTAAGAACCTCAAGAACAGCTCTTAAGTGCTCACGGTGCTCGGCTTCGGACTTTGAATAAATTAGAATATCGTCAATGAAGACAATCACAAAATGATCTAAGAATGGGCGACATACCCGATTCATTAAATCCATAAAAGCGGCTGGAGCATTTGTCAACCCAAAAGGCATGACAAGAAACTCATAGTGCCCATAACGTGTACGAAAAGCTGTCTTGGCCACATCTTCCTTTTTGACTTTTAATTGATGATAGCCAGACCGCAAATCAATCTTAGAGAAGTAAGAAGCACCATGGAGCTGATCAAAAAGATCATCAATACGCGGAAGAGGATACTTATTCTTAACCGTTCGTTTATTCAACTCACGGTAGTCTATGCACATGCGCATAGAACCGTCTTTCTTTTTGACAAAAAGAACCGGAGCTCCCCAAGGCGAGGAACTTGGTTGTATGAAACCTTTGTCAAGTAGCTCTTGAAGCTGGGACATTAACTCTTTCATTTCTGTGGGAGCTAAACGATATGGTGCTTTTGCAATAGGAGTAGCACCGGGTACGAGATCAATCTGAAAGATGACCTCTCGGTCGGGAGGAATACCGGGAAGATCATCCGGAAAGACATCAGAAAATTCAGAAACTACATCAACATTAGGGATCGGAGACTTCCCTTTTCGTGTATCGATAACATAGGCAAGAAAGTGATTCTTGTTATGCCGAATGCAATTGAGAGCCTTCATCAAATTAATAATCTTTATGCTCCCCTTCTTCTTATCTCCATAAACGGAAATGACCTCACCATCCGGAGTAGCGAATCGTACAACCTTTTGAGAACAAATAATAGTAGCATCATTTTGAGACAACCAATCCATACCTATCACTATATCAAAACCGGCTAGAGTGGTAGGCAATAGTTGAACCGGAAAAGAGCGGCCTTCAATCTCAATAGAACAATCATCAAAACCTACTTGAATGTCACTAATAGTACCATTAGCAATTTCAACCTCTATAGAGCAATCAAGAGGAGTAGCAACCCTATCAAGCTTAGGAGCAAATAAAGTGGACACAAAAGATCTATTTGCACCCGAATCAAAAAGTACAGAAGCAGGTTTTGAGTTAACAAGAAATGTACCGCTTACTACCTCGTCGTTATCCTTGGCAGCTTCAACTGTCAGCTGAAAGGCTCGAGCTTTAGGCTTTTGAACAGCCGTCTTCTTTCCCTCATCTCTTCCTTGTGGGCAATCCTTGATGAAATGACCGGTTTGTTGGCACCGGTAGCACTTTGGCTTGTCTTTGCATTCTGAAGTAGGATGACCCGTACCACCACAAGTATTACACCTTCGGGTCTTATCTGAACATGGACCCGAATGAGGCGCCTTGCAAGTACCACACCAATTCTTAGGCTTGGCATAGTTGCTGCCCCCACCTCTTGAAAATGAACCTTTCTTGAACTTCCTATTAGATCCATTTGACCCATCATGCTTCCTTTTCGAACTTGGTTGCTTGTCATCATTAACTTTTACTGTAACCCTTTCACCTTTGAAGTCATCATCCAGCCTCTTGGACTCCTTAATCGCAGCAGACAATGTAGTATGTTGCCTACAAAGGCCACGATAGCTAGCGGGGAGACCATCACAATATGCTTCAATTTGATCAATTTCCCTTGGCACCATACGACCTACAAATTGTAATTTTTCTGTAAACGAGCGAGCATACTCACCTATGGCACCGGGCTTAGCAATCAAAGCTCTGAATTCCTTCTCAATTAGCCTCAACTCTCGAGTACCCACATATTCTTCCAAAAACTTTTCCTTGAATGTATCCCAAGGCATAGCAGCAAGTACTTCGGGAGTTAATGAAACAGTAGCAGATCTCCACCAATTCCGGGCATTCTTTGTCAACACCCGGGTAGCACATAATACTTTCATATCATCAGGACAGTAGCATGAAGCAAACACTACTTCGGTGTCAGTAAGCCATTCCATGGCGCCCACTGCATCAAGAGTGCCATCAAACTCCTTGGCACCACACTTCTTAAAGCTCTCATATTTGAAGTTATGAACCCGAGGAGCACGAGGCGCCACTACATTTCCCGTACCATTCACTTCAGCAACAATGTTTCCAGGGGCAACCTGTGATCTCACCAATGATGGCTCGCTACGGTTTGAGCGGTTGGAGTAATTCCCATCCGTATGCTCATACCGTTGCAAGCTAGCTTCTCTTTCAGCCCTAAGTTGATTCAACTCTTCTTCATTCCTCAACAAGAGAGCTCGAATAGCCCTCAATTCTTCATGCATTTCAGCTTGGGTAGGAATTTGTTCAATGACTGGGTTAGCTCTTTCAATCTCAGACCTTGTGGGTTGTGCATCTGGAAATGGCCTTCGAGGAGGCCTTTGGTTAACACCATTACCAGTCCCATTTTGATTAGCCGGGGCATTGCTGGCATTAGCTCCATCTCTTTGACTGCTAGCACGAGTATTAACCATCTTTCTACAATTTAGTAGCGATTGTTAGAGATTAATCGAATGAGAACAAAGTAAGGTTAGGCCTACTAAATTACACAAGCATACCATAATCTTATACAAGCCACGAACCTTCACTCACACTCATCCCAACCCGTCCTAAACGTATTGCCATCATAAAGCTACAGCATTACTACCTAAGCCAATCATTTCTCATACGGTTTAAGTCCAAAATCCTATGGTCTTGGTCGAATTTTGGTTCACTTAAACCATTTCTCTGATACCAACTTGTAACACCCGTCGTTTAAAAACTTGGATTTTTCAAAACTTTGCCAAACGGCGTTTAAAATAAGCGGAAAGGATCACTTTCAAAATCTGCCCCATCCGTAACGGATGGTACCTTTAAAATTTGGTGTTACTACTAGCATCATCAAAACAATAAAAGTAAATCCAAGCTTTGGCACCAACATAAATGCCACATTAATACAAGTCTTAAATCATAAATGAAACAGCCAAACATGAGGCTAAAAGGAAGTCTATGCGTTTAATGTCTTTACTAAGCTTCTTTATTCGTCTACCCAAGTCTCACCAAGCTAATCCTCGCCTAGCTCACTTGATTATCCTGAAGGCACAACATTTTCAAAGAACAAGTGTTAGCTAATAAAATTAGCTAAGTAAGATAACATAACTTGAAAACATTTGCCATTTAGATATATTAACAAAACCATCTTTTAATGTTAATATCACATACATATAGATCATTGCACACATATATTACCATAACACAATAGGGTCATCATATACCTAATGTGCCTAACTTTTCTTTCTTTTTCTTTCTTTCTTTTCTTTATTTCTTTGCCTAGACGTAGGCTAAGTGACTTATGCCACTTGCATAGGGATGTGGGGTTGTGTGTAGGCGGTCATAGACCATACATGGAGTCCTCACACCCGACATGATGGGTAAACCAATAGGTGGTCCATCGGCGTCGTTAAGGAATGACAAAGTCAATCCAACTGAATAAACCGTTTATGCCTTTACGCATTGGTGGTTAGTTACTTCACCCGGAATACTCAAACATAACTATGCCACAAGGAGCAACTCAAGTGACCACGTACGCACCAGCCCCGAAGAGCTAGCACGGGTTAAGCTTAACACAAGACTTTACATAATGCTCGAGACTTAATCGCTTAATTAGTTTAGGCTACTCTTTCACCTAAGCTAATCACATATCATCTTTTACTTTAGGGCCCTTAACGTGCACGTGAACATGGCATTCCTAATCAAAGGCTAGTGACTAGGTGATCAAGCCACACATGCAAACATATATCATATCATTTCATCATTTCATACATACATAATCATTTCATCATTTCATGCATTTATAATCATTTCATCATTTCATACATACATAATCATTTCATCATTTCATGCATTTATAATCATTTTATCATCTCATGCATATATACTTACCAAATACCATTGCAACCTGCAAATGAATGTTAATCATCATAAACGGTAAGTAATATATCCCTTTGCAACCTCCCATAGTCTCCCATAAACATAAAACGTGCGTACATATACAATTGGAAGGTTTAACTTATGAAAACGTGTTTTGTTGTACCAACAGGTGACAAAAGATGCTATCTTACCTCGATACAGCTTACCAACAAGTTAGAAGTATCTTATAGTGCTTGCTAAGTGCTCCCGACAACCTAGAATGAGTATAAGATCGATATATAAGCTAAACGAAATGTTTTATGAAAACTGGACAAGAGGTGCGCCGCACCTCTCACATGGTGCGTCGCACAAAGTCAACAGGGGAATTCTAAACATAAGTTGGTGCGCCGCACCAACCCCTTTGGTGCGTCGCACAAAGTCAACAGGGGAATTCTAAACATAAGTTGGTGCGCCGCACCTCTCACATGGTGCGTCGCACAAAGTCAACAGGGGAATTCTAAACATAAGTTGGTGCGCCGCACCTACCCTTGGTGCGTCGCATATCGGGCTTACCATTTTTCCAAAATGACTTGTGGTGCGCCGCACCTCTCACATGGTGCGTCGCACAAAGTCAACAGGGGAATTCTAAACATAAGTTGGTGCGCCGCACCTCTCACATGGTGCGTCGCACAAAGTCAACAGGGGAATTCTAAACATAAGTTGGTGCGCCGCACCAACCCCTTTGGTGCGTCGCATAAAATGATCAGAGAGAATTCTAAACATAAGTGGTGCGCCGCACCTCTCACATGGTGCGTCGCACAAAGTCAACAGGGGAATTCTAAACATAAGTTGGTGCGCCGCACCTCTCACATGGTGCGTCGCACAAAGTCAACAGGGGAATTCTAAACATAAGTTGGTGCGCCGCACCTCTCACATGGTGCGTCGCACAAAGTCAACAGGGGAATTCTAAACATAAGTTGGTGCGCCGCACCTCTCACATGGTGCGTCGCACAAAGTCAACAGGGGAATTCTAAACATAAGTTGGTGCGCCGCACCAACCCCTTTGGTGCGTCGCATAAAATGATCAGAGAGAATTCTAAACATCAGGAGGTGCGCCGCACCTCTCACATGGTGCGTCGCACAAAGTCAACAGGGGAATTCTAAACATAAGTTGGTGCGCCGCACCAACCCCTTTGGTGCGTCGCACAAAGTCAAAAATTCTAAACATAAGGGTGCGCCGCACCTCTCACATGGTGCGTCGCACAAAGTCAACAGGGGAATTCTAAACATAAGTTGGTGCGCCGCACCTCTCACATGGTGCGTCGCACAAAGTCAACAGGGGAATTCTAAACATAAGTTGGTGCGCCGCACCTCTCACATGGTGCGTCGCACAAAGTCAACAGGGGAATTCTAAACATAAGTTGGTGCGCCGCACCTCTCACATGGTGCGTCGCACAAAGTCAACAGGGGAATTCTAAACATAAGTTGGTGCGCCGCACCTCTCACATGGTGCGTCGCACAAAGTCAACAGGGGAATTCTAAACATAAGTTGGTGCGCCGCACCTCTCACATGGTGCGTCGCACAAAGTCAACAGGGGAATTCTAAACATAAGTTGGTGCGCCGCACCTCTCACATGGTGCGTCGCACAAAGTCAACAGGGGAATTCTAAACATAAGTTGGTGCGCCGCACCTCTCACATGGTGCGTCGCACAAAGTCAACAGGGGAATTCTAAACATAAGTTGGTGCGCCGCACCTCTCACATGGTGCGTCGCACAAAGTCAACAGGGGAATTCTAAACATAAGTTGGTGCGCCGCACCTCTCACATGGTGCGTCGCACAAAGTCAACAGGGGAATTCTAAACATAAGTTGGTGCGCCGCACCTCTCACATGGTGCGTCGCACAAAGTCAACAGGGGAATTCTAAACATAAGTTGGTGCGCCGCACCTCTCACATGGTGCGTCGCACAAAGTCAACAGGGGAATTCTAAACATAAGTTGGTGCGCCGCACCACCCTACTGGTGCGTCGCACCTGGAGGGTCGACCAGAAACCTAATCTTTGTTCTATGATCAAACGAATTCCATATGAACCCATACCCCAAATCCAACCTGGGGACTTAAAATTAACCCTTTCAATTGCACTTTCATCAACTTTAATCATCCTATTAATCCCTTGATCCTTTACATCATAATTCAATCATTAAACACCCGAACGACATGAATTCAATAACCGTTTGATCCAACAATCCAACCCAAACCCTATGGCCTGGATCAAAATCACTACTAAGACATACATGAACAGATTTAAGAGTAAGATCAGCCATAATACCTGTAGATGACTTCGAGGATTCGAAATCTTAATCAAACTTGATCGAAACGACACGAAACGATTGATTCTTGGAGGAAACTTGTCTTGAGAGGGAGGGGATCTGAACCTAGGGCTTAATCACGAAAATTAGCAGCTATAGGGGTCTCACTAGACCTTAAACTCCTGACCATAAGTTTCCTTTAGTGCCCATAGGCCCCTCGACTTCCTAAACCTTACTTTCGTAGCTTAATTAACTTACCGGGAGACTTAACGATCTAACAAGCACCTAACTTTCATACTTTACTTTAAATTACTTTCATTTAGTTCACTTTACTTCATTTCATATTAAACACATAAGCATTTAATCACATAATCCTTTATAAGGCACATAAACATAATAGACCTAACGTTAACTAACGGAAAGTCAAATAGTCAAACATAAAACGTTTGGGATGTTACAATAAGTCTATTTGAATTTGAGTATGATCATATTTGATTTAAAAAATTTGTGACACTTTTCAAGTTTAAGTTATTCTAGGTTTGACCTTTTTATTTTATCTATTTAATTGTTATACTACTCCAATTGACTCAAGTTAAAATAGTTAAGTGAACATAATATCGAGTCGATAACTCGATATTACTAGTTTCGATTCAAATTAATTCCAACAATACTCGATCGAAGTTAACTATACTTGAGCTCGAGCTTGAAAGAAATGTAAAGTTAAACTGATCAAGATGAATTTCAAGCTTAAGGTTAGATAATTGTGTCAAAATCAAAAGAATATAATTATCACATGATGTATTCTTAGTTTACTTTAGAAAGAAAAAAAAAAAAAAAAAAAAAAAAAAAAAAAAAAAAAAAAAAAAAAAAAAAAAAAAGAATAAAAAAAAAAAAAAAAAAAAAAAAAAATACAAAAGAAAAAAAAGAAAAAAAAGTAAAAAAAAAAAAAAAAAAAAAAAAAAAAAAAAAAAAAAAAAAAAAAAAAAAAAAAAAAAAAAAAAAAAAAAAAAAAAAAAAAAAAAAAAAAAAAAAAAAAAAAAAAAAAAAAAAAAAAAAAAAAAAAAAAAAAAAAAAAAAAAAAAAAAAAAAAAAAAAAAAAAAAAAAAAAAAAAAAAAAAAAAAAAAAAAAAAAAAAAAAAAAAAAAAAAAAAAAAAAAAAAAAAAAAAAAAAAAAAAAAAAAAAAAAAAAAAAAAAAAAAAAAAAAAAAAAAAAAAAAAAAAAAAAAAAAAAAAAAAAAAAAAAAAAAAAAAAAAAAAAAAAAAAAAAAAAAAAAAAAAAAAAAAAAAAAAAAAAAAAAAAAAAAAAAAAAAAAAAAAAAAAAAAAAAAAAAAAAAAAAAAAAAAAAAAAAAAAAAAAAAAAAAAAAAAAAAAAAAAAAAAAAAAAAAAAAAAAAAAAAAAAAAAAAAAAAAAAAAAAAAAAAAAAAAAAAAAAAAAAAAAAAAAAAAAAAAAAAAAAAAAAAAAAAAAAAAAAAAAAAAAAAAAAAAAAAAAAAAAAAAAAAAAAAAAAAAAAAAAAAAAAAAAAAAAAAAAAAAAAAAAAAAAAAAAAAAAAAAAAAAAAAAAAAAAAAAAAAAAAAAAAAAAAAAAAAAAAAAAAAAAAAAAAAAAAAAAAAAAAAAAAAAAAAAAAAAAAAAAAAAAAAAAAAAAAAAAAAAAAAAAAAAAAAAAAAAAAAAAAAAAAAAAAAAAAAAAAAAAAAAAAAAAAAAAAAAAAAAAAAAAAAAAAAAAAAAAAAAAAAAAAAAAAAAAAAAAAAAAAAAAAAAAAAAAAAAAAAAAAAAAAAAAAAAAAAAAAAAAAAAAAAAAAAAAAAAAAAAAAAAAAAAAAAAAAAAAAAAAAAAAAAAAAAAAAAAAAAAAAAAAAAAAAAAAAAAAAAAAAAAAAAAAAAAAAAAAAAAAAAAAAAAAAAAAAAAAAAAAAAAAAAAAAAAAAAAAAAAAAAAAAAAAAAAAAAAAAAAAAAAAAAAAAAAAAAAAAAAAAAAAAAAAAAAAAAAAAAAAAAAAAAAAAAAAAAAAAAAAAAAAAAAAAAAAAAAAAAAAAAAAAAAAAAAAAAAAAAAAAAAAAAAAAAAAAAAAAAAAAAAAAAAAAAAAAAAAAAAAAAAAAAAAAAAAAAAAAAAAAAAAAAAAAAAAAAAAAAAAAAAAAAAAAAAAAAAAAAAAAAAAAAAAAAAAAAAAAAAAAAAAAAAAAAAAAAAAAAAAAAAAAAAAAAAAAAAAAAAAAAAAAAAAAAAAAAAAAAAAAAAAAAAAAAAAAAAAAAAAAAAAAAAAAAAAAAAAAAAAAAAAAAAAAAAAAAAAAAAAAAAAAAAAAAAAAAAAAAAAAAAAAAAAAAAAAAAAAAAAAAAAAAAAAAAAAAAAAAAAAAAAAAAAAAAAAAAAAAAAAAAAAAAAAAAAAAAAAAAAAAAAAAAAAAAAAAAAAAAAAAAAAAAAAAAAAAAAAAAAAAAAAAAAAAAAAAAAAAAAAAAAAAAAAAAAAAAAAAAAAAAAAAAAAATATATATTAGTATATCAACCACACAAATTCTCAGGTTTGTTATACACTCAACCAATTCACAATATGGTGAATGCAAGAAACCCATCAACAGCCACAACCCAAACCACCGGGCCATGGCGTATGATACTCATCACAGCCTTCGGCACGGTCATATTGGCTCTACTTGTGGTCCATTTGGATAGCTTTGATGCAGCTTCTTATTCTCCTGAAGAGTTAGCCAAAAAACCAAATACTTTAATACCAAAAGTGAACCAAAAAATGCTTCATGGGTCTGAAAAGATAGGCGAGGGTCAGTTGTTGGGACCTGAAGACATCGTGTATGACCGAAATTTAGATGTTATATACACGGGGTGTGCTGATGGGTGGGTTAAACGAGTCAGGTTGAATGACTCGGTTGTTGAGGATTGGGTTAACACGGGTGGTCGACCTCTTGGACTCGCTCTTGGTTACTCTGGTGAGGTGTATGTTGCTGATGGCATTAAGGTTAGTAGTAGTTGCACCAAAAGGATGAACAAAAATTATATTTTTATTTATGTTCATGACTTTCTTATGAAGGAGTTGTAGATATATAAACTGAAACAGATATAAATATAAATAGTTAGAAATACGATGTCCTTGATCTCAATAACAATATGATGATAATTGATAAAATCTTAACCATCAAGCTAGGTGTCTTGTGAGAGAAATTTTTTTATGTATAAATTAAAGAGGCTCATAACATAATAAATTATATTTCTCACAAGATACCAGTATAATTGAGACGATGTTAATCTAATCTTAACCATATTCTTCTATGTTAGCATTGCCATTTAGCAACAGAAAAAGTCCTAACCTTATAATTAGAAATACTATTTTATTTATTTATTTGTTTATTTTGCTAAAAGAATAAAAATAAAAGAAAAGTCCTAACCATATACTTCGACCCAAATTTGGATAATTTAGATATCTTTATTTAGGCACAGGGTAACACCACCAGGCAAAAGTCAACCCGACCAAGGCATTAGCGGCGACGTCGCCGCTAATACTCTGACACTGACAGGGGGCCCGCTAATTTCTCTGCCAGATTTACCATTACAGACATGGGGGGCCCGCAGTATTAGCGGCGACGTCGCCGCTAATACTCTCTCTGGTGCAGTATTAGCGGCGACGTCGCCGCTAATAATGCCTCTGGTGGGGTTACATTTTTTTGCCTGGTGGTGTTACACTCCTCGTTTATTTATTGCTATCATGTTTAGGTGATTTGTTACTTGTAAGCAATCTTTGACTTAGGAAAATGACATATACTCGTATTAATTATCTTTTCGAGTATAGAATCTTAGAATGTAATAAATTTTATGGTATGTAATGAATTATTCAGGGTTTTCTCATTTTATGTAATTAATATATCTAATCTCGGTTATTATGTAGTTATCATAAGCTGTTATATACATACATGGAAATATTTATGTATAGTTTATTACATTTCAAGACCCTTGACACTAGGAATGAACATATGACCTGAAAATCTGAGACCCAGCCAGGCCCGTCTGAACTGATTCGCTCGATAAGGTAACAGGACGGGTCACGAGTTCGGCTTTGTTGCACTGTCAAGTTTCGGGTTTGCATGGGTCGGGCAAGATTTTGACACGTGATGAACAAATGTCCCTTAAACCCAAACCGAACTGAACCCGACCAAATCCGAACCGACTTGTCCGATAGGGTAACGAACTGAGTCACGGGGTGGATTTTCTAGCATTTTTGGGTTTCGGGTTCGTACGGGTTGAGCTGGGTTTTAACCCGTGCTCATGCCTACTTGACACTGTTTTCAACTCATAGTTTATCTTTAGTCTGAAGTTGTTGGCTCATGAATGGATAATTTCACCTTATATATATCATTACATCTTATTTTTTATTAGCTTTACTTCTATTTTCTTTATAATAAAAAAACTTGCTAGATATTTTGAGTTGGTAGTATATTTTATAGCTTACTCAAATCATTTCTTTTTAGATGACTAAATGATAAAATTGAATTTTTAAAACCAAAACAAACCATTTAATGATTTTTTTAATTGGTTTCATCCAAACACCAAATCAAATCTAAATAATGTAATTCAAATAGTACAAATGTTAAATATATTAGATGAGTTATTCGGTTAATCCGGATTAACCGAACACCCCTAAAAAGAGGGCCTTTGTACGAGCACAAGAGTAGATGGTGCGAGCAGTTGGCAGTTTCGCACTAGTCTGAAAGTTCAATAAAAGACACGGTCAATACTCATTGAATTATACAATATGGATTGATTAAGAATTTTTATTTTTAAAAAATCATCTAAAAGAAAAAAATTAAGAATTTTTATTTTTTAAAAATCATCTAATACATTCAAGCTTTTTCTATACTATCAATTGTTATAGGTACAATAACTTAATCTAAAAAACAAAAGTTAGTTTATTAATACTCAGTTTTTAGAATTATTTATATATGTAAATTATATATATACACATTATTATGCTACATTTAATAATTAACTATAACCATTCTGATTTGGTAATTAAGATGTTACTTACGCACGTATATTTGTTTTTACGTCGCCGGGTCAAATTCGTCACTCCTAGCCTAGGCCCTTTTTCCCGGTTCGTCCTAGGCCCAAAAAATTTCTTAGGGCCGGTCCTAAATTTGTAGATTAAGAGAAAGTTATACATATATATTTGTTAATTAAAATAGCACGGTACACGAGTAATGTAGCGGTAGTCCTTGCGGCGACGGTGTGGTGGTGGGGGCGATTGTTGGTGGTGGAGGCGGTGTCGAGTGGTGTAAGTCATTGATGTAAAAGTAATTGATGTAAAGGGTTAATGGAGATATTTTGAAAGATAAATGATTAATAGTGTAATTTAATTATTAATATTAAGTGGTTAGTGTAGATAAAAACATTTTAAGGGTTGCTATGTGTAAATATTACACAAGTTTCAACATTTCCATAAATAAGGAGCTATTTTTTTATAATATAGTACTAGCACGTTACTCGTGCAATGCGGCGGTTTTCGTGGCGGCGACGGTGTGGTGGTGGGGGACGGCTGTTGGTGGTAGTGGCGGCGTCGAGTGATGTTAGATAATTGATGTAAAAGTAATTGATGTAAAAGGTTAATGTGAATATTTTAAAAGAAAAAGGGTTGATAGTGTTATATATACTTATTAAGGGTATTTTAGTCATTTTCCCCCATGTAACTTTTAACATGGGGGCTATTTTCTTTATTATATAGTACTAGCATGGTACCCGCGCAATGCGGCGACGGTGGCGGGAACGACGGTCTAGTGGTGTCGGTGACGGTATTATTGGTGGTGGCGGTGTCAATTGGTGTAGGTTGATGTAAAGGTCATAGTGGAATATTTTAGAAGAGAAGGGCTTAAAGTGTTAATTATTAAAATAAAGGTTTAGAGTGTAAATTTATTCATTAAGGACAAATTTGGTAATTTATAAAAACTTTTTTCATAGTGAGTATTTATTAAAGGTAATTTAGTACTTTTTCATCTAACCATTTTCTAACACTTTTCAAAAATAAGGGGGTTGATAATTATTATAAAGGAGTATAGATAGATAGATGAAAGTTTGAGATCAATAATATATCATTAGACTTTAGGTTTGATAACTTATATATGATACGAGTACTATTTTGATACCACTAAAGCTGGAGTTTATCCAGTTTATCCTAATTAGTTAAATGATGGCTTTTAATTAATTTCTAATAGGGAATTCTTAAAAATAAATTTGTTAGTCCCATACTTACGTACGTCTCAATTTCTAACAAGTCCTTTGCACATTTCATCTTTTTTAATTAGTTTTTATTCTAACTGTTCGGTTCATAGGGACTACTTAAAATAACGGAAGATGGTGAAATAGAAGTATTAACAGCCGAGGCAGAAGGCGTTAAATTTGCAACGACGGATGCTGTTACAGTCGCAAAGAATGGTATATTATACTTCACAGACGCATCATGGAAATACGATCTGCAAAATTGTGTATTAGACATATTAGAAGGCCGGCCGTATGGTAGATTAATGAGCTATGATCCCTCCACAAAGCAGACCAAAGTACTTGTTCGAGATCTCTACTTTGCTAATGGCGTCGAAATATCTCCAGATCAAGACTTTGTTATCTACTGCGAAACCCCAATGTAAGTTCACTCATCTTAAGTAAATGTGGCTTTTTCAACCCATTTTACATTAAAATGGGTTGATTTGGGTTAGTTGGGTTCCTAACGGGTCAAATGGGTAAAAATGTTAAAACTTACTTAAGATGGAATACTTTTTTTTTTTTCCTTTTTTTTTATTCATTTGTATAACTTAGAGATTCGACATTTTGGTGAAAAAAATTGCAGGATGAGATGCATGAGATACTACATACACGGAGAAAAGGAGGGTTCGATAGATGTATTTATCGATAGATTACCTGGTATGCCTGACAACATCCATATTGATGGCGAGGGCCGTTACTGGATTGCTGTTCCCACGGTAAGTCAGTAGTTAGTTTATACTCCATATTCTACATAAAAAATAAAACAAGCTAATTAGTCTTGTACTCGTATTTTTTATTGTTTTATTTTTTTTGAACGTTTGTACTCGTATTAGAATTGTAAATTTCTTAAACCATTGTGTTTACTATATAGTTGGCCAAGACAAATTTAATAATGAGTTGAAACTTATTCAAGTTAAAAACTCTCAATTTGATTTGCATACACTTTTTTGTCCATTTTTATCAATAGTAACTTATGATTAATATAACTATATTACCCGAATAATTTTATTTCTTTGAACAAAGACTGAGTTGAACAAAAACTTAATGTTTCGGTTTGGTTGAATCGAAGTGGACAACTAACGCTCTTAAGCCACTTTATACATTTAATCTTGTGTTTGTAGGAGCATACATACGAATTGGATATGGTGCGTAAATATCCATATATCCGTAAAATCCTTGCATTTTTGGAGAAGTACTTGAAAAGGCCTTCTGTAGAGAAAAACGCAGGGGCAATTGTTGTGGATATGCAGGGGAAGCCACTTGCGAGATACTACGACCCTAAATTGAACCAAGTGACAACAGGGATACAAATCAAGGAACATCTATATCTTGGGAATGTGGTCGCATCTTCCATTATTCGCCTCAATCTTACTCAGTATCCTGCAACTGTACCTTCTTCAACAAAGTTATAAACATTAGGGTTTTTTTTTTCATTTTTTGTGTGCTTATACTATATGTTTTTCTTGTTAACATAAATCCGAAAGGTTTAATGTAACGAAGCATTAGTATACTACATGTTTTAGAATAGTTTTGTAAGGGCATGTTTGATAAGAGCATTTTATGAGTTTTTTGGGAGAACTTTTAATTTCGCACAATAAGTTCCTATTAGGCTATCTCTAATTGTTGTTTTTAAGCAGATCCTCCCATATCCTTATTTGTCATTCTTTATTCATAACATTGAAGCATGTTCGTCTTTGGTTAAAAGCTACAACTTCCAACTTCAGCTAAAAGCTTCTTACTACAAGTACTTTTGCCAAATATGTTTTATTTGAATTCGGGTTTAGATGAGGTTACCTTTTGCTTCAACATACAAAAACTTAGGCAACGTTTTTCATCCTCATAACTTCAATAAGTCATAACAGAGGGGAAATGGTTGAGTTTATCAGCAGCGGTATGAAAAGAATAGCCTTGAATATCGAGAATGAGAATTTTAATCTCTCATAATATTTCAGTCGCATTTTATTGGATACCAAGTAGCAAATCTCATAATAATAGTCGGCCTTTGTAGGTTTCATTAGTGTCAAATTAATAAGAACAAAAGTAACACCTACTTCCCACTCAACAATAGAAATAAAAACTCTACACATCAAAAGCGCGCAAACCCGATCATCTTTTCATGAAAATAACGATCCATATGTTATATGTAACTATGACCAAATGTATATACTAGGAATGAGAAGGTTTTAAACATTGTACGTTGAAAAGTTAGTAAATTGTCCAAATCATGTAACATAGTATATGTGGCAACTCATGAGTAGTCACATGCAAAGCTTCAGTTACATGATTTTCAACATACAATGTCAAAATTTTCGTTTGTTCTTGCTATATACATTTAGTCATACTTAGTTATATATGACAAAGTCGTTTTAGCTTTTAAGTAACCACCAACTATATTTGAAACAAATTTGTGGGCTAATCTTAATATCTTATGGTTGCATATATGTGTTATGCGATACTTTTTGGTTATCATTAATTAATTATCAATATTAAAAGACTACAATATATTATTTTTATTCTAACATAAAATCCATATTCCTAATGACAAACCTGTAGTTAAGGTCAATTTGGTTGAGTGACCAAAATGGCATCATAGATTCATAGTCATGCCCTCATGCGTGGGAATTTTTTTAGTTAAAGGCTCATGCGTGAGAATTGGGCCGTTGTATATAGCAATTCTCGAAAGGCACGGAATTGAATAGAGCCAAAACAATCAACTCCTTACGGATTAAATGCCTGGCCGCGTGTCTGTTTTTTTTTGTTTTTTTTTTCAATGCCCCATTTTTTATATATTTTTCAACTAGTCCTAATACTTGTACGATGTACGGTAGCTATATAGATTGTATCATAAAAAAATTCGAATATGCCTCGTACATGATTCGTGAGTATGAAATAAATTGTGGTTAAAGTAAACCGATGATGGAAGCTAAATTATAATAAATAGTAATGATAAATATAATATATGTTAGTTAGAGTTTTAGATTTACCTTATATTTTACAATCACATCAAAATCGGAATTTATAAGTACAGTGGATGACGGCAAATAGCCTTGTGATTTCGGATCGTAAACTCAAATTTTTGAAATTTCATGTTAATAACTTATTATAAGTAATAGGAGTTGAAGAATTGAGAAAAGAAAAAGAGACAATTTTATTAATGAGAAAACGATCAATCAAATAAGGTTATAATGTGTTTTGTATCTATAAACCAAGAGTTAGAGTTTAATTCTAAGTCTAATAAGGAAATTGAATTTATATACAATTAAAAAAGCTAATTTAATAAATAAATAAATTAAAAGACACATGTCGATTAAGGATTACGCCACATGTCGTTTCAAGAACATCTCAATCTTGTTTTAGTTTATTGTTAGATATTTATTATTTAATGATATGAAACAATATACTATGTATTGAAAAAAAAGCAAAAAAACAATAAACTATGTATTGAAGATAGGAATTTACGAATTAGATATTGGGTTGAATTGGAGATACGTAACCTTGTTATGTTACAACACAATTACAATTAAATAATTAGATATGTATCGACCTTTTTTTTCATGTTTACATAAATAATAATTAAAACAATTAAAAAGGAAACTTAATAGAATACATATCTATCAAAATACTCGTAATTACCAATTATGTATATTATTTAATTTGTAGATAATTCATTAAAAAGTTTTTGGTAAATTTAATTGGTGGGACCAAGGTAACACGTGGCGTTTCAAGATTTTCCTATGTGTCGATCAAATAATACATCAATCATGTTTTAGTATATTGGTAGATACTCCACATCCTTTTGTGGATTTTGATTATGATCCATGTGTGTTGGTATGTATACCCGCAAAGAAGCGTGATAATTATATACACTTAACTAATAATTTCCTTTTTTGATCTTAAACAATAAACATAAAAAATATATATATAGTCAAATATTCTGTTAGATTATCCGTTTGTCAAAAAAGGTGAACTGTATCCTATATTCCTATCCCGTATCGAAATCCTTGTTCTTGGTCAATAAAGGAAAAGAATAGGGCTATAGATGGGCTTAATTTATTATATGGGCTTTGGACCTTTCAAAGGTATTCCTTACCGGGTTATGAGACTACTCACAATATTCATGTTGTCAACTCATTCCAAAAACTACACGTCTAAAGGGGTTCTTAGATCTTATATAAATAGGTTGCATCCAAAATTATTTACACATCTTCATTAGTATTTTTTTAATTTTAAGAGGGCTCAATGCACAGATGGTATAAAAAAAATGCAAAGGGCAAAATTAAAAATTCTTTTTAAAAAAATTCAAGAGAAAGCAAAACTTTATAATGCATATGAAAAATATAAAAGCTGCATGTCAAAATATAAATTTTTAAAGGGTCATTGGTCCCTCGTCTCTCCTTAGTACAAGAAAAAAATTCAAAAGGGGGCAAAATTAAAAAATATTAAGAAAAAATCTTGAGATGTATGTAAGTATGTAACTTATATACTTTTTCTATGGGAAATGATAATCGTACCACATGAAATGATGGATGTACCCCAAGTCCCCAATGTACAAGTATGTGATGCACGGTTATAGTAGATTTATTAATTGTTATGATACGAATATCAACTCTCATTTTTCTATTGTGTGGAAAAAACTTTCATTTGGTTCATCGTATGTAATTAACTTGCGAAATTAAACAAATCGTGTAAAATTTCGGCTGGATGTTGACTAGCACCATCTGACATCTGAGACGTGGCACAATATAATTATATACGATTCAAACAATTTTGCAAGTTAATTATACATAATGTACCGAATGAATATTCTTTTCACACCATAAAAAAGTATACAAGTTGCATGCATCCCCAAATACTTAAACCAATTTTCAAACATGTCAAAAATTTTAAACTCTAGGGGCCCCTTTTTGGTACCACCTCTTCTCCTTGGTACCACCCCTGGTTCAATGGATCTACCACCAGTACTACAACATGGATACGCCATTGAATATATATCTTGGAATGCTTGGGCATGATCTTTTGATGTGGCAAATATATATTGGGTGGTTGTGTTTCTCACGTTTTTAATTAGTTTTGATGTAATGTCTTTTTCTGATTTTTTGGTTCACGTGATTGGGTATGTACTACGTTGCATGTGTATGGTGGACATTGTTGTATACTGCTGAATTTGAGGTTTAATTAAAACCTTTTGATTGGTCATTTGTGTGTATATATATATATATATCAACCAACAACACAAATTCTCATAAACCTTTTACTACATTCAATAATCAAGTCACAATATGGCAAACCCAAACAATGACCCAAATACAACCACAACCCAAACAACCAGCTCATGGTGTACGATACTCACCACAGCCATTGGCACGGTCATATTGGCTCTAATCGTGATCCAGATCAATAGCTTTGATGCAGCTCCTTATCCCCCAGAGGAGCTAGCCAAGGCACCAAATTTTAAAATACCAAAAGTGAACGCACATACGCTTCATGGGTCTGAAAAGATAGGCGAGGGTGAGTTGATGCAACCAGAAGACATCTTGTATGACCCAAAGTTAGATGTTATACACACGGGGTGTGCTGATGGGTGGGTTAAACGAATCAGGGTGAATGACTCGGTTATTGAGAATTGGGTTAACACCGGTGGTCGGCCTCTTGGACTCGCTCATGGTTACTCTGACGAGATTTATGTTGCTGATGATGTAAAGGTTAGTAGTATGGAAAGTACGTACTAAACATATGATGAATAATTGAATATTAGATATAACTTTCTGTATATATATATATTGAAGCTGCTTGTATAATTATATATAAATCAAATTACTATCAAGGTACTGTATATATATAAAGATTGAAAATTCATTACATGATATAGACATTTTACGAGATCTTTACATATCATAGACATTTAGTTTACATACACAGGTAATAATCCCTTTATAATATTCCAATTTTTCGGTTCATATATAGGGAATACTTAAAATAACGAAAGATGGTGAAATAGAAGTATTGACAACCGAGGCAGAAGGCATTAAATATGGAATGGCAGATTCTGTTACAGTCACAAAGAATGGCGTATTGTACTTCACAGACGCATCAATGAAATACAGTATGCAAACTTATGTATATGACTTCTTGGAAGGCCGGCCGTATGGTAGACTAATGAGTTACGATTTATCCACAAAGCAGACCAAAGTGGTTCTACGAGATCTCTACTTTCCTAATGGCGCGATAATATCCCATGATGAAGAATTTATTATCTACTGTGAATCCCCAATGTAATTTCACTCATTTCCAACCCATTTTATGTGAAAATGTGGTGGTTTGGGTTACTTGGGTACTTAACGGGTCAAATGGGTAAAATTATAAAAAAACTGCATAAAATAGGAATGGCTTAAATAGGTTAAAAAGTTCGTAATGATATTATTTTTGATTATTATTATGGTTTATATAAAATTTTCTTTATATCATTGATCATCTATAAAACTGAAATATAAACAAAAAAATTTGACCCGTTTTTTATCCAAGCTAATTTTGATTTATTACCAAAATGTACTCGTCTTTTCTTCGTTTATAAAGACCTATAGAAAGTTAGAAATTTCACATTTTGGTAATGAAAATTGCAGGATGAGATGCATGAGATACTACATACAAGGAGAAAAAGAGGGTACAATAGATGTATTTATCGATAGATTACCTGGTATGCCTGACAACATTCATACCGACGACTTGGGGCGTTACTCTATTGCTATTCCCAAGGTAAGTTAGTAATTAGTTTACATAAAAGAAGCTAATTGGTCTTGTATTAGAATAGTAAAAGTAAATTTATAAAACCATATGTGTTAATATAGCCGAGTAAGGCAAGTTGGATAATGAGTTGAAACAGATTCAAGTTAAAAGTCTCATTTTGAAGTAGAGTCGGCTTTGGTTAGGTGATCTGCAAACATTTTTTTGTCCATTTTTATAAATAGTAAATTATGATTATAAAACTATATAACTATCCACAACAACAACAAGATTCAATCCCTCCATGCAGGGTATGGGGAAAACTATATAACTATCCAAATAAATTACTGTAATTCTTTGCATAAAGTTGGACTCGGTTAAACAAAGGGTTTATGTTTCAGTTTTGGTTCCTTTTACAAGCTTTGGTTGAATCAAACTTGACAATAGCTCTCTTAAGCCATTTTTACATTTCATCTTGTTTTGGTAGGAGCATACATACGCATGGGATATCGTACGTAGATATCCATATGTCCGTAAAGTTTATGCATTCTTGCAAAACTATTTCAACATGCCTTTTGTAAAGAAAAACGGAGGGACAATTTTTGTGGATATGGAGGGGAAGCCACTTGAGAGATTCTACGACCCGGGGTTGCAACATGTATCAACAGGGAAACTAATGAAGAAGCATCTATATCTTGGGACTTTGTACGCGACATCCATTTTTCGCCTCGACCTTGCTCAATATCCTGCAACTGTAGCCTCTCCATAAAAAGCTATAAACACTGGGGTTATTTTGTGCTTCTCTCTCTCTCTCTCTCTCTCTCTCTCTATATATATATATATATATATATATTATGTATCAAAGCTTATTGTGTATTTAAAGGACTGTATCATATTTGTAGATAAAATGTCACAAATGGTCCCTGTGGTTTGTTATATTAGCATTTTGCCCCCTGTGCTTTTTTTTCGTTGCAAACAGTCCCTCGGCTTTTCATTCTCGTTGCCAGTAGTCCCTGACACTAACTTCTGTTAGTTTTAGCCGTTAAACCCCTCACGTGCATACCACGTGAGGGCATTTTGGTCCATTTTTGAATGACATGGACTATTTGTGATAAACACATAACATTTTTCAGTTAATTAATGAATAATAATATATGCATCTGTATCATTATATGTATATGTATCATACCTATCTAATATCTATACCCTTCTTTCATCCAATCCAAAAAGCCTCACAAAACATCCTGAACAATAGAATTCATATGCTCTTATACAATCTCATATCATCTCCGGTATTTCCTCAACGTCTTCATCCGAATTTTCTACTTTCTTAACATACCCACCAAGATCAATCTTCACTCTTATTCTCATCATCGTCATCGTCATTGTCATCTACGTCCATATTCATATCGATAACCCGCGCTCTTTCTTAACACAGTTATCCACTAAATTCAAACTAAAATCATCAACCTTTAAGTACATTACCTAAATTTAAACAACACCCAGAAATCTTACCAAATTTTTAGGTCATTCCAGGACTTGTTTGATCCAAATTCAGAAGATCAGACGTCTCTTCGAGCTCGATTTCTTCGATTACACCGTTTCGCAATCGATCTCGAACAACCCAGATGATGATTTCACTAATCCGTTAAAACCCGCTGCCACTCCGGTGAACTGTCGCTGACGGCCTCCACTAGTCCACTACACCGCCTTTTGACCACCATCCGGTGGATGGTGGTGCTGTGATGGCAGTGGTGTTGTGGCGGTGCTTTGTGTTTGAGATCGACGATATATATCCGACGGGAACCTTGTAGCAACAATCACATATGAATACAAAAAAAACTTTCGAAAAACCAACACATCCACATTCTATTTTTGATCTATACAATCGATCACTAACCACTGCAGCCACCTCCGACCACCATTGCACCGGCGGCGATAGATCTGAGATTTGTTGATGGGTTTGTGAAATTGATCTTTTTCTTTGAAATAAATATCTCTACATTTGATGATGATGAGATGAAAATGAGAATGAATACATGAAAATGACATTGTGTTTTGAATTGCCAAATATATACATACGTATTAATGTTTAGAATTAT
The DNA here is from genome assembly GCA_034093135.1 of Erigeron breviscapus. Taxonomy (NCBI): domain Eukaryota; kingdom Viridiplantae; phylum Streptophyta; class Magnoliopsida; order Asterales; family Asteraceae; genus Erigeron; species Erigeron breviscapus. The sequence continues at coordinate 105,456,713 of CM067169.1, read as the reverse complement.
TATTATTATTTATTAACTCTGTTTTCAACCATGGAAACCTTTTTTTTCTTGATTTTGTCATGAGATGGTGGTGGTGAAAGGATTAGATATGTTTGGATTGTGGTTAAATGGCAGTGATTAAGAGTTTTTTTGGGATATTTTAATGTAGAATAAAGATATTGATATATACACATATAATAATACAATTACTTTTTAAGATTTTTTTTTATCACAAATAGTCCCTATGGTTGGCAAAAGGACGATTATACCCTCACGTGATATGCACGTGAGGAGTTTAACGGCGAAAACTAACGGAAGTTAGTGTCAGGGACTGCTGACAATGAAAATGAAAAATCCAGGGACCGTTTGCAACGAAAAAAAGACACAGGGGGCAAAATGCGAATATGACAAACCACAGAGACCATTTGTGACATTTTCTCTATTTGTCAGCTCAATGTCCAATTAAGTTATACTTTTATCAAAACGGATAGATCACATTTTTTGTTTTATGCATCCATCTTGATGCATATTCATCAAAGATGGCGACATAAAATAAAAAAGTGTGATTTTCTCGATTTTGAGTGATCAACACTTAAATAATGATAATTAGTTTTACATCACTATATGTTACTTTTAGGCCGGATGTATTTGATTAAATCTCTCTCTCACTCTCCCTTATATATAGATATAGATATAGACATAGATATAGATATATGTCACTTGTGTTTCGAAACATGATTTTTAATTATCCTAGACACACAAAAACTATGGCCAACAGATTCCGGCAACGAGGGCTGACGACACCTCACTTTCTTCTTTTCCATATGCATCTCACAACACACACCTCACTTTCTTTCTCTCTCATTCCAACCTAACTACCCACCAACACTCCTAGAGTTACCTAGTTACCCACCACCAATGTTGGAGTTTTGTTAATTATTTAAGTAAAAACAACCTGAAATACTTGTGGGTTTTGTTGATTATTTGAGTGGAAAAGAATCTGGAATATTTATGGGTTTTGTTGATTATTTATGTATATTGAAGAATTTGCATGATTTTAGTTGCTAGACACAATAAGTTATTGATTGGATTTTCAAGATCTGTTTTAGTGTTTATTTCTCAGGATTTCTAGTAAATTTAACGATATTCCGAGATGATGATGATGATTAAAGCACAAAAGAACTAAAATGAGAAAAAATGGGTGAATTGAGAAAAGAGAACAGGAAGAAAAGCATGATTAGAGGGAGGTGTCTTAGATATAAAAAGACTAAAATGTCCTCATGCGCATTGTATATAAGTGACTTTAACACCCCACCAGTGTCGGAAACGTGAGATGCAACTAAAACGAGCTTACGAATGGATATTATACAGAGAAACTACATGATGCTCAAATAAGACTACAAGTTGACAAATTCAAGATGAAATACCACAAATATATCCCATGCAAAGGGAAACAAATAGTCTACAAGCAACCGAAAGATCCTTAAGTCCAACTATAAGCATCAACTCCTAGCTTCCAAGCGATTTCTTGTATACCTGAAAAGATACTCAAAATGTCAACACTAGGTTGGTGATTTCGTAGGATCACATAGTTTTAAGTTGAGACATAGATTCGATACTAGTGTATATACGCCTATATACATAATTACGTCCATAGATAAGTGAGTATCGAATAGCTGAGCAACAGAAGTCTCGCACCGGGAGATATTCCACCACATTGGAATATCACAAGTATCTCATCCAAAAGCTACACCAAAATCACAAGAATCATACAACATATAACACATCAAATGTCTAGATCACAACCACAATGATCGCCTTACAACAACTATCCACATCATGATCACACAAGGATACGAAACCAATATAACATATATATCAAATGAAAAACCACGTGGAATCCTTTACACGTTTCTAGTAGATTGTACCCTTGAGGGCACATAACTAGCATTTCTAGTAGATGATTAACTAGCACTTCTAGTATCTCAATGGGAATACAACCCAATAACCAAGAATCACTATGGGAACTACGCCCAAGAATCAAATAATCACCATGGGAACTACGCCCAATAATCAAGTATCACAGAAATAATTAATGGGAACGCGTCCCAAGTATAAAGATCACCACAATAAATCACCAATCCAACCTCAGTACTGATATGCTCTTTGGGTATTGGCTCTTTAGGTATTGGCAGGGTTTGTACACAGGTAATACCAATAGTTTTCCCTCCACCTAACCAACACCCATTAAGCACCAAACTCTAACCCTATAAGTCCATCAAAGTATCATATGCCACATCAAAAGATCATCCTAGCATAGGCTACAAAAATCTTATACGTTCAACAACATCCACACTGTTACTACCAAGATACATGTCTACTTATAAACATGTAGTATCACAAAAGCATATGCACATGATGTTAACGTAAGCTAAATCTACGGCATAACACGTAAACACATAGTGAGTATCTTTCCACCCCTAAAGCATGCAACGAACTCACCTGACGCGCGCCATACAATCCCAAGATGAAAGAAAGTAGAACCGACGTCCACGATAGCCGAAACCTATTCATATACGCATCACATAAATCCTAAAGCATCTCAAAAGGTAAGGTTCTATGAATATTGACCTAATCTTACTATAAATGCTTTATTATGTCCATTTTATAAGGTTTTAATACAATCAAAGTGAAATCCTTTCATTTCGTTACTTAATGGCTAAACCGGACTTGCCCAATTCACTTTTTGTATAGCTCAAGTTTAAATTCACCTTAAAAGGATGTTACTGACAGAAATTACACTCCTTTACGATTCTATGGCCGCTTGACTCATTGAAAACGGACTTACGGTTTAAAAGTTATGGACGTTTGAAAATGTTGTCAAAATCAGTCCCTAACGGGTGTTAAGAACTAACGGATCTAGGTTATGAATAGTTCATCTGGGTTATCAAAAACAGTCCTTAGAACTAACGGACGTTAAAAACTAACTGATCTGGGTTATGATTAGTTCATCTGGGTTATGAATACTTCATCTGGCTTATCAAAAACAGTCCTTAGAACTAGCAGTCGTTAAAAACCTGCAACTAAAATGTTATTCACCATTTTTGATACTAGAATTGATCCACCAAACATCCAAATCAAGTTACCAAAATCAAATAACCATCTAAAGACCATTTTGAAGCTAGGAAACATGTTACCAACATATTTTGGACAAAACCCATCATCAAACTCTTCCCAAAACACAAATCCAACTCAAATCCAACCCAAATCCAACCCAAAACCCTAATCTTGGATAAAACTCTAATTTGACAACCAAGATGACCCAAGGTGTTTAGATTCAACCAAGAAACATGATAAACAACATATGAAGATGATTTTGAGTCAAGAAACACTTACCAAAACAACCCGAAGCCTCAAATCCGAATTTGGAGCTCTAGAGAAGATGAACACTTGATATAACCCAAAAATCTTGAAGTTTAAAGGTAGGGAATTATTATTTAACAATTTTCTAACACTTTGATGATAACCTATGCCTTGAATCCGAAAATCTTTGATGAAATATGAAGAGGATGATATTCTTGGATTTTTGAGAGGAAAGAGAGAAGAGATAAGAATAGAGAGAGAGAGAGAATGTGTGAGAAATGAAAGGAGGGGAAGGGGATTAAGGTCCATCCCACACACACACAAAACTCTTACACCCCCATACTACTAGCTAGTTACCAAACGGTACCCCGACTAAACACGTAAATGTTAAATATCACAAGTTACACCAAGTCTCATGAAATTAATTCGACTTTTATTAATCACATAAGTTCTCAAGTATCGATATTCCTCATTAATTCAGAATTAATCACATAGTCAATTAAGTCAAAACTCACGGGTGTTAAAGTGACTTAACAAAGCCCAATTAATGATCGTTAGTTGTAAGGATAGGTAATGATATAAAAGGCAACTATAAGGATTGGTGTTGATACAAGTAAACTAGAGGGTTTAAAGCTCAAATCATGAAAACAACAGGGGATATTTGTAAATTAACTCTAAACTAAAAAAAAGAGTAAGTAACAACATATTAATATCACTAGTTTGACTGTATTAAATAGTTGTCATTTTGAATTATAATCCGACTGGAATTGTCCAACTTCTCATCAAAATGAAATATGTAGGTGGCGGCGGTGATTGGTGGTGGTGGCGGTGGCGTCGATGGTGGTGGTGGTGGCGGTGGGAGTGTCGGTTATTGAATTAATTTGGTTTTAATGAAATGTTGAAACTTAAAATTCAATGTTGAAACTTAAAACTCAATGTTGAAACTGAAAATGAGATTGGCTTTATACTATAATATAGATATAGATAATATTACTTTTTATTTATTATAAATTTCATTCAAATTTTTTATTGGATTAGCTATCTCTATTTTTTTACCATAATAATATTTGTCTATTATAATCAAAACCATATAACCTTCATATTTTGATTATGCTTATAATGTCATTAGATCATCAACTTTTTATAAACAATGCATACATAATTAGATTATATAGCGTATTATATATTTCGTATATCATACGGGTATTAGGACTATTGATATGTATATATTCGTACCACTATATAACCAACAACGACCTGAGTTTTTTAACACTCAATTCTAAAACTTGAGTTTTGTAACACTCAATTTCTAAAAAAATTCATTTATCAAAGTTATATAAACTTAATCAAATTCTAATGGATTAGTTGTATAAAATTTGGTGTTACTCTTAGGGCACGTTTGGTAGGGGGAAATTCAGGGAAATGAAAAGAGGCAGAGAAATGAAATAAAGAGAAATGAAATTAAGTAAGAAATCAAATAATTTTCAGTGTTTGGTAACATCAGAGAAAATGACCTGAGAAATGTTCAAGAAATCAATTAATACGTTTGGTAGAGAGAAAACAGAGAAATGGATGTTGGATGACTTCATAAGGTATTCATTATTGACCAAACTACAACCACAAACACCTTTGACTGACTATATCTTTGTGTGTATATTATATATATATATATATATATTGTGTATATATTATATATATATAAGTGCAGAGATCGAAGTTACCAAAACAAACAAACTGGATGAGTTTCATATTATACATATTAACCAATTTCATTAATTAAATAGATTACCAAAACAATACAAATCGGAGGTGACAACTGAAATCGAAGCAACAAATGGGGGAATCTGTCAAATCAACAAGAAGTCAAGAATGAATCATCTTTAATGGAGGTAGAGAACAGTGGGAGAGCATGATGACAGCGGGAGAGAACCATCAATGTTAACTTGCAAATTGCCATAGAAGATAATGAATAGGGTTTGGTGGTGGTTTTTCAATCTCTGTGGAAGTCACGTGCCTTTTGATTTTTATACATGGTTAAAAGACAAGAAAGCAAGTGGGGAAATGTTTTCTCCGTGTTTTATTTTTCAAGGTCAAAAAAGAAGGGAAAAGATTTCCACCCTAAAATTGGAGAATTTGGGTCATGTGTAAATTGATTTCCCAGGAAATGGATTTCTCACCTTTTCTATTTCTCTTGATGTACCAAACGCAGGAAACGAAATCATTTCCATTTCTCAGCCTCCAACTCACCCTACCAAACACACCCTTATTATATCACAACGAATAGCTAAAGAAATCCAATATACATATATAAATAAACATTAAATCAATAAACATTTAATCGACGACGGGGATTCAGAGAGGACATGTCCTTGCTGTAGATATTCAGCAAGGACAATGACACATTTAGCAAGACTTTTGTCCTTGCTAAAAGTCGATTTTCTTGTAGTGTAAGGAATCATTCTAAAGTTTTAATTCATCTAGTTTTCACTCTACCCATCCGCATTGAAATCAATCCTTGCTAACATGAGAGACACGACGACACATTTGAAAACATCCAACTACCGTTAGGATCCCAAAACTTTTGACTAAAACTCATTATCTTTTGTTGGTTCAAGATAGGTCATGCACCAATTGCGGTTATTAGGTCGTTCAATGGCTATCATATGTACAACAGGTAATTTGACTTAGTAAAGATTTTTAGTTCAAGCAAAAGGAAAAAATAAAATGAAATCCATTCTGTTGACAATTGACATAACAAACTAAAGAATCATCATTCATTACATTTCTCAAGTTCAATTATCTACTCACACCAAACAAGATAATAGATTTCATTTATTTATGTTGATTCTCATTCTTTCCTTTTCCATTCTCTCGATTCCTTTTTACCAAACATCTCCATGGTTCACAACTTTAATAGTCATGATTAAATAAAACTAAAAAAAAGGGTAAATTAATGCCAAGAAACCCCTTAGTCCCGTAGAAGAATTTTTCATGTCAAGCTAGCAACCCTGCAACGCTGTCTGGCGGTGAGACCCCATAAATCTTTGCTGGTTGAATATATGTTTTTGCAGGGATTCAAACCTGAGTGGTGTTCCCACCAAGTCGCTTTTTAGGGGCATGGCCAATGGGTTGTAACCCAGATGGTTTGATTAAATAAACTAATAATATTCTCACTATTACAAAATAGCCCATTTCCCACGGCCAAATCCGTGGAAAAAGACAGATTTCCCACGGATATTGGTCGACGTTAAAAGGGGCGTGGGAAACATTTTCCCACGAATTTTCTCACGGTCAATTTATATTTCCCACGGCTTTCCCACGAGTAAAATATTCGTGGGAAATTTTCCCACGAACTTTACTTCCCATAGATTTCCCACGGATTTTATTTGCACAGATTTCCCGCGGATTTTACTTTCCAACAGATTCCCCGCTGATGTTGCTTCCACAGATTTCCCACGGATTATTTTTCCCTTAGATTTCCCACGAATTTCTTTGAATTGTTTCCCACACATACAAATGTAAATTTTGTTTAATCTACATACAAACCACATTCATACCCGATCGTTTCAGATCTGAAGTAAAACAGAGAACATGAACCAAATAGCCATTAAAAACCAAAAACAGCAGGCGTTTCAAATCCGTAATCGCTGTCGCCGTTTCAAAGAACATGAAAGTCTTCCGTGTAAGCATCATGGTTTACCTTCTTCAAAAAGATCGTCAACATACCACATATCTCCTTGTATGTCAAACCGCTGCTACGATGTCATTTTGCTTCTTCCTTTCCCAATCCTTTATCTCCCTCCTTATTCTCTCTCTCTCTTCTCTCTCTCTACTCTCTTTCTCTCTCAATTCTAACGGCTTTTTTTTCTCCGATCTAAGATCTGAGATTGAAAATCTTTTATTCTTGAGATCGAGATGAGAACGTGAGATCGAGAGTTGAGATTGAGAACTGGTTTAGACCTCCAATCCGGTGATCTAACCCTATTTTTTACTTTCGGGCCGGAGGTCCCTTCCACTTCGGTGGATCTGGAAGCAGCCTCCCTACTTTGAGTAGGGGTAAGGTCTGTCTACATCATACCTCCCCCATAGCCCGGCTTATGCTGGGATTGGGTACCCTTGTTGTTGTTGTTGTTGTTGTTTTGAACTCAGAGGAAGTAGAAGAGAAAAAACGTACAAAAAGATCAAGTTTCTAGGTGGTGGTTTATTGATTTGGGAAAGTGAAGTTTGGTTTTGTGTTTGTTTAAGATGGATGTAAATCGTTGGATTGAATATTAGATTTTTGGGTGTTCTTTTAGCCGTACGATCATAATCCGCGTGAGGGATGATGGGGAATTGTAATTGGTCGGGGCATTGACCAAAAGTATAATGTGGACACCAAATATACATAGAAAAAGTAACCTACACGTGTAATTGTTGTGGAGTATCCGATGGTGTCATCTACGGTCAACTAGTCAAGTTGTCATCTCTAATTTTAACTTTAAATATGGAGTATCCAATGCTTAATTATATACACCAATTTCTTTTTTTTTTCTTTTTTTTTTATCACAAATAGGAATATTTAAAGGAAAATCAAAATATGACAAACTTTGTGCTCACATAAGTACATAACTATACCGTGTACTAAGTTAGTCTTGTGCGTTGCACATTTATATTTTATTTATTATTGATTTATCGTACATTATATATAATAAAAACAGCCGTAAAAATTGAAATGAATGATTATATATCGTTAAATAGACATTTATATAGATTAAAGTCCAATGTCAACAAAACAGAAAGTAATAAAGATTGTTACAAAAAAAAAGTTGTAAATATCAAAGAATAAAACATAGAGTATATAGAAACATACGACCCATTTGACCCATTTCTACAATTGTTAACCCATCCCATAACTGGATTGTGAAAAGTTAGACATGATGCGATTAACATACGTATCAAACATTAAACGACTCATTTGTTAACCCATCCCATAAATGGATTGTGACTCAAACTCGATTCTAATTTATTCGGGTCATAACCCAACCAAATTAATACACTGAACTCTTTTTCAAGGTAGTTTGCCTTGGGTATCCGTAAATTCAGTTTCCCATGCCAAATAAAAATCGAATTACCATTATCATATTTGAAACCAAACCAAATAAGTACCATTTATTAGATGAATGTATACGACCCATTTGGACTATCTATACAAATAATGAACATATTTTGGCCCAATAGGCCCAAATGAATGATTGAGAAAAATATTGGGCTTATTAGGCCCACATGAGATAACAAGTGAGGTTTAAAGCCCAATTGGCCCATTCGAGTGAAAGACACATAACAAGCAAGGTTGAAAGCCCAATTGCCCATTCGATATAAAGTGTCCCATAATGCTTAATATAATGTTACTTAGATATAAAGTGTTCTATAAACTTACTATATTAATAACCTATATAACAAGTGTTGCATTATATACCAACATAATATGACCCTTCCAAATTAGTGTCTTAAAAAAAGGGTAATGGAGGGAACCCTAGCCCCGGTAGCCTAGTGGCCACCAGCCGCCACTTTTCAAGAGATGTCCTGGGTTCGAGTATTGTCAAAGGCAAACTTGAGATAATCAGGGGATTATTAAGTGGTTGAGATTCACCTGGACACTAGCCTAGCTGGGGGATTAGTGGGTACCAAATGATACAAATAAGTGTCTTATAAACAAACTTTAATAGGACCTGCATATCAAGTGTTATAGTACAGAATATAAGGGAGACCCTAATCTCCTAAAACCAGCGATTTGGGAATACCGACCAAATGAGTCTGTTTACCGCTTGATTACAGAGTCGTTATTCCTGACTGGCATATAAATCTCTCGTGTGGGCGAAGGAGATGCATTTTAGGTACTGTTAGATACTAACATAATAAAACCCCTAACATTAAGTTTATTTATTATGTGGGTAATTCGTGGGAAATATTTACCACGATTTACCCACGGATAACACAACACTATTTTTCAAAGTTTTTGCCACGGATTACCCACGAAATTGATTCATCCGTGTGTAATCTGTGGGAAATATTTCCCGCGGATTATCCACGGGATACACACAGTATTTCCTACAGATTTCCCACAGATTTCCCACGAGTGCATGTTTTGTGGGAAATCCGTGGGAAATTGTTATTTATTTTCTTCGGATTTCTCACAGTTTTCCCACGGATATAATTTTGTGGGTATTCCGTGGGAAATCTGTGGCAAAAAAATGAAGATATTTTGACTCTTTAATTAAAACATAAAATCGTGGGTAATCCATGAGAAACTTTCCCACGGATTTTTCGTTGTGGGAAAATCCGTGGGTATATCCAGATTTTGTAGTAGTGTCTCATGTATGCTTTTGAGTACACATGGCTTACGATTTATTTTTGTTGATGAATTGATGGCTAGTCAAGTGTAGGAATATCATGATTCTTTTCTTCCATGTAAGATTTTTGTTGGTTTTTCTCATGTTTTATTGTCCGATTATGTATTAATTGAAATTACCAAGTGTAGATGTGATACCATGAACTTCTAAATATTTTGATTGTCAAACAAAGCTTATGCATGTCCGTGCAAACATAGAGCCATGGAGGCTTGCATGTGTTTTAGGATGAAAGATGGACATTGGCAATAAATTTGCGAATTAGGATAAACCGGATACAACAATATGGATATATGTATCGACATAACAGATGCACTTATGGTTTTTTTTTGGAGCTGACACTCTTCTGTTAAGACAATTTAGTTTATCATGATTGGCACTCACCATTGTATAGTGAGGTGGAGCGTATTAAAATGTGCATTATCAAAAAATTGTATTTATATTGATGCTAGAGTAAACATTTTATTACGAGTAGATATTCGATATCTCTGCAGGTTTTTTTGACAATGTGCCTTAAGCTACCGTGTTCTTCAAGAATGGGGTATGCATTTCGATCTTGACCTTAACGCTTTTAGTCCAACTCTAGGTATTTAATCCATTTTGTTGGTCTAAATGTATAGATGTAAGTGACGGCCAAAGTATAAATAGCTGTACCAATTGATTAACAACTTGATTTATAGTGGCATTTTATCTATATATATACTAAAGTAGAAGCAAAGTTGCTTCTTTGGCACTTCAATAATTAGGGTACTAAATGAGGTTATTAGTGGGGTTAATTAGGAGGTTAGTGCATTTGTTTATTTCCTGATGTATGTAAGACGATGATCATCATAAATGAATGAGGTTGAGGTTAATGCATTTGTTTATATTTACTAACTAGGTGAAACCCGTGCGTTGCACCGGTCTATTTTGTTTTCTACGTAATTCGTCGTAAATGACACACAATAACAATATTGGTATAACGAAAAATAAATAGTTATATGTAATAAAATAGATGCTCAAATGGATTAAAGAGTTAAAGTGATACACGGATTATTTTTAGGCATTTTATGAAAGATGATTTTTTATGACCCGTGTAGCGATTCATTTTTAAAAGATAGTTTTCTATGACTCATGTGGCAATACGGGTTGGTTATAGACAATTCAAACAAAAAGTCTTGTTGATAAGAAAACTTAAATTTTATTAAATGATTAATCGCTACAATATGATAATCGCTACAATTAATTGATGATGAATCGCTACATTATAATAGACTACCAATATACATATACGACCTTAAGGTCTCAGGTTCGATCCCTGCTGGGCACAAAAAAATAATTTCTTTAAGGTACCCGTTACCAATGAAGCCTAGACCCATATGTGAAGTTTAAATACGCGGGTTCGATCCTTCGGAATGCCCAGATCATGTGGAGATTAGGATGGAGGTATTTTACCGGCATCATATGGCTCATACGGGGTGGGTCGATGGGTATCCAATTGTGGTACCGGGGCTAGGGTTCCCCCATTACCCATTTTTTTTAACATGACTCAAAAATCAAACTACCCCATTTACACAAACCATAATATTAATGGTCATCAAATAACTCATGTAACTTGTCAATCATAACATTAATGTCACAACCATAATAACAATGGTCATCAAATAACTCATGTAACTTGTCAATCATAACATTAATGTCACAAACCATAATATTAATGGTCATCAAATAACTCATGTAACTTGTCAATCATAACATTAATGTCACAACCATAATAACATGTATATCCTTCCACGATCAAACACGTTAATCTCTACCCGTATTGATGAAAAGAGAATTCAAGGCATCATGATCCTTGGAATAAAAATGAGATAACCACATGACCATCTCGAGATAACAAATTATTATGTAACTAAAAAAGAGATATATGTATTAATAACACCTAAATTGAACATTAAAATGAAAATAACCAAATAAAGAACTCCATAACCCATTATGTACAACACAATGATTTTTTTTCTTTCTTTAGTATCAAATGAAATTTAGTACTATGAAGTAAAATCAATTTGGATGTAATATAATACTAAGTTCCATTTTTGAAGTCGTCTTAATAATAAACACTTTTATCATACATATGGTAAATCAAATACTTGGACATTAGTTTCACTAAATGTAAAGTAATACATTTTGACTAATGTTTAACAGGTAAATCTATTTTTAGACCCAAACGATAGTGGGTTATGCCAAACACCTTAATAATATTCATAAAATATTGAGTGTATAGCTCTTTGTTAAAATCAGATCCATTTTCATCTTCACATATTAAATCTGAACTCAAATAAAATTTCTCCATCTCGTCAATTTTTTGACATGACATTCTTACTAAGTATTAAAATTTGGAATACTAACTAATCTTTAGTAAGATGGAGATAAAAGAAAAACCTGACATATTAAACTATTTTATTTAATTAAAAAACACTAAATCTATTATTTGAGATGATGAAATTCAATATTAAAAATACATATAGTTAAAGGATAATAATTTGATATGATAAAAGGAAATGATAGAATTGGTGAATTACTCTCAAAGTAATAACCAATCTCTATATTAGAAGTCAAGACAATTGTTTTGACATAAATATTTTTATAAAAATATGATAGAATTGGTGAATTACTCTCAAAGTAATAACCAATCTCTATATTAGAAGTCAAGACAATTGTTTTGACATAAATATTTTTATAAAAATATGATAGAATTGGTGAATTACTCTCAAAGTAATAACCAATCTCTATATTAGAAGTCAAGACAATTGTTTTGACATAAATATTTTTATAAAAATAGCTTATTTGTCATCCTCACATTCTTTCTTGAAGTTTAGCTTCTTCTTTTTTTATGTCATAAACACTTTCTTTTCTAATTTTTTTCAATTTTTTTTGTTATTTATGATGTCATTTTAAAAAAAAAAGTTTTAGCATATTTTTGAAAACTCTAATAATTTATATATGATCTTTAAATTTTCAATATCTAAATAATTTTATCATAACAGATTTTAGATTATCTTATGCCAGTTAAAAAAACTAATTATATTATTTGAAACATAAGGTATACTATTTTGAGGTTATGAGAAATATATTTATGTTTGTTATTTGCGCACATTAAGTATATTTGATCCAAAAACATGAAGGTAGTTATATGCATTTTGTTTATCACTAAAAAATGTTTTAGTTAATTATCACATAGATATTTAGGAATATGCTCAATCAATTTCGTCGCAACCTCAGTGGTGAAAATACGTTTTAACAAAACTTTATTAATACGTCCGGGTTGAATCCTGGTTAATTAGCTAGTATCCTTTTGGAGTATAGTTTTATTGCAAAAATAAATTAAATAGTTGAGTGACAAATATTTTTCTTAAAATGATAATAATTTATTAAGATTAAAATTTTTGGCACTAAATGAGTTCTCGGCAAAAAGGATTAGTTTTCGGTAAATTGAGACGATGGCAAATTTATGAGTTTCTAAAAAAGATCAAAATAATACCAAAAAACATTTTAAGGATTCGATAACATTTCGGTTTCATTAAATTATCTCCAGAAATAATACTTGCAAATTAAAAATATTAAGGGTTCTTTTTGCAAATTTGGGGACAAGTTCATAAGTATAAGGTATATTATCACGCTCTAATTCAATTACTAAAATTTAGGTGATTCATCTTAATCAATTTTGAAAAAAAAATCAGGATATCAAAAGACGTATCAGATTCGAGATCAAACTACGAAATTTTATAATATCATTATGAATGTTTGGATGAAAATTATTAATAAATTACGAACACTAAAAACGATCATAATGATTATCAGTTTTATCATTAGATGCGAAATTAATAACCACATACTATTTCTAATTGATTTTGAATAACATAAAAAAAACAGTTTTTAGACTATTAATATGTTTTCTTGTAAAAGAACATTACACAAAATAAACATATTATTTAAAAATCATATGGATTAAATGTGTATTTATACATAACAACATCAAATATCTTTTAATATACTAAAAGATAATTTCTCTAATAACTTATCGACTAATCAAAGGTTTTCGTTTTCTTAAAGTTGACTTTTATTTTCATTTCTGACTTTAATTTACACTTTTTAACAATTAATTTCAATATAATAAATAAAAAATAATAACTGATATATATCCAATAGAATAATAGTTATATATATACAATAGAATAATTAATATCTATCTTAATAATACGTTCTATCATATATATATATATATATTAATAATAGCTATTATATATTTTATATATATATTATCATATATATATTAAATTGATTAACTAAAAATAAATAAAATTTAAGGTAAATATATTAAGACTTTAAAGATAATTGTACAATTATCATATTTTGAAGCCTTTTTCAATAATTGTCATGACATATAAAAGAAACAAAATATGTAAAAATATAATTTTTATAGGAAACACATATAATACTTCATATTTTAATTGAAATATTTAAGATATGTTTTAACTAAAAATAAATAAAATTTAAGGTAAATATATTAAGACTTTAAAGATAATTGTACAATTATCATATTTTGAAGCCTTTTTCAATAATTGTCATGACATATAAAAGAAACATAAATAATAATAATGGAACATCGAGATTTTGGAATTTATGTATGACGGTTTGGAAAAAACATATCGATATATCCACTTAATCAGTAGCAAAAACAATTAAATTAACATGATTTACAATTTAGCAAAGTGAGTAATTAATGCTCTATGTTTTTAATTTCCTTTTGTACAGCCGAAATTGAATAGATATGTATTTTAAAATAGTAAATAGGCCATCAAATAAATGGTGGTGTAATGGTTGAGCATGCTTCCCTTCTTCTTGAACGTCGCGAGTTCGACTCCCAATAAGCACCTAATTTTTGAATAGTTTTAAAAGCATTAAAAAATCTACATCTAAATACTTACGTGGAAATTGATTTATGATGTGTCGCAAACATGGCTGCTGACATGTCACTCAGATGAACCTGGTGATGCCATGTAAGAAAATGCTGACATGACGGGCTCAGAGAACATCACCCGAGCGCTAGCCTTTTATATATATAGAGAGATGATGATAGGAATATGTGTATGTATACCATATCATCATATCATAAATCAATTAAGTTAGTTATTATTATTGCAAATATGTTAGTTATATATATATATATATATATATATATATATATATATATATATATATATATATATATATATATATATATATATATATATATATATATATATATATATATATATATATATATATATATATATATATATATATATATATATATATATATATATATATATATATATATATATATATATATATATATATATATATATATATATATATATATATATATATATATATATATATATATATATATATATATATATATATATATATATATATATATATATATATATATATATATATATATATATATATATATATATATATATATATATATATATATATATATATATATATATATATATATATATATATATATATATATATATATATATATATATATATATATATATATATATATATATATATATATATATATATATATATATATATATATATATATATATATATATATATATATATATATATATATATATATATATATATATATATATATATATATATATATATATATATATATATATATATATATATATATATATATATATATATATATATATATATATATATATATATATATATATATATATATATATATATATATATATATATATATATATATATATATATATATATATATATATATATATATATATATATATATATATATATATATATATATATATATATATATATATATATATATATATATATATATATATATATATATATATATATATATATATATATATATATATATATATATATATATATATATATATATATATATATATATATATATATATATATATATATATATATATATATATATATATATATATATATATATATATATATATATATATATATATATATATATATATATATATATATATATATATATATATATATATATATATATATATATATATATATATATATATATATATATATATATATATATATATATATATATATATATATATATATATATATATATATATATATATATATATATATATATATATATATATATATATATATATATATATATATATATATATATATATATATATATATATATATATATATATATATATATATATATATATATATATATATATATATATATATATATATATATATATATATATATATATATATATATATATATATATATATATATATATATATATATATATATATATATATATATATATATATATATATATATATATATATATATATATATATATATATATATATATATATATATATATATATATATATATATATATATATATATATATATATATATATATATATATATATATATATATATATATATATATATATATATATATATATATATATATATATATATATATATATATATATATATATATATATATATATATATATATATATATATATATATATATATATATATATATATATATATATATATATATATATATATATATATATATATATATATATATATATATATATATATATATATATATATATATATATATATATATATATATATATATATATATATATATATATATATATATATATATATATATATATATATATATATATATATATATATATATATATATATATATATATATATATATATATATATATATATATATATATATATATATATATATATATATATATATGTTTTTTGGCACTTCAATTTATGATGTTATTTATGATTTTCATTGATGATTCATAGTGATTAAAGCATGCAAAATTCTATATGTATAGTAATGCATCGGTTCTTCATAAAATTGTAGATGTATTGTGAATGCATAGGTGTTAATATGGATCATTAAGCAAGTTATTAAATGTTATGTTTATTTGTGTTGTGATGATCGACATTGCACTTGATGAGGAGTAATGAATGGTGAGAAGTAATTAATTTATTCTAAGAGGTGAGAAAAGTGAAAGTCTTTGGGCAATTGAAGAAGCGCCTGTTCAATGCCTCTCTTTTCTAATTCTCTTTATACCATCTTCTCTATTCTTCCTTAGATTTCAAAAGCCACTTCCTAGATTGGGACTTATCCTATTAGTTCACTCTGGATCGTGAGTATGGATGATGGCTTGAAGGTAGATATGATGAGATTTCAATGATGGATGACAAAGAGTTGTGAAAAAGTTAGATCACGAAATAGGTTTTTTATTCTTTTTTTTTAATTTTTATTATTAATTGTAATTTTCCCAATTATAACTATAATCTTATATCATATTTCCTTTGTTTGGATTGTGTTTTGTAAAATAGTTATGCAAAAAAATATCAATATATTGAAGCTGCACTATATTGATATTTTTTTGCATAACTATTTTACAAAACACAATCCAAACAAAGGAAATATGATATAAGATTATAGTTATAATTGGGAAAATTACAATTAATAATAAAAATTAAAAAAAAAGAATAAAAAACCTATTTCGTGATCTAACTTTTTCACAACTCATGTCATTCTTAAGGTACTTACACTATTCGATCAAGATAGTATTGTTCCACTATAACTTCATTTACTAAATAGATCCAATTGTAGGTTCTTTGTCATCTGCCATTACATAAACCATTGTGTCATCTGTATTTATAGGGCTTAGTGTTACATTGTGTTGCGTCTTTTGCACCGGTCATAATGCAGCGGAATCTATTAATAGGTGTTGCTTTTCTTTTGTATCCTTTTCGTGCCATATATATTCTTTTGATTTTCTGTAAAATTTAGTAAATGGTGTCATGTCATGCACTTATATGCGCAATGGAGGAACTAGCTTATGGAAATTCATCTGTTATCGAATTAGGAAAGCTCATTTTTAGAGTTTTTTCTTTGAACTTAAAAATTGCAATATCCTCTTCTGAAAACTGTATTCATCGTGTTGGAACTAGCATTAATTTTGTTAATTGCACTTGACCATCATTGGGAAAGATTATGATACTCGGATCATTATGCATACAAGTTTATGTATATGTCACGACACGATTTAGTTAATTAATAGTTTCAGCAATTCATTAGGATCTGCTTCCAGACCCAAGATTACGGTTATAATTCAGGTTAGTATTTTATAATGCAGTGATTTAGTACATGTTGCTGTTATAATCTTATAAAAGTGCTTTTAGACATTTTAACATACAAGGTCGATGGCTAATTTTCGGGCCCTATGTCTTCTGCTTGCGATAGTGTTGCGAGCAATGATGAGTCCAAAGGATGATGAGTATGAAATTTAGAAGGATGGTGACGTAAGAGGCAAAGCGTGAGAGCCTTTTCTGGTACCAAGTACGGACCAAACATTATTGTCAATGAGTGGTGATGGTAAAGCTTTCCGTTCTGGTGTGTGGAGTTCGCGAATGAGAAAAAAGGTACTTAACCAATTCTTACAATTATACATTCCATCTTTTCATAATTCACCTAATATATACTCTAATTTTGTATCTTATACTCACTCCCTTTTATATTAGTCTGAGAATAAGTGAGTCATTAAGCGTTTTAGTGCATGAATTCATCACCAAAACTACAATACATGTCATCTCCTGATAACACAGTGGCTTTACAAACTATTTATGAGATTGCATTTCAAAGCTTTGAGTTTCTTTGTTTACCAAAACCAGATCTCTTTTTCTTCTGAAAATAGACACAAAATATAACCAAGTTAGTGATTCAAACTTACTATCAAAGAAAGGACCCTGAACTTTTGCCATAACAGTCGACATTCAAGACTTCTCTAATTACCCATGTGATACACTTGGTTTTATAAAAAAAGTTATGTTAAAATAAAGAAAAAAAAGATTTGTATAATCTTTAATGTTTTGTATATTTGAGTTCAAGACTTCTCTAATTACCCATGTGATACACTTGGTTTTATAAAAAAAGTTATGTTAAAATAAAGAAAAAAAAGATTTGTATAATCTTTAATGTTTTGTATATTTGAGTTTAAAATGCTGTGTTTAAATTCTATGCTATTTTCTGTAGGTTAGCATTACAATTGCTAAAAGTTAC
Organism: Erigeron breviscapus; assembly: GCA_034093135.1. Classification (NCBI taxonomy): domain Eukaryota; kingdom Viridiplantae; phylum Streptophyta; class Magnoliopsida; order Asterales; family Asteraceae; genus Erigeron; species Erigeron breviscapus. The sequence continues at coordinate 105,437,761 of CM067169.1, read as the reverse complement.
TTTTAGTTTATAAATGACCAGGTTTACAAGTTCAAGTGTTTTTGCAACGCAATTATCTTCTGGTATCTTTAGGTGGTTTATAGGAGGAAATTCTTCAAGCTCCTTCCTACTTATGGGTATTAAGATCATGCCTTATCTATCTGACCATGTTAAAACTGAAAAGACGAATATAACAACCCTCTCAAACGGAGTCAAAATTGACTCTGAAAGTTCACTGGTATGGGATTATTCACCTTAATATATATTAGTTGATGACTTGATTATCACTTTTTGCATTATTTGAACAGAACCTTGCAGCTTCTATTGGTTTGTATATAATTTCTGGCTCTATTTATGAAACCTAGCGTCATTTGGGGCTACATATCCTTTAAAACGAATTGGCTTTCAGTGAGCAAATGGGTTACTCCTTTGATGCCTGAAAGACCTATTTTCCTCAAATGGTAGAGTTGCTGGTTGCAATAAATAAAGTTTTCTTGGACCGGGTCCGGGTGCTCAAGAACACATCTTTCCATAATTTCTTTCGATTTTAATGGTCTTCTCTTTTGGGTCTTGGATGTTTTCTTAAATTGATATTATACTAAAATGCAGATCTATTAAGTGAAAGCTGAGATTAGTGAATATGGCAACAACGTAGATGGCTTGATGTTAGAGGCAGTTCTCAATGGGTAATTCAAATTCAACACGTTTTTTTCTCCTTTTTTATTCTTGAAGTTATTAATTGTTAGTTATTGTGTGGCCGGGCAGGCTGAGCAAGGTGGCCTGCTAATACCTTATGTGCATTTTTGACGTTTTATCATTAATCTATTTCATACTTACAAAAAATAAAACTTATTACAGGAGGAATTAAGTATTTCTTTTTGTGTCACTGAGTTTAGAATACTGTTAAGCAGATGCGCCACTACAGTAAGGCATATTAGTTTGTTATTGCTAATTTTGAGTCTCTAAACCAACTTATGTGCATAGTTCTTTCATTGTGTTTATGAAATGGCCCGTGGTGACTTCTTTTATATAGTGGGTTTTTAGCTATAATTAAAGGAACAAAAATATGATGAAATGGGTCAAATGAATAACTTGGGTCTAGGACCTAAATGGTTTGCTCATGCTGACCCGTAAATTTTTGTCACAAACTATTTTTGAAAAACGTAATGGGTCAAGTTCGAATACAAAAACAATTGCCTAGGAGGTTTTTTATGGGAGATTAGGTCCTTATGATTTAAAACAATTGCTCTATCGGAAGATGCCACATAAATAACTCGCATGCCACAAACAACCAAAGCTAAAGGATCATGCTTATTGTACACATTATGGAAGACAGGTTTGACTTTTTTGGGTCAATGTAAAAGTAGTGGGTGTGTTATTTGGTTAGTAGTAAATAACACGACAATTGGAGGTGACATAGGTAACAGTTTTGGTAATGGGTCGAAATGGGTCATTTATAGAACAGTTTGTAACAAGTTGCGCTAAGTTAGGCTTTTTTCCCCACGCTTCTTTTTGTCAATCTCTTAATATTTTGTTATACTCGGATAATGTGTTTTATGATTATAAGCAAAGTATTGTTTAAATAATAGTTCAAACTTTGACTCAAGCTAAAATTCTGATTGTTGTTGATGTCTCTTATGGAGGTGAGAATGGCTTTAATCAGGCTATTGAACTATCTGCGGAAATTCTTGCTAATGTGAAACTTATTCAAGAGAAGCGTTTGATTGAAAAGTTTTTATGAAGAGATTAGTTAAGATACTGGTAAGTATGTATTTGGTGTGGATGATACACTGAAAGCCTTAGAGACGGGTGTTGTTGAAATTCTCATTGTGCGGGAGAATCTGGATATAAAACGTTACATGCTTAAGAATAGCACCACATGTGAAGTTGTCATAAAGCCTTTGAACAAAGACCAGGAGGCTGATCAGAGTAACTTCAGAGATGCCGACATGAATGATGAGCTGGAAGTTCAAGAAAAGTTGTCATTGCTTGAGTGGTTTGCTGCACGCTCAAGTTTGTGACAAACAAATCTCAAGAAGGTTCACAAATTTGTAGAGGGTTCGGTGGCATTGGTGGCATACTTCGCTACCAGCTTGACATTTGGTCTTTTGACGATCTTTCTGATAGCAATCAACCATTTCGCACTTGCTGGTGCAAGGGGATATGGCTGGCCAGCACCGGGGCACACTTCAAGTGACTGATCGGGGCTCTAGGAGATCCAATGAAGATTTTAAAGTGGGTAATCGAGCTTCAAGGAACGAGTACACTGTGAAGGAAAGGGCAAACCAAGTGATGAATAGTAGTGTTGAGAAAGACAGCCGACCATTAATGGAGCGAAATTTGTCTCCCCTTCAATTGGTAAGCGTTTGCTTGAGTGCGAGTAGCTGTCAATACAGGATGGAACCTCAAAACCGTCGATCAAAGACACTTATCAATGCGTGCATTGCAGGCCCACTTACCTAGCCGTGCATCGCACGGGCGTGCACTCTAGTTTAATATTATAATAGAAGGGTGTGTCATTATTTTCTTGTGCAATGGCACCAATTAAATGTGTATAGAATACATAATAAAAACGATCTACTAGTTTTCACATTCTGTGGCATTCATACCCCGATTTCTCTTGCTTCGACTATGAAGGTTGAAATCCAATCAAAAAACTCAATAAAACCGTCCGCGACTCCTTCCATCCTTCGTCGATATAAAATAAGTTTCATAGATGAATTTGCTCCAACGACGTATGTGCCTTGACGATGTACCCCTTCGAATCACTATACGAAAGAAAACATAACGGAGCACATTTGCGAAGGACATAAGCACGAAGGAGAATAACTCGATCGAATAAAGGATTAACACAAATCCTTTCTAAAAAACAAATACAATCGTTGCCTAGTCCGGAATATTCTAGGATATCCTCTTAAGGAAACTAGATCGGATAAACATGGCAATAAGAGTTTGATACAAATAAGGAATAGAAAAAACCCTAACCTTCTTCTTCAAGGAACCTCCTCCTATAAAAGGAGGAGGACTTTTTCACATTCGATATACTTCGATACAAAAACAATTCGACATACAACATATTCATACAATCATGGATCGAACTAAAACCCTAATCATAATTGAACAAGCTTCGACAATCAACCAACAATCTTGGATTGGCGTAAAGGAACACCGTTCTTACCTTCGGGGAATCGCCAATAAAACCTATAAACCTTTTAGGGTTTATACACAAGTCATCTTTAGGCCAAAAACCTCTTGACGTGGTTTGGTGCACAATCATTTGGCGCCATCCGTGGGACCTATCAATAAGAAAAAACCCTAACCTTCTTCTTCAAGGAACCTCCTCCTATAAAAGGAGGAGGACTTTTTCACATTCGATATACTTCGATACAAAAACAATTCGACATACAACATATTCATACAATCATGGATCGAACTAAAACCCTAATCATAGTTGAACAAGCTTCGACAATCAACCAACAATCTTGGATTGGCGTAAAGGAACACCGTTCTTACCTTCGGGGAATCGCCAATAAAACCTATAAACCTTTTAGGGTTTATACACAAGTCATCTTTAGGCCAAAAACCTCTTGACGTGGTTTGGTGCACAATCATTTGGCGCCATCCGTGTGACCTATCAATAAGAAAAAACCCTAACCTTCTTCTTCAAGGAACCTCCTCCTATAAAAGGAGGAGGACTTTTTCACATTCGATATACTTCGATACAAAAACAATTCGACATACAACATATTCATACAATCATGGATCGAACTAAAACCCTAATCATAGTTGAACAAGCTTCGACAATCAACCAACAATCTTGGATTGGCGTAAAGGAACACCGTTCTTACCTTCGGGGAATCGCCAATAAAACCTATAAACCTTTTAGGGTTTATACACAAGTCATCTTTAGGCCAAAAACCTCTTGACGTGGTTTGGTGCACAATCATTTGGCGCCATCCGTGTGACCTAGGAATAGAAAAAACCCTAACCTTCTTCTTCAAGGAACCTCCTCCTATAAAAGGAGGAGGACTTTTTCACATTCGATATACTTCGATACAAAAACAATTCGACATACAACATATTCATACAATCATGGATCGAACTAAAACCCTAATCATAGTTGAACAAGCTTCGACAATCAACCAACAATCTTGGATTGGCGTAAAGGAACACCGTTCTTACCTTCGGGGAATCGCCAATAAAACCTATAAACCTTTTAGGGTTTATACACAAGTCATCTTTAGGCCAAAAACCTCTTGACGTGGTTTGGTGCACAATCATTTGGCGCCATCCGTGGACCTATCAATAAGAAAAAACCCTAACCTTCTTCTTCAAGGAACCTCCTCCTATAAAAGGAGGAGGACTTTTTCACATTCGATATACTTCGATACAAAAACAATTCGACATACAACATATTCATACAATCATGGATCGAACTAAAACCCTAATCATAGTTGAACAAGCTTCGACAATCAACCAACAATCTTGGATTGGCGTAAAGGAACACCGTTCTTACCTTCGGGGAATCGCCAATAAAACCTATAGACCTTTTAGGGTTTATACACAAGTCATCTTTAGGCCAGACAATTCACAGCTTACGGACGGCGTGCCATATCCCAGTAGTTATTACCCGCACTGGGGGGCTCCAATGACCTTCGAATACGGTCCTATACCTCCTCCATACTCTCAATGGTATCCCGGACCTCCGTTTGGCACCTCCGGAAGATATCCTGCGCATGTATCAGACAACTTTGCACCATACCTACCTCCATCACCCTGGCTCCCTCACTATGAGAAGAATGCATGGACTACGGGTGCAGCATCAATTACCAGCTCCAAAGTCAGCCCTTCGATGCAAGAACAACCATTCCCTCTAGAGAGCAAAGCGGACGCCTCACCTCTGGCTGAATGGATACAAAAGTACCCTATGCCCACCAACATGAAGTATCCGACCAATATGGAGCCCTACGAAGGGAAAGGCGATCCAGAGGACTTCCTGCAATCATTCATAGGAAACGCTACAATGTACCAATGGAATGACCCTTTGGCCTGTAAGGCCTTTGGATGGGTACTCAAAGGTGATGCTAGGGAATGGTTCAACAGTCTCCCGCAGGGTTCAATCTCCAATTTTTCAGATTTAAAAGAAAAGTTCAAATTATACTTTGGCCAAAGAGAAACTCAAGTAAGATCTTGCATCACCGTCCACAACATAAAGCAAAGGGAAGCCGAAGATGCCAGGAATTTCATAATAAGGTACACCAAGGAGACACAAAGAATACCTGCATTGCCTGAAACACACAGGATTTCGGGCCTTGTGCACGGATTCCGAAGCCCTTCGATGATTAAGTACTTGGTTAAAGGACTCCCGAAAACATACGAGGAAGTAAGGGTCAAAGCGTACACTTGGTTGGATGCCCAAGACATGATAACCGGCGGGGCAGGAACCAGGAACTATCAATACGAAGATAATCCGAGAAGTAAGAAGCAAAGTACCCTTGTCTCCCAAAAAGAAACGTACGAGCACTTATCATACGAAGGGAGAAGCAGGATTAGGGATAATACGGGCCTTCGTAAACTGTCCCCTAATCCCAACCAGATCTCAGCTATGAAGCAAGCAACCAAGACACCCTTCGAAGGATTGATAGATGAGGGAGTCGCCACCGAGTCTGACCGTAAAAGTAATGCCGAAGCGGACGCAATACGGTCGCGAGCAAGCATCAAAGGAAAAGGAATCATGATGACTGAAGAACCAAAGAAATCTCTGGACTCAACAATCTATAAGCTGCACGAAGACTCAACCAAAGGGATAGTCATCAGAGAAGGAAAGGATTCCGGAGGTAAGAAAAAGAAGTCATCTAAACCCCAAGAGTCAAACTGAGAACAATTTAGCACAATGTGCAAGGATTGCTTCGGAGTAACTTGGAAACTACTCGCATTGCGGTGAATGTAATAAGTTACTCCCTTAGACGAATAAAAAGCTCTCCTCTTAGGAACTTATGTAATCACAATGTGATTAATTTGATTTTTCTTTTTTAGGACATTATACAAATTGTCGTTTAATTACGAAGGGTCGCTCCCTATCGTACTATATTAATTTACCGCATGCACATCCATATAAAGACATGTTACTCAAGGCTAAAATGTGTGAAAGGGACGCCTACACAACATAAAGCCAAAATTGTGAAAAGATTACCATCTATCACAAAAAACATGCACTAAAAGAAAAAGACATGGAATGAACGAAGGGAACTACCTTCGACACCATGCAAACCATAAACAACCATAAAGACACGGAACAACCGAAGGGCAGAGCCCTCGGAATCGTGCAAAAAATACATACAAGCAAAGCCTACAACGGAACCCTTGAGGAATTATAACGCAAGCAAGCCAAAGATAAAATAAAGTTTCATATATTGAAACATAAAGAAGACAGGTGGCCAACACAAACCACCGCCCAACAAAGGTTATTAAAAGTATTGTTCAAAGGCACGCAGGCCAAATCAAGAATTGTTCAAAATATATTCCACAGAGCTACCAATAAAACCATTCAAGAGACAGAAGTACCTTCGGGTTGAGATTGAGAAGTATCAATAGCGGAGGTATCGGTTGCAGGAGGAGTAACAGCAGCAGGAGTAGGAGCAGTTTTATCCGGTTGAATTTCAAGAAGCGATTCAAACGAAGCCATGGGATTACTTGCAAATTTGTCGAGAAAGGGAAAATGGGCGCTCCGGTAATTTTCTATTGCCACATTAATGGCATCAACAGTATTTTCTCTATATTCTGAGCGCGTGGACAAATCAACCAAACCTTCCTCGCTCAAACCACGAAGCACGGAGGCCCTCTCATCATCCCTATTAGCAGAAATCACCTCTGCAAGCAGTCTCCCAAACTCCTCACTATCAACCAAACTCCTACATGCATAGGGAATCACCTCAGTAACCAGACCAGTCCGCTGCGACACATGCTTCCTGATAGAGGCTGAAAGATTCTGAGAGACCTCTTTCTCCATATTACACTCAGCCATGGTCTTCGAAAGCTTTGACCTCAAGTCAGCAAGTTCATCCTCCTGAATCTTCACCCTAGCCTCTGCCTCCATAAGTTTGCCCTTCAGCAACTTCACCTCCTCCAAGTCCTTGATGGTATCATTCATCGATTCTTGGAGCAAAGCACACTCTGCTTTCTTCTCTTCCAACATCTTCTCGGTCTCCAACTGCACACCCAGAAGATGATTTAAACGAACAAGTATCTCAGCATCCATCATATTCCTCTCATCTAAGCGATCTTTGTAAAACTGTGCAAAAGCCCTTGTCTCCATGCGGCAAACATCAACTGCAAAAGAAAAGAATTAGAGGAATAAATTATAATAATCAAACAAAGAGGTGAAAAAATGGCCATTACTTATAGCTCCGGTCTTCTCCTCATCAATCTTCTTCTTCTTCTTTTTAGGAGCTAGCCTCCAAGTGCCTCCTTCTTCTTCTTCTTCTTCTTCTTCTTCTTCTTCTTCTTCTTCTTCTTCTTCTTCTTCTTCTTCTTCTTCTTCTTCTTCTTCTTCTTCTTCTTCTTCTTCTTCTTCTTCTTCTTCTTCTTCTTCTTCTTCTTCTTCTTCTTCTTCTTCTTCTTCTTCTTCTTCTTCTTCTTCTTCTTCTTCTTCTTCTTCTTCTTCTTCTTCTTCTTCTTCTTCTTCTTCTTCTTCTTCTTCTTCTTCTTCTTCTTCTTCTTCTTCTTCTTCTTCTTCTTCTTCTTCTTCTTCTTCTTCTTCTTCTTCTTCTTCTTCTTCTTCTTCTTCTTCTTCTTCTTCTTCTTCTTCTTCTTCTTCTTCTTCTTCTTCTTCTTCTTCTTCTTCTTCTTCTTCTTCTTCTTCTTCTTCTTCTTCTTCTTCTTCTTCTTCTTCTTCTTCTTCTTCTTCTTCTTCTTCTTCTTCTTCTTCTTCTTCTTCTTCTTCTTCTTCTTCTTCTTCTTCTTCTTCTTCTTCTTCTTCTTCTTCTTCTTCTTCTTCTTCTTCTTCTTCTTCTTCTTCTTCTTCTTCTTCTTCTTCTTCTTCTTCTTCTTCTTCTTCTTCTTCTTCTTCTTCTTCTTCTTCTTCTTCTTCTTCTTCTTCTTCTTCTTCTTCTTCTTCTTCTTCTTCTTCTTCTTCTTCTTCTTCTTCTTCTTCTTCTTCTTCTTCTTCTTCTTCTTCTTCTTCTTCTTCTTCTTCTTCTTCTTCTTCTTCTTCTTCTTCTTCTTCTTCTTCTTCTTCTTCTTCTTCTTCTTCTTCTTCTTCTTCTTCTTCTTCTTCTTCTTCTTCTTCTTCTTCTTCTTCTTCTTCTTCTTCTTCTTCTTCTTCTTCTTCTTCTTCTTCTTCTTCTTCTTCTTCTTCTTCTTCTTCTTCTTCTTCTTCTTCTTCTTCTTCTTCTTCTTCTTCTTCTTCTTCTTCTTCTTCTTCTTCTTCTTCTTCTTCTTCTTCTTCTTCTTCTTCTTCTTCTTCTTCTTCTTCTTCTTCTTCTTCTTCTTCTTCTTCTTCTTCTTCTTCTTCTTCTTCTTCTTCTTCTTCTTCTTCTTCTTCTTCTTCTTCTTCTTCTTCTTCTTCTTCTTCTTCTTCTTCTTCTTCTTCTTCTTCTTCTTCTTCTTCTTCTTCTTCTTCTTCTTCTTCTTCTTCTTCTTCTTCTTCTTCTTCTTCTTCTTCTTCTTCTTCTTCTTCTTCTTCTTCTTCTTCTTCTTCTTCTTCTTCTTCTTCTTCTTCTTCTTCTTCTTCTTCTTCTTCTTCTTCTTCTTCTTCTTCTTCTTCTTCTTCTTCTTCTTCTTCTTCTTCTTCTTCTTCTTCTTCTTCTTCTTCTTCTTCTTCTTCTTCTTCTTCTTCTTCTTCTTCTTCTTCTTCTTCTTCTTCTTCTTCTTCTTCTTCTTCTTCTTCTTCTTCTTCTTCTTCTTCTTCTTCTTCTTCTTCTTCTTCTTCTTCTTCTTCTTCTTCTTCTTCTTCTTCTTCTTCTTCTTCTTCTTCTTCTTCTTCTTCTTCTTCTTCTTCTTCTTCTTCTTCTTCTTCTTCTTCTTCTTCTTCTTCTTCTTCTTCTTCTTCTTCTTCTTCTTCTTCTTCTTCTTCTTCTTCTTCTTCTTCTTCTTCTTCTTCTTCTTCTTCTTCTTCTTCTTCTTCTTCTTCTTCTTCTTCTTCTTCTTCTTCTTCTTCTTCTTCTTCTTCTTCTTCTTCTTCTTCTTCTTCTTCTTCTTCTTCTTCTTCTTCTTCTTCTTCTTCTTCTTCTTCTTCTTCTTCTTCTTCTTCTTCTTCTTCTTCTTCTTCTTCTTCTTCTTCTTCTTCTTCTTCTTCTTCTTCTTCTTCTTCTTCTTCTTCTTCTTCTTCTTCTTCTAATAGAGTTCTTCTTCTTCTTCTTCTTCTTCTTCTTCTTCTTCTTCTTCTTCTTCTTCTCCTCGTAGAAACTGACTATGAAAAAGACCATACTTTGAAAGATTAACTCTTCAACACACAAAGGCGCGTTTTCTCAGCTCTCAACGACACTATTTGATTCCGCGAAGATAGGATTGACAAGAGAATTGCGAGTATAAGTCTAAAATCATATCCCTAGCAGTCTATAATATTAGACTGGGGGGCTTGACGATGTACCCCTTCGAATCACTATACGAAGGAAAACATAACGGAGCACATTTGCGAAGGACATAAGCACGAAGGAGAATAACTCGATCGAATAAAGGATTAACACAAATCCTTTCTAAAAAACAAATACAATCGTTGCCTAGTCCGGAATATTCTAGGATATCCTCTTAAGGAAACTAGATCGGATAAACATGGCAATAAGAGTTTGATACAAAAAAGGAATAGAAAAAACTCTAACCTTCTTCTCCAAGGAACCTCCTCCTATAAAAGGAGGAGGACTCCTTCACATTCGATATACTTCGATACAAAAACAATTCGACATACAACATATTCATACGATCACGGATCGAACTAAAACCCTAATCATAGTTAAACAAGCTTCGACAATCAACTAACAATCTTGGATTGGCGTAAAGGAACACCGTTCTTACCTTCGGGGAATCGCCAATAAAACCTATAAACCTTTTAGGGTTTATACACAAGTCATCTCTAGGCCAAAAACCTCTTGACGCGGTTTAGTGCACAATCATGCCTCTTGTTCTATTTTTCCCTTCAAGTAACGGTGATGTCTCACGTTCTATTGCCAAGCTTCGGAAATCATTAGAGAAAACCTTGACTCTTATGTACCCTTTAGCCGGTAGATATATTGAGGACATTCGAGAAGTTGACTGCAACGACCAAGGTGTTGAGTTTTTACAAGCTCAAGTTGATATCACAAATGAAGAAATTCTTCATCTCAAAGTAAATCCTAAGGTGATCAATGAATTCCTACCATTAAAAATTTTGTCCACATTTGAAGCTACTAATCCACTACTTGCAATCCAAGTCACCATTTTCCGTTGTGGAGGCTTAGCACTCGGCGTAAATATGTCACACAGGATTGGTGATGCCGCCACATTGACCACGTTTCTTACCCAATGGGCTAGCTTCAGTCGACGAGAGACCAAGGTTGAATTTGTTGCTAATAGTATCTTTCCAGTGTCTGGTTTGTTTCCTTCTCGAGGTTTATCTCCCTTTGAGATATGCTTTGCTAACTCAGAATCGAATGATGACTACGTCACGATAAAACTTTCGTTCAATGGTTATGCAATATCAAAAATGAGAGCCAAAGCTACACTAGGTGGAAAAATCAACACACATCATATGTCAAAGGGACATTTGGTGTCCGCCTTATTATGGAAAGCTTTCATTGGTGTAGATTATGCAATTTATGGTCATCTAAAATGTTATGCCTTAGTCCAACCAATTGACCTTAGGCATGGAACAATATCTTTGATACCCAAAAATGCTTTTGGAAATTTTTGGGGTCTCATAGCCACTTCTTGTGATACCATAAAGGAGTTTGCGGAATTGACAAGCTTATTAACAGATAATTTTAAAGAAACCACTAACGAATATTTGAAAGTAGGTCATGATAACCATGAAATGAAAAGATATTGCATTCCTTCTCTCATTATACCAACATTCCAAATGCGATAGAGATAATTTGGTCAACTAGGTGGTGTAAGTTTCCTTTCTATGGTGTTAACTTTGGCTTTGAAAAACCTTTATGGATAAGCTTTGGGTTTGGTACATTTAAGAGAAGTATCATTTTACTAGACAATGAAGGAGGTGACGGGGTAGAAGCACATGTGAATCTAGGAGTAAAACATGTGCCTTATTTCGAACAAGATGAGGATATCAAGGCTTTTGCTAGCGGGAAACAACGCACCAGGCTCTAAGTAACCACATAAGGACCCGATCTCCACTACACATAAAATAAAAATACTAGCAAAATAAAGATCGCTCGCACACATGATATGATGGCTGTGGCTATCCCATTTTGTGTATAAAATACATGATTGTGCACCAAACCGCGTCGAAGGGTTTTTAGGCTAAGGGGTGATTTGCGAATGAACTAAAAGGGATTTTAGGTTTTGTTGGCGATTCTCTGAAGGTAGGAACGGTGCTCCTTTACGCCAAATAAGATTGTTTGATGTGATTGTCGAAGCTTGTTCGACTTAAGTTAGGGTTTTTGGCCGATTTGTAATCGTGTCTATGAATGAGAAACCCTTCTCCTTTTATAGGAGAAGGTTTCTTAGAGGAGAGGGTTAGGGTTTTGGCCCAACCTCTTAAGATCGATATCTTGTTGCCATGTTTATCTGATTTAGTTTCCTTAGGAGATAATCCTAGAATAAATCGGACTAGGCAATTATTGTTTATCTCTTTAGTCCGACTTTGGGAAGGACTTATATTAATCCTTTAATTATTTAATTATTCTAGAAGCTTCTCCAAATTTGGAGTAAACTCCTTCGTAAGATCCCTTCGTGTAATGTAGGCTTCGTATGTTGATTTCGGAGGGTACATCGTCAAGCCCCCCAGTCTAATGTTATGGACTGTCAAGGTCATAATTTTAGACTCATATTCTTACTTCATTTGATACTCCAATCTTTTCATCCGTTCCAAGAAGCATCTTCGAAGACTTGAAATTTTGAAGTCCTTCGGGCTCCGAAGAAGTGAATCTGTAGAGTAATTATGCGACCTTTTTATTGTGCCATCTGTCTTGAAAAAGTATTACGGAGGACTAAGTGTGTAATTTTTCGGATATGGGGGATTAAAGATCGGTGACTTCTTATGGAGGGGGTGAAATGAAAAATGTATAATTAGATTGTTGGAGAAGCTTTGGGCGGTTATTTCAAAATTCAAAAAGTTATCTTCCATTTATTTGTCCCGCTCCTTTCCCTTTCATTTTGCTATTTCTTCCTTTTAGGTTTTCTGACTTCTCTCTCGCAACAGCCGTCGTCATTTAATCTTCTTCTTCAGGTAATATTCTTTCCAAAATTCTTTTGATTCGATGGCTAAAATAGGCATAGAAACTACGTTTTCCATCATTACGCGAGATCAATTTGATGATTTCGTCAATAGGTTTTTCCCGGGTCGGGTTGAATTGTGTAGGTTGCCTGATCGTAAACAAAGTATACTTTCTCCCCCTGATGGTTATGTTGGGGTGTATTTAAGATCTTTTACCCATGGTAGCGTTAGGTATCCTTTTACCCCTTTCTTTTTGTCTGTTCTGAAGCACTATGGGAATCACTTGTCCCGCTGGCATCCTCAAGGTCATTCAAAAATCATGGCCTTTGAGGTCTTGTGCCGTGCTAACGGTGGTGAACCATCGTTGGAACTTTTTAGGAGGTTCACATATGTTTGCGATGCGGGTGATTGGGTTACCATTGCTACTAGATCTAAGGAGAATTCATGTTTTCTCAAAGGGCCAGGAGGTGTAGATATAAGAAATTAGAAAAATAAGTTTATTTTTATAAGTGTTGATCTGATCCGTCAAGATTTTGATGTGTTGACAAACAAAGAAAATTTGAGCGTGGTAAAAAAGAGTGTAGACCCAATGCCTGATGTTGAGGATTCTGAGACGTTATTTGAGGAGATCATCAGGCACCCTATTTTAGTTGTATCGTATCCTGATAGTATTTTTTTCAAAGCCAAAGTGATCAGTGCATTGCCTGCTGGGGAAGAGGAATTTGATGGTGAGTTGCATATATTTCTTTGTTCTTGACCGTCGTATTTGTGACTTGACTCTCGTTTGTTTTGTATATGTTCAGATATGTCTTTCCAGAGTTTCGTTAGGAAAGGTGGTCAGGTTGGTGAGGTTCCATCTGGCTCTTCTTTTCATGCCCCTTCTGATATTGAGCGTACCCCAAAGGTTGGGGAAAGTATCCCTTTTAACCTTGGTTCTTCGTCAGGCACTTCTGTGCTGCCTAAGGGGGAAAACATCGTTCCTCCAGGTCAGAGCGTGGATGATGATGTTATTATAACTGGTGAGTGTAAGGACGAACAAAGTACTGCTCCGGTGGAGGGCGTAGCGTCTCGTCTTCGTAAGAGGGGTAAGGAGACAGCTTCGGATGTCACTGCTCCCAAGAAGAAGAAGGTTGCCAAAGAGAAGACCAGTGTTACGAGTAATACCCTTTTCCGTTTTCTTTTCTCTCATCTCCTTGTTTAATTGTTATAATTTTTGTTTTAATGTCTTCCTTTTACAGTTGATATCTGTCGTATGGAGACAAGGGCTTTTGCACAATTTTATAAGGAACGTTTAGATGAGAGAAACATGATGGATGCTGAAATACTTGTTCGTTTGAATCACCTTCTGGGTGTGCAACTTGAAACTGAAAAGCTGCTGGAAGAGAAGAAGGCGGAGTGCGCTTTGCTCCAAGAATCGATGAATGATACCATTAAAGATTTGGGGGAGGTGAGATTCAAGAGGATGAACTTGCTGACCTAAGGTCAAAGTTGTCGAAGACCATGGCTGAGTTCAATATGGAGAAGGAGGTTTCACAGAACCTTTCAGCCTCTGTCAGGAAGCATGTGTCGCAGCGCTCTGGTCTGGTAACTGAAGTGATTCCTTATGCTTGTAGAGTTTAGTTGATAGCGAGGAGTTTGGGAGACTGCTCGTGGAGGTGATCTCTGCTAATAGGGACGATGAAAGGGCCTCCGTACTTCGTAGCTTGAGTGAAGAGGGTTTGATTGATTTGTCAACGCGCTCGGAGTATAGAGAGAACACTGCCGATGCTATTAATGTGGCGGTAGAAAATTATCAGAGTGCCCATTTTCCCTTCCTTGATAAGCTCGTTAGTAATCCCATGGTTTCGTTTGAATCACTTCTTGAGATCCAACCAGACAAGACTATTCCTACTCCTGCTGCTGTTGTTTTGTCTGCTACTGACACTTCTGCTATTAACACTTCTCATCCCGAAGGTACTTCTGCCCTCTGAATGGTTTTGTCTTAACGAAGTGTGTTTCACATAAGACATGTTCGGATAATTTTCTTTCTGGCCTGCGTGCCTTTGAACAATATTTTATTTACAATGACTTATTTGGCAATGGTTTGTGTTGGCCATATGCCAGTTTATGTTATGAGTTTTTATGAAACTCTTTATTTTGGAAAGTTTTCCCTGTTATAATTTCTCGAGGGCTTGTTAGGAACCTTTGCAAGGCCTTATGTAAAACTTATTTATGCACGGTGTCGAGGGCACCGCCACTCGATCATTCCGTGTCTTATACTTGTTTTGTGGTTTGCATGGTATCGAAGGCCATTCTCTTCGTTTTTTCCATGTCTTTTTTATTAGTGCATGTTTCGTGAAAGATAATTATCTTTTCACGGTTTGGCTTTATGTTGTGTAGGCGTCCCTTTGAACACACATTTTAGCCTTAAATAACATGTCTTTGTGAGGGTATGCATGCGGTAAATTTATGTAGTACGATAGGGAGCGACCCTTCGTAATTATAAGTAATAACAAATTATGTAATTTCCTAAAAAAGAAAAAATCAAATTAATCACAATGTGATTACATAAGTTCCTAAAAGGAAAGCTTTTTGTTCATCTAAAGGAGCAACTTTATTACATTCCTCATCGTGCGAGTAGTTCTTAAGTTGCTCCGAAGCGATCCTTGCACATGATTGTGAAATTATGTCTTGGTAGGTTTCTTTTTCCTGCCTCCAGATTTCTTTGCTTCGTTGCTTTCTTCTCTTAATGGATTTTCTTGTAGCGTATAGGCAATAGAATCTGGTGTCTCCTTCGGTTCTTCAGATATCATGATTCCTTTTCCTTTTTCGCTTGATCGCGATTTTGTCAGGTTGTCTTCGGTACTAATTTTGGTGTTGGAATCACTGAATCCTTCGTAGGGGATCTTGGTTGCTTTCTTCATGGTTGGTGTCTGCCTAGGACTTTGGGAGGGTTTTCGGAAATCAATTTGGTCTTTCGGCTTGCCACTCCCTTCGTAGTGTGAGTACTCATATGAGCCTCCTCGAGGGGTAGGAATGTTTTGCTTCTTGCCTTCAGAGGTACCTTCGTATGTATAGATTCCTGTTTTTGCTCCTCCTCTTGCGATGTCCCTTGCATCCAGCCACGTATATGCCTTGATCCTTACCTCTTCGTATTTCTTTGGGAGTCCTTCAACCAAGTACTTAATCAATGAGGAGCTTCGGAATCCATGAACAAGACCTGAAAGCCTGTGTGTCTCCGGTAGTGCGGGTATTCTCTGGGTTTCCTTGGTATATCTTATTATGAAATTTCTGGCATCCTCGGTTTCTCTTTGCTTTATATTATGGACAGTAATGCAGGATCTTACTTGGGTTTCCTTTTTCTGGCCGAAGTATAGTTTAAACTTCTCCTTTAGATCTGAAAAGTTGGATATCGAACCCTTCGGAAGGCTGTTGAACCATTCTCTAGCATCGCCCTTGAGTACCCATCCGAAGGCCTTACAGGCCAAAGGATCATTCCATTGATACATTGCAACAGCTCCTCCGAATAATTGCAGAAAGTCATCTGGGTCACTTTTTCTTTCGTAAGGCTCCATGTTGGTTGGGTATTTCATGTTATTAGGCACAGGGTACTTTTGTATCCATTCAGCCAGAGGCGAGGTATCCTCTTTGCCTTCCAAGGGGAATGATTGTTCTTGTATCGAAGGGCTGACCTTGGGGGTAATCATTGATGCAGCGCCTGCGGTCCATATATTCTTTTCATAATGAGGATACCACGGTAGTGAATGCGGGTATTGGGCTAAATTGCCTGATACATGCGAAGGGTATCCTTCGGGAATGCCATATAAAGAACTATGATACCATTGCGGGTATAGAGGGAGTACAGGACCGTGTTCAAAGGACATCAGAGTTCCCCACGGCGGATAGTAACTATTGGGATGTGGTGCATTGGCCGTGGCCTGCGTATAAGTATTTGTCGGGGCTCCACTTCGTATCCTTGGGATATAGTCTGGGGTTTGAGGGACATACCAAGCGTTTCCTGGCAGGGGTTTCTCAAGAGGTAGACGAGGCCTTCGAGGCTTTGTAAGCGTCGTCTTCCCATTCTTTGTCGAAGTCTAGTACCCTGGCGGATCTCTGGATTGCCTTCCGTTTGTTGAGGTATCTGAGAGCTTCGTTTAGCAGCTCTCAATCTTTTAAAAGTTGTTCTTCATCTATTACCTTTGCCCGTTCGGATGAGGTCTTCTTCTGTTTCTTGCTCTTTTCCAGGAGAGATGGGTTGTCTTTGGCAATTTGTTTTAGGTCGTATGTTGACCTATGATCTGCTCCAGATTTGCGCAGGGTCCTGTTAAGGGGAGTAATGAACGCCGGGGACAACGCTTCTTGTAAAGAGACAGACGGGTTGGTTCCAAAGGTAACTTCTAGATGCTCTGCAACTCCGATGTTTGCTCGGGAAATTCCCGTGTCGTCTTGATTGGCACTCGACATGGTTTAGTGAATCGATGTCGTGGTATAAGGGTGGGTTTCTTATATGAGGTCCCACGGATGAAGCCAAATGATTGTGCACCAAACCGCGTCGAAGGGTTTTTAGGCTAAGGGGTGATTTGCGAATGAACTAAAAGGGATTTTAGGTTTTGTTGGCGATTCCCCGAAGGTAGGAACGATGCTCCTTTACGCCAACTAAGATTGTTTGATGTGATTGTCGAAGCTTGTTCGACTTAAGTTAGGGTTTTTGGCCGATTTGTAATCGTGTCTATGAATGAGAAACCCTTCTCCTTTTATAGGAGAAGGTTTCTTAGAGGAGAGGGTTAGGGTTTTGGCCCAACCTCTTAAGATCGATATCTTGTTGCCATGTTTATCTGATTTAGTTTCCTTAGGAGATAATCCTAGAATAATTCGGACTAGGCAATTATTGTTTATCTCTTTAGTCCGACTTTGGGAAGGACTTATATTAATCCTTTAATCCTTTAATTATTCTAGAAGCTTCTCCAAATTTGGAGTAAACTCCTTCGTAAGATCCCTTCATGTAATGTAGGCTTCGTATGTTGATTTCGGAGGGTACATCGTCAATACCTATATAATTTAAGTACTAATGTTATGTATTTTATTTAATCCAAAGCTAAATGGCTTCATAGTTGACGACTCGTAATTTTTTACTCGATTCGAAAACTAATTTTTGACTCGTGAGTCGGAACGTGAACCTCGTAAGAGTCAGGATTTTAAATATTACATAATATAATATAATTTATATCATATTAAAAAAAACTAACCTAATAACTTATTAACCAATCACAACTCTAAGTGTCATCTTTGAATTATCGAATTAAACTATTATGCCAAAAATTGGTAAGCTCTGGCAAGTATTTCAACTAATGCCAAGTTGTCATATGTCATCTCATTTTTTTGGCAGTAAGTACCAATACTTGCTAAATAATGCTCTCCGTCTCATTTTAATTGTCTTAGTTTGACTTTTAAAGTCTTTTTCTTTTAACTTTGACCGTAAATATCTTTTTATGTATTTTATAATAGTTCATGAAAATTATATCATTAAAAAGTACATCAAAAACTCAATCCATTCATATATTTTATATCAAGTGTTATATAACACAATAAAAAATAATTACTGTCAAAATTTAAAGAAAAAGACTTATATAACACAATAAAAAATAATTACAATCCAAATTTAAAGAAAAGGACTTTGAAAGTCAAACTAGGACACTTAAAATGGGATGAATGGAATATAGTGTAATGTCAAAAAGAGACAAGATCTATCTTTTAAAAAGAAAAATTTAATGCATAAAACTAAACATTATTTTATTAAAAACATAAAACAAATTCATTTAAATAGAAAAATCACTAAACATCAACGTTTAGGTTTAAACTCGTGATGTGCTTTGTAATATCATGCATGACACAACATGTAAAGTATTTCTTTGTTATGCAATTGATATTGAAACTTAGGGTTGGTAGAAGTAATATTGTTTGAAGGATCTTAATGTAAACCGGTGATATCGCGTTATCGCCGTCGTTGATGACTGTGTTATGTAGTGCTGGTCCTGAGGAATCAGATGCTTAGGACTGGATAGTCAAAATTATACCCATATTAAAACGATGGTGTGGATGCTCAGGGCTGGATAGTTAAAAACTACTTTAATATTAAAAGCAAATCAAATTTGAAGCTAAAGTTAAACTCTAACAATTAAAAGACTCACTCTAAATGCATAGAAAAAAAAAACAAACATAAGGCTTATTTAAATTTAATAATAATTAAAAAGTATTAATCAAAAAAAAAGTGTAATTGCTAGGGTGGAAACTCACACCAACATAAGAAAATTAGAATTTTTTTTTGAAATTGGCATATTTGGAGTGTAGTTTGTCAAATAAGTTTTGGCTTCAAAATATTTATGGAATAAGGTGATCCGGTAGTGCCATTACCGGACTCAAAAATCTCATTCGAAACCGGTAGTGGCAAAACCGGTGTCAAAGTGAATATCGAGACCGGTAGTGCCAATATCGGTCTCGCAGTGCATTTGTCAGAGAGACTGAGACCGGTAGTGCCAATACCGGTCTCGAAGGGAATCTGTCAGAGAGACTGAGACCGGTAGTGCCAATACCGGTCTCGCAGTGCATTTGTCAGAGAGACTGAGACCGGTAGTGCCAATATCGGTCTCGCAGTGCATTTGTCAGAGAGACTGAGACCGGTATTGCCAATACCGGGTTCAGTCTAAACCCTACACTTGGCAACATATCGTGAAACCCTAATGTGTTGTAATCATTGTATATATATATTATATACATGTGATGATATATTTTCAAGCATTTATCAGTACTAAATATATTTTCAGATATTATTCAAACACCAACACTCAGGAAAAATTCTAAAACAAAATGGCATCTTCATCATTCAACCCAATTATGGTTCAGTTAGTATGGGATGATTGTGTATCATTCGTAAATGAAATCCTTCAAAATGTAGATCCATCAAAAAGAAGAAGTTTTCCTCTTTTTAACGTAATGAGTTATTCTGAAATTTGTGATGTCACTTACAGTTGTTTTGGTGTTTCAAAACAAGACTTCAAACTGCAATTATATTTATGGTATGAATTTAAGGGTGTTCCTTTTAGAAATTTAATTACGGATGATAATACTTTGGGAATGATTTATCATCTGGGTGAGGCGCAATTTGAAGTGAAGTTCGAGCCTACTTTTACAAAGCAGTTGTTAAGCTTGACTCAAAGTCAATGTTTTTTTCAACCGGGTAACCAGTCACAAGATAACGAAGATCATGAAGACAATGACGATGATGAAGACAATGTTGACAATGAAGACGATGAAGACGATGAACATGACGAAGATGATGAAATTGCACCAATGGTTGGTGGATCCAGTGATGAGGCACCTTATACAAGCGATGATACCATCGACGGATATAGCGTTGATGGGGATGTATCTGGAGATGAAGATGATGAAATTGCACCAATGGTTGGTGGATCCAGTGATGAGGCACCTTATACAAGCGATGATACCATCGACGGATATAGCGTTGATGGGGATGTATCTGGAGATGAAGATGATGAAGCGTGTGACAATGAAGACATGAAGACGATGAAGACGATGAACATGATGAAGATGATGAAGACAATGAAGACGATGAAGACGATGAAGACATGAAGACGATGAAGACGATGAAGACGATGAAGACGATGAAGACGATGAAGACGATGAAGACGATGAAGACGATGAAGACGATGAAGACGATGAAGACGATGAAGACGATGAAGACGATGAAGACAATGAAGATGATGAAGACATGAAGATGATGAAGACAATGAAGATGATGAAGACGATGAAGATGATGAAGACATGAAGACGATGAAGACGATGAAGATGATGAAGACAATGAAGATGATGAAGACATGAAGACGATGAAGACGATGAAGACATGAAGACGATGAAGACAATGAAGACGATGAAGACGATGAAGACGATGAACATGATAACGAAGATCATGAAGACAATGACGATAATGAAGACAATGAAGACGATGAAGACAATGAAGACGATGAAGACGATGAAGACGATGAACATGATGAAGATGATGAAATTTGCCCCAGGTGAAGGAGAATTTAACTTTTCAAGTCAAACACATCCAGGCACAAGTTAAAACAACTTTCAATGTCGATGTGATGTACGCCAAGGCGTGGAATGCAAGAAGGATCGCAATTGAAAGGTTGTATGGAACTTGGCCGGGTAACTTTGATGCATTGCCCAAGTATATTGCTGAATTACAACGTGCTAATCCAGAAACTGTTGTGGAATGGCTCCATTCTCCAACCAGTTCAAGCCATATACAAACATTCAAGTTTGTATTTTGGACATTTGAACCGGCAATTAGAGCATTTCAACGTTGTATTCCAGTGATCTTTGTCGATGGCACTCATTTGAAAGGCATCTACAAGGGTAAGTTGCTAACTGTAGTGACGAAGAACGCCAATGGGCAATTATTGCCTATCGCTTTTGCCTTGGTTGATGAAGAGTCTAATGAAAGTTGGGGATGGTTTTTAAATCTCTTTCAAGAGCACGTCGGATGAAGAGTCTAATGAAAGTTGGGGATGGTTTTTAAATCTCTAATGAAAGTTTGTGTATCGTTTCAGACCGTCATCAAGGCATAATTAATGTTGTGAACCAGATTCAAGGGTGGCATCATCGGTATTGTTTGAGGCACGTTTGTAGCAATGTAAACTCGCACTTCAAGAACAGGCGTGTCAAAAATTTGACTTGGGTTATCGGTTCCACATCCCAACAATCCAAGTATTCTTGGGCGGTGGATGAAATCAGAGGTGAACTAGAGGGTGTTTGGCCCTATTTGAGAAACATTGGTTTGGATAAGTGGACTCTAAAGCACGACTCGGGACTTCGTCATTGGGGTAACTTAACGACAAACATTGTCGAGTGCCAAAACAATATCCTTGGAAAAGCTCGTATGCTACCTATTAGAGCTTTAATTGAGGCCACTTTTACTTGGACAAGAGACCATTTTGTCAAGCAATACCGAAAGGCCAGCAATTGGAACCCACCACTAGCTCGCAAAATGTGGGAGGTTTATCGGATGCGTGAAAGAGCCTCAACAAGCCATAGGGTGGAAGTGTATGATGAACGTCAAGGTGTGTACACGGTTACAACAAACCAAAGAAATGCAAATGGCGAGTACACATACAATGTTGTCATGGCGGATAACAGGAAAAAATGCTCTTGTGGAGCTTGGCAGCATCAAAGGTTTCCATGTTCTCATGCCATTGCTGTTTGCGGATATAGACAGGAGGGAGCTGCTAATCTTCCAAATAAGAGGTACTCAACTAGGACGTGGATAAATCAGTACAATGCTGCACTTGCTCCCCTCCGAGACGTAAATTACTAGGCGGAGGTAGATTGGAAGATCCAGAGACCCGACAAAACTGGTTACACATAGGGGTAGGAGACGCACCAGACGGTACCGGAACGAGATGGATGAGAGTTCTATCAGCAGATCTTCAACCTCAAGACAACAAGCTAGATGTGGCATTTGCAACGGATTGGGTCATAATAGGAAAACATGCACTCAACTTTGAATATGGCAATAATCTTGTCGCTTATCTGTTTCCGTTTTTGTGTGTTGTTTTTATCCATTTTTTCCTGAATTCCTAGGTATTTTCATGTAACATGGCAACTTTCAATATGAAATTTATGTTTGTTTTTTCTTATTAGGTATCCTTGTCACTTTATAATAAAAACATATAAAACAACATTAAAAACTAATTAAACAACTTATTTTATTTAAAACGAAAACGATTACATAAATCCTAACAATTAAAGGTTGCAGTCGTTACGGTGAACCGAATAATATGGCGAACCAAATCGGGAATCTGAAGAGGACACGTCACTGTCCCCATCATTACGGTGAATGTATTCACCGTACTCATAGCCAACCTCTGCAGTTTCGGGCTCTTGTGTTGCGTATTCCTCTCCCGGATCAGTCTCGTAACCTTCAGGCCGCCTACCCACCGGGCGAAATTCGGGTTCAAAGCGCTGCGCTTCCTCCAGTTGATTCGTTATTGAGATATCGGCATGAGTAAGATTGTTAATGGTTAGTTCCATCCATTGGACCTTCGACCGCAGATACATCAAGTACTTCCTATCTATTTGAGTAGGGCAGACGACTGTGTTACATTCTGCAATTTTGGCTTTATAGGCCGACTTTCTCGCACTTAACGCACCAATTATTGCTGCCACATCCGATTTATCCTTGTTATCATCAACCATGTGAGACCCAATGGAGTTTCTAGCTCCAGCCCTAGTGATATTTGGGAATGCATCACCACCAGAAGATGCTTGACCTGCCATTTGAGAAAATAATGTATAAAATGAAGCTTTGATTATTCCAGGAAAAGGAATTGCCGTTAAAAAAAAATTTATGGAAGAGGAAGATGGCAATGATCTGCGATCGAATATTATATATATATAAACTTCGAGACCGGTATTGGCACTACCGGTCTCAGTCTCTCTCCTGCTTTAGCACCTGTATCACGTCACGTCGCCTGCAAAGCTGACAAATGCACTGCGAGACCGGTATTGGCACTACCGGTCTCGATATTCACTTTGACACCGGTTTTGCCACTACCGGTTTCGAATGGGATTTTTGAGTCCGGTAGTGACACTACCGGATTATCTTGTTCCATAAATTTTTTGGACCCAAACTTATTTGACAAACTACCCTCCAAATATGCCCATTTCAAAAAAAAATTCAAGAAAATTAATTCTTATAAGAAGTTAGTGGTGGATGGGTCCCATAAATGGTCTTGTTTTGACCCTTATTAGGAGTTATCATTGTAAGGAGATGATATTCGTACTATAAATTTTGATAAATGTATCATAATGTACAAGTTTTATACTTCTTTTGTCCCATTTTAATTGTCCTATTTTGACTGGTCAAGTCTTTTTCTTTTGATTTTGACCGTAAATTATTTATTTGTGTTATATATTAGTTGATGAAAGTTATATCAATGAAAAGTACATCTAAAACTCAATCAATTCATATATGTTATATCAAGTGTTATATAACACAAACAAAAATATTTACGGTCAAAGTTGAAAGAAAAAGACTCAAAAAGTCAAATTATGACACTTAATATGGGACGGAGGGTGTAGTTGATTGTATAAGTCAGTAATGCACAATTGTAGTACATCTATTGAAACAAATAGTACAAATATCACTTCCCATCATTTTAACTTGTACTCAATCTGTCTAACTTTGCTTGATTTTTGGAACTCTACTCGAAACATATACATATACCTATTCTCACGGACATCACTTTTGAATTTAACTTTATCAGTTGATAATATTATACCTCAAAATAATGCAAACAATCGGGACAAAGATCGCTGAGCATTTGTAACAATCGGGACAAAGATCGCGGAGCATTTGTATCTTGGATTTTTAACTTTCTTTTTTATAAAATTTTAAGTTTTTCTCATATATTATTTTTTTTTTCATTGTTTTTTAAAGTCTCTATTACTCAAAATCCTGCTACAAAACTCTCTTTGCCAAAATAATAAATACCCGTTTTTTAAGTTGCTTCTATATACGCTCTATTTTTGTTTCTCTCTCTCTTAGTGATAGCTTTAATTAATTATGGAAGCTGATTTTTACACGGATACTTTTGATTTATACACGGAATTTGAAGATGAAATTACCAAGCTACCCCTATTTTTGCTTATCTATTGTCTTCTCTTCGATGTAGGCATGTAGCATTTGAAAAGTCAAACAACAACTTGCGCTTCACTTTTGTTATTGTTCTTTCACATAGCGTTTCACATGGAGTATATACTATTTAATGGGTGGCCTAGGGGTCGGGGGCATTAAGGAATTAAATTTATCTTTATTGTTAAAGTGGTGGTGGCGTTTCAAATCTGACTCTGACCAGTTGTGGGCTAAGGTGATTAATGCTATTCATCATAACTCTAGGAAGGTGGTACCAATGCCGGTCAAATGCTCATACTCTGGAATGTGGAAAATGATCGTTGGGATAGATAAGGACTTCATTAAATATGGTATTAATGTATACAAAAGGCTCTCGTCCAAGTTGGGTTCAGGTAACAAAACGATGTTTTGGGTGGATAAGTTGACAAGTGAAGGGCCGCTTAGGGATCAATATCCTTTAATGTATCAGTTAGCAAATAAAAAGAAGGCCCTAGTGATGGAGTGCTACAATGTCAACAATGGAGGCATTACTTGGGAATGGGGTTGGAGGAAAACACGTCTTTGCTTTCACAGCAACATCTAGTGGCAAGGGGTGATTGTTGGAGCTGGAATGGTGACACGGAGACAGGATTCTCAGTTAAAAAGTGTTAAAATTATAACCACAACCTATATATCACTTATTGAATCTTAATTCAATAATCAACCACAAACATACGAACCTGATCTCAATCAGATTACCAAAACATCAACCACCACAGCTACTCTGTTGTGGTTCTATTATCTAGAATGATAATAGTTCTATTACAAGTATCGAAATAATACCAGAAACTATGAATATATGAATGAATATATTGAAAGAAGAATAGCAGCAGTTATCGACTTGAATGATTGATTAACCCTAAAAAGGGTCAAGACTTCTTTATATACTCCAGCCACTTTCCCTTAATTGCAAACTGCACCTCTCACTTTATCATCTTGCCACTTTGAGTCCAAAACTGTAATACCTGCATCACAAGTTCTAAACACACAAGTTTAGTCCCTGGATTTAATAACCAGATTAAGACTACAAGAATATATAAATTTAACACCCCCCTTTAGTCTTATTCTGGAAAATGTCCAACAATTTGAGTTTAGAACACAAAAAATTATGTTGTTTTGTATCCAGTGCCTTAGTGAGAACATCTGCAATTTGATTTGCAGAGCCAATCTTCTTAGTACAAACAACACCTTTCAAACTTTTTTCCCTAACAAAATGCAAGTCAATCTCGAGGTGCTTTGTTCTTTCATGGAACAATGGATTTGCAGCTATTTTAAGAGCTGCATCACTATCACAGAAAATGCTAACTGGATTTAAATTTTCACAATTCAAATCCTTTAAAATCTTTAAAATCCAAATAACCTCAGAAGTTACAGAAGCTAGAGCTCTGTATTCAGCCTCTGCTGAAGACTTTGAAATGGTATTTTGTTTCTTGCTTTTCCAAGAAACTAATGATCCACAAAAAATACACAATATCCAGATACACATTTTCTGCTTACTACACATCTAGCCCAGTCTGCATCAACAAAAGCCTCAATAGAAATAGAAGAAGACTTAGATATTAAAATACCCTTACCAGGTGAGCTTTTAAGATATCTTAAAAGCTTTAAAGCAACCTGCAAATGTGACCTTAAGGGAGAATGCATAAACTGGCTCAAACAATGGACAGTGTAAGAGATATCTGGTCTAGTTGTTGTCAAATATATCAGTTTACCAATAAGCTTTTGGTACTCTGTTTAACTTGCACACCCTTTTTTCAGAAGGAGAAAAATATCCAGGAGGAAGATCCATATATACATCTTCAAGTAGATCACCATATAAGAATGCATTATTAACATCAAGTTGATATAAACTCCAATTATTTTGAACTGCCAAAGTTATCAAGCATCTAACAGTGACAATTTTAACTACAGGAGAAAAGGTCTCCTCATAATCAATACCAATCTTTTGATTATAACCTTTAGCAACAAGTCTAGCTTTATATCTTTCTATTTCACCATTAGACTTATACTTAATTTTATAAACCCATTTACAACCAATAGGTTTCCTACCTACAGGTAAATCAACAAGAGTCCAAGTGTTATTTCTATACAAAGCTTCCATTTCAATATTCATAGCTTCATTCCAACAATCATGTTTTGAAGCCTCAAAGAAAGAGTTAGGTTCAGTGCTTTTATTTAATTGAGCCACAAAACATTTATTCTCTAAAGATAACTTAGAATAATTCACAAAATTTTCTAAACCATACTTACAATTGCTTTTCTTAGACAAGTTATTGTAATTAGGTTTAACAGAAGAAGACCCAACAATATAATCTTTATACTTGATAGGCATAACAGAATTTCTATCAGACCTTCTTAATTCAACCACATTATCATTATGATCTCCAACTAAATCATCACCCTCAGAATTATTCAAGTTTTCCTCAGTGGCTGCATTACTTCCATTCTCACTGGTAGACACTACTGGATCATGATGTTGAAGAGGTGAATCCTCATCATTACTTGAAGATCCAGAAGTACTTCCAGAGTGAGAGGAAGAGTTGCCATGCCTACTAGGATTGTTATTGTCTCCTTCATCATCATAGGGATCATTAGGGTAGTTGTCAAAATCATGCTTATTGTCAAAAAAATTTTACATCTCTAGAATAAACAATTTGTTTATTTTCAAGACTAAAAAGTTTATAACCTTTCTGAGTACTAGCATAACCAAGTAACACACATTTTTCAGACTTACTAGCAAATTTATCATGAATATTTAAGATTTTAGCATAAGCAAGACAACCAAAAACCCTTAAATGAGTTAAAGAAGGAGGTTTTTTAAAAATCAATTCAAAAGGTGACTTCCCATTCAAGACAGAAGATGGCAATCTGTTAATCAAATAAGTGGCAGTTAGAACACTTTCAGTCCACATATTCAAAGGAATCCCCCCTTGAAAAAGAAGGGATCTAGCAACATTAAGAAGATGTCTATGCTTTCTCTCAGCCACTCCATTTTGTTGTGGAGTATAACTTAAAGATGTTTGATGCAAGATTCCTTGTTTTTCACAAAAGCTTTGAATTTATTTATTTCCTCAACATTGTTACCAGTAATGATAATATCATCCACATATACAAGAATTGCTATAAACAATCCATCAACAGCTTTAGTAAACAAAGAATAATCACTAAGACTTTGAACAAAGCCATTCTCAAGCAAAGCATTTGTTAATTTTGCATTCCATTGTCTAGGAGCTTGTTTAAGTCCATAAAGAGACTTATTTAACTTGCACACCCTTTTTTCAGAAGGAGAAAAATATCCAGGAGGAAGATCCATATATACATCTTCAAGTAGATCACCATATAAGAATGCATTATTAACATCAAGTTGATATAAACTCCAATTATTTTGAACTGCCAAAGTTATCAAGCATCTAACAGTGACAATTTTAACTACAGGAGAAAAGGTCTCCTCATAATCAATACCAATCTTTTGATTATAACCTTTAGCAACAAGTCTAGCTTTATATCTTTCTATTTCACCATTAGACTTATACTTAATTTTATAAACCCATTTACAACCAATAGGTTTCCTACCTACAGGTAAATCAACAAGAGTCCAAGTGTTATTTCTATACAAAGCTTCCATTTCAATATTCATAGCTTCATTCCAACAATCATGTTTTGAAGCCTCAAAGAAAGAGTTAGGTTCAGTGCTTTTATTTAATTGAGCCACAAAACATTTATTCTCTAAAGATAACTTAGAATAATTCACAAAATTTTCTAAACCATACTTACAATTGCTTTTCTTAGACAAGTTATTGTAATTAGGTTTAACAGAAGAAGACCCAACAATATAATCTTTATACTTGATAGGCATAACAGAATTTCTATCAGACCTTCTTAATTCAACCACATTATCATTATGATCTCCAACTAAATCATCACCCTCAGAATTATTCAAGTTTTCCTCAGTGGCTGCATTACTTCCATTCTCACTGGTAGACACTACTGGATCATGATGTTGAAGAGGTGAATCCTCATCATTACTTGAAGATCCAGAAGTACTTCCAGAGTGAGAGGAAGAGTTGCCATGCCTACTAGGATTGTTATTGTCTCCTTCATCATCATAGGGATCATTAGGGTAGTTGTCAAAATCATGCTTATTGTCAAAAAAATTCTTATGATTAATGTTTTTTATAAAACAGTGTTCATTATTCTCACAAACTTTCTGTTTGAAAGGAAAAATATCTTCAAAAAATTTTACATCTCTAGAATAAACAATTTGTTTATTTTCAAGACTAAAAAGTTTATAACCTTTCTGAGTACTAGCATAACCAAGTAACACACATTTTTCAGACTTACTAGCAAATTTATCATGAATATTTAAGATTTTAGCATAAGCAAGACAACCAAAAACCCTTAAATGAGTTAAAGAAGGAGGTTTTTTAAAAATCAATTCAAAAGGTGACTTCCCATTCAAGACAGAAGATGGCAATCTGTTAATCAAATAAGTGGCAGTTAGAACACTTTCAGTCCACATATTCAAAGGAATCCCCCCTTGAAAAAGAAGGGATCTAGCAACATTAAGAAGATGTCTATGCTTTCTCTCAGCCACTCCATTTTGTTGTGGAGTATAACTTAAAGATGTTTGATGCAAGATTCCTTGTTTTTCACAAAAGCTTTGAAACTGTTTATTAACAAATTCTCCTCCATTATCACTTCTCAAAATCTTTATCTTTTTATCAAATTGAGTATTAATCAAATTATAAAAGATAACAACAGAATCAAACACTTCACTTTTATTCTTCAGTAAGTATACCCAAACAGCCCTTGAGTAATCATCTACAATGGTAAGAAAATATTTAAAACCATCTCTACTAGTCACTTTATAAGGACCCCAAACATCTAAATGTATCAGATCTCCCAAACCAGTAGTTTTATGATCACTAAGAGGAAAAGGTTTTCTAACATGTTTAGCCTTTTGACAAGTTTCACAAACAGAAGTAACATCACTTTTATTTAAAGACAAATCATTTTTTAAAACATCTAAAGCTTGGTCAGCAGGGTGACCAAGTCTACAATGCCAAGTATACCTAGACAAATAGCATTTAGAATTAGACATACAAGTTTTAATCCTATTACCTTTGTTATCATCAAAGTAATAAAGTCCATCATACTGTTTACCAATCCCCAAGACCTTCCCTGCCCTCAAATCCTGGGATAAAAAATAACAGTTTATCTCATCAAAAGCCACAATCAATTTACTATCTCTAGCAATTTTATGTATTGACATAAGACTCACACAGTATTCAGGAACAACCAAAACATCAAACAAAGTTATTCTATCAGTTAACACCATATCTCCAATTTTAGTAATATATGTTTCAGTTCCATTGGGATGAGTAACTTTGATTTTCAAATGAGATATATCAATAACATTAATAAGAAACTTTTCTGAATGAGTCATATGTTGGTTTGCACCAGAATCACAGATAAGCCTTTTTATGATAAGTTTTGCATGCATTTTACTATTTGAACAAAAAAACCTTCTGAAGTTTAGGTTAAAAATCTTACTTTTATTCATAATAGTACCTGCCATATTGGCTTGTACACTCTTTCCATTTTCAGAATTTCCTTTGATCAAAGAAACCAAAGTAGCAAACTGTTCATCTGTAAAACCAGTGCTAGAAGAAGAAGAAGGTAAACCAGAAGTACATTTTTCAACAGAATTATTACTAGAAACATTTTTTCCTTTAAAACCTTGTCCAAACTTCTTTTTACCAAAATTAGCAGGATAACCAATGATTTTAAAACACTTATCAACAGTATGTCCATTAAAACCACAATGATCACAAACAACAGAACTGCTAGCATTAGTACTTCTTTTATCATACTGATTATAGTTAGATACAGATTTTGAATTTTGAGACTGAAACCTTTGAACATTAGATTTAGAAGGCACATTAGAAGCAAAAGCAGAAGTAGCAGATTTATGAAGTACACCAGAACTATTACCAGAAGCAATTAACCTATGTGACTCTTCACTAGAAATAATAGCATAAGCACTTCTTACATCAGGTAATGGTTCCTTAGTTAAGATATTACTTCTAATTTGCATATAAGAATCATCAAGTCCCATTAAAAACTGCATTAACTTTATTAATTGATTATGTTTCTTAAAATCTTGAGCAGCATGACAAGTACATCTAGGCAGTTTAACAAGTGCATCAAATTGTTTCCACAGAGCATTCAACTTATGATAATATTCAGCTAGAGTAGCACCATTTTGAGACAAAGAATTAATTTTATGATGCAGATTAAAAGTAACAGAACCATCAACTTTGTCATAAGTTTCTTTTAATTCTTCCCAAACATGTGAAGCTCTTTTTGAAAAAATTTGACCAAGAAACAACTCTTCAGAAACAGAATTAAGAATCCAACCTAAAACAACAGCATTAACTCTATCCCATTGTCTGCCTAAAATTTCATCAGTATTTGACCTTCTACAAGTACCATCAATGAAACCAGTCTTATTTTTACCTTCTAGAGCAAGTAACATAGCACAAGACCAGACAGAATAATTTTCAGTTCCTTTAAGCTTGATAGATACAACAGTCAAAGAAGCAGAATCATTAGGATGCAAATGAAGTGGATGACTTACATCAAGTTTACTTATCTTAGTCACATTATCATCACTTAACTCAGAATTTTCAGACTCATAACCATAACCAAAATTTCTAGCATTATCATCATCCATTGTAGCAAATAGATCAAACAACAATCAAGAACACTTAAGAACAGTTAATCTCAATTAACAGCAACACAACAAGTAATTAATCTCAATTAATCACAACAGATAACAAAAACAAAATAAGATATATATATATATATATATTGAAAATAAATCTTATCTCCCAAAATGTCAGGGATATATATATATATATATATATACACTATATATATAATATATATATATATATATATATATATATATATATATATATATATATATATATATATATATATATATATATATATATATATATATATATATATATATATATATATATATATATATATATATATATATATATATATATATATATATATATATATATATATATATATATATATATATATATATATATATATATATATATATATATATATATATATATATATATATATATATATATATATATATATATATATATATATATATATATATATATATATATATATATATATATATATATATATATATATATATATATATATATATATATATATATATATATATATATATATATATATATATATATATATATATATATATATATATATATATATATATATATATATATATATATATATATATATATATATATATATATATATATATATATATATATATATATATATATATATATATATATATATATATATATATATATATATATATATATATATATATATATATATATATATATATATATATATATATATATATATATATATATATATATATATATATATATATATATATATATATATATATATATATATATATATATATATATATATATATATATATATATATATATATATATATATATATATATATATATATATATATATATATATATATATATATATATATATATATATATATATATATATATATATATATATATATATATATATATATATATATATATATATATATATATATATATATATATATATATATATATATATATATATATATATATATATATATATATATATATATATATATATATATATATATATATATATATATATATATATATATATATATATATATATATATATATATATATATATATATATATATATATATATATATATATATATATATATATATATATATATATATATATATATATATATATATATATATATATATATATATATATATATATATATATATATATATATATATATATATATATATATATATATATATATATATATATATATATATATATATATATATATATATATATATATATATATATATATATATATATATATATATATATATATATATATATATATATATATATATATATATATATATATATATATATATATATATATATATATATATATATATATATATATATATATATATATATATATATATATATATATATATATATATATATATATATATATATATATATATATATATATATATATATATATATATATATATATATATATATATATATATATATATATATATATATATATATATATATATATATATATATATATATATATATATATATATATATATATATATATATATATATATATATATATATATATATATATATATATATATATATATATATATATATATATATATATATATATATATATATATATATATATATACAATAAAGTTTATATACACATACATGATATATATATATATATATAAAATCCCCAAATTCGAAGAAACCCTAAATCGGAGAAAATTATTATTAAATCAATTTTAATTCGATTAAACACGATTACGTTTCGTAACCTGGCTCTGATACCATGTTAAAATTATAACCACAACCTATATATCACTTATTGAATCTTAATTCAATAATCAACCACAAACATACGAACCTGATCTCAATCAGATTACCAAAACATCAACCACCACAGCTACTCTGTTGTGGTTCTATTATCTAGAATGATAATAGTTCTATTACAAGTATCGAAATAATACCAGAAACTATGAATATATGAATGAATATATTGAAAGAAGAATAGCAGCAGTTATCGACTTGAATGATTGATTAACCCTAAAAAGGGTCAAGACTTCTTTATATACTCCAGCCACTTTCCCTTAATTGCAAACTGCACCTCTCACTTTATCATCTTGCCACTTTGAGTCCAAAACTGTAATACCTGCATCACAAGTTCTAAACACACAAGTTTAGTCCCTGGATTTAATAACCAGATTAAGACTACAAGAATATATAAATTTAACAAAAAGGTAAGACACGACCTTTTGAACCGGGTCGATGTGAACATCCAAGCTGAAAGCTTCAACTGGAATAGTATTGCTACACCAAAGTCGAATCCTTTTGCATGGGGAGCCGTGGACGGGAAGATTCCTACCGCTTCTGCTCTAGTAAAAAGAGGTCTCAATCTACCATCTACAGTTTGTAAACTCTGCGGTGTTGGAAAGGAAACTTCAGACCATGTGTTGTTGCACTCTGCGGTGGCTGATCTTGTTTGGGCTCATATTCTTACCTGGTTGAAGCTTCCTGTTAGGCATGGCTTTGAATCCATTGGTGAGTTATTGCAAAGTGTTAATGGTTTGAACTACTCGGTGCAAAGGAAAAGGTATATTCATGCGATCTTGCTACAAACAATATGGTGCATTTGGTGTAAAAGGAACAAGAAAGTTTTCAATGACAGAGACATTCCAATATATAAAATGGTGGAGGAGATTAAAGAAGAGTCTTACGAGTGTGCTCTCCATCGAACAAAGCTTCATGGAGTCTCGTGGAACGATTGGTGTAGCTTTAATCTCGCATTTTAGATAAACAATAGAGAAAAATGGGTGTATCATGTTTGTAACTGTAATATGTGGTATATTCCGTGGGCTACCTTAGTGACTTGCTATGGGTGCCTAGGTGTATCTTTTCTTAATAAAAATTATGTTTGCTGTCCAAAAAAAACTGGGTTAAGTGCACGGAAATGTAAGTAACTATGGCCGAAAAGTTATTGTGTGCATGAACTTACAGAACCTCTATTGTATGCATGAACAAAATCAGAAACGTTATAGAATACACGATTGACCTGCTATTCCCTTAGCCGGTAACCCTTGTGAATTCTTAGCTACCTGCTGACGTCAGCAATTTTGTCTTATTCTTATTTTGTCATTTTCTGCAGTTTTTTTTTCTTTTACGATTGTATATTTTTAGAGTTTTTATTTTTACCACTTAACTTTTAGGTTTTATCATTTTAGTCTAACTTTTTATATACAAGTATAATTTACTTTTTAAGTTTTTAATTTTTATCAATTAACTTTGGATTTTAACTTTAATCATCAATTTTTTTAATTTTTTTTTCTACTTTCTATCTCTTATTTTAACGCTTTTAACTTATTTGTACCACTTAACTTATTGGTTTTTTAACTTTAGTCTAACTTTTTGTATACAAACTTAATTATAGTTTAGTTTTAAAGTTTTTAATTTTTATCAATTAACTTTGGGTTTCTAACTTTAATCATTGTAACACCCGACGTTTAAAAATATGGGTTTTCAAAAATCTTTCACCTAACGGTGTTAAATTGCGGAAGTAAAGACCGTAAAAGTCAAAACCGATAAAAACATTTCGGTTTCTGCATTTAGTTGGTGTTACACGCCATATCAAACAATAGTTCAAATGAAAACCCAACGGTTGCCCAACATTAAACAACCGTTCACACATTATTACATATATTCGACATCAAAATGAAATGTAATCAAAAGTCTCCATAATAAGCAACTAGGGGTAGCTAAGGAATCTGCATGCTTTTTACCCACGCTCTCACGTCCTGCACCTACAAGTCCTTCAAGCTAAACCTGAGGGAACAACCACATTAAAGAAACAAGTGTTAGCTATAAGAATAGCTAAGTAAGACCACACTTAATTTAAAAGCATTTGTCCAATTAAAATATTTCTTCGTTAATAGACAAACTCATTAGGCACAACACACAACACACATAACTGCATAACAACTTCATATCAATTAGGATAATCATCCTAAATGTGCCTATCCTGCATTAGTTTACACATTGTCACACATATCTTCGTTTACTGCATATAAGTGTGCCCTGCATCACACCCGACTGGATGATCAACCAAAGGCTAATCATCGTATGTCGTTAAGGAATGGCAAGCCAATCCAAGAGTAATCCGTATGTGGAGGTTGGTCAAACCCCTCGTATTACTCGCCCTGCATTATAAAGACCATGTTGCAAGGAGCCACCCAAGCAACAACTACGTCAACGTACTCGTCCGGCTAAGACTTGTACGGGTTAAGCTTAACACTTTCCCTGCATTATATTTACGAGCTCGATTTCACACATAATAGTTTAGGCAACACACATAACCTAAACATAATCACACATTACCTTCATTTCGTTTGGGCCCTTAAACGTGCAAGTGACATGGCAACCTACCAAGTCTAGTGAGCTAGGTGTACAAGCCATGTAGTATGCATATGTCACACATTAACTCCATTTCTACATTTCACACATAATAGACCACAACACACATAACTGCATAACAACTTCATATCAATTAGGATAATCATCCTAAATGTGCCTATCCTGCATTAGTTTACACATTGTCACACATATCTTCGTTTACTGCATATAAGTGTGCCCTGCATCACACCCGACTGGATGATCAACCAAAGGCTAATCATCGTATGTCGTTAAGGAATGGCAAGCCAATCCAAGAGTAATCCGTATGTGGAGGTTGGTCAAACCCCTCGTATTACTCGCCCTGCATTATAAAGACCATGTTGCAAGGAGCCACCCAAGCAACAACTACGTCAACGTACTCGTCCGGCTAAGACTTGTACGGGTTAAGCTTAACACTTTCCCTGCATTATATTTACGAGCTCGATTTCACACATAATAGTTTAGGCAACACACATAACTGCATAACAACTTCATATCAATTAGGATAATCATCCTAAATGTGCCTATCCTGCATTAGTTTACACATTGTCACACATATCTTCGTTTACTGCATATAAGTGTGCCCTGCATCACACCCGACTGGATGATCAACCAAAGGCTAATCATCGTATGTCGTTAAGGAATGGCAAGCCAATCCAAGAGTAATCCGTATGTGGAGGTTGGTCAAACCCCTCGTATTACTCGCCCTGCATTATAAAGACCATGTTGCAAGGAGCCACCCAAGCAACAACTACGTCAACGTACTCGTCCGGCTAAGACTTGTACGGGTTAAGCTTAACACTTTCCCTGCATTATATTTACGAGCTCGATTTCACACATAATAGTTTAGGCAACACACATAACTGCATAACAACTTCATATCAATTAGGATAATCATCCTAAATGTGCCTATCCTGCATTAGTTTACACATTGTCACACATATCTTCGTTTACTGCATATAAGTGTGCCCTGCATCACACCCGACTGGATGATCAACCAAAGGCTAATCATCGTATGTCGTTAAGGAATGGCAAGCCAATCCAAGAGTAATCCGTATGTGGAGGTTGGTCAAACCCCTCGTATTACTCGCCCTGCATTATAAAGACCATGTTGCAAGGAGCCACAAGCACAATACAACGATGACTAGGTGTCTCCAATATCCTAGAACAAGTATAAGATCGAAATATAAGCTAAACGACACATTTTGTAAAATCTGACCAAGTGGTGCGCCGCACCTTCCAAGTGGTGCGTCGCACCAAACCTCCAGAGAATTCAGATCAACACTAGGTGCGCCGCACCAGCCCTTGGTGCGTCGCATATCGGGGTCCACCAAAAAACCCAAACTGGCTGTGGTGCGCCGCACCACTCCTTTGGTGCGCCGCACCTGGGGTGCCGACCAGCAAACCAATTTTTGTTCTTTGATCAAACGAATTCCATACGAACCCATACCCCAAATCCAACCTGGGGACTTAAAATTAATCCTTTTAATTGCACTTTCATCACCTTTAACCATCCTATTAATCCTTTAATCCTTTACATCATGAATCAATCATTTAATCACCCGAATAACATGAAATCGGTGAACGTTAATCAAATAACCCAACCCAAACCCTTATGGCCTAGATTAAGACTAATATAAGACTCACACAATCATATTTCAAAAGAGGAATACCAATATTACCTGTATTAGGTGACAAAGATCCAAGATCTAAGCAATACACGATCGATTTGGCTCCAAAACGAATAGATCTAGAGAGAAACTTGAGAGGGAAGGAAGGGGATCGGCTAGGGCTTGTTTAGGAGGAAGAAAATCTGCATAATGGCTCTCTAATGACAACCCTAAGCCTCTAAACCCGTTTTTGACTTTGCACACATGTCAAAACTAGCCCCTACGCTTCCTAATCCTTCATTGTTGGTCACAAACTACTTTATTGACCATATACATCATTAATCCTTCATTAAATGTCACTACATAGACATTAATCTTCATATTACACACATTTATACTACATTAACATTTAGGCTTACAAGCCTCACACATAACACACATTTATACTACATTAACATTTAGGCTTACAAGCCTCACACATAACACACATTAACCACATATAAGCATTAAATCTAAAATAGACTTAACGACACACACACTATTGACTTAACGACACTAGTCAACTAGTAAAGAAAAGTTTGGGATGTTACACAACTATTGACATTAACGACACATTAACCACATATACATTAAATCTAAACATATGACATTAACACACACACATATGACATTAACACACACACATATGACATTAACACACACACATATGACTTAACGACACACACACTATGACTTAACGACACACACACTATGACTTAACGACACACACACTATGACTTAACGACACACACACTATGACTTAACGACACACACACTATGACTTAACGACACACACACTATGACTTAACGACACACACACTATGACTTAACGACACACACACTATGACTTAACGACACACACACTATGACTTAACGACACACACACTATGACTTAACGACACACACACTATGACTTAACGACACACACACTATGACTTAACGACACACACACTATGACTTAACGACACACACACTATGACTTAACGACACACACACTATGACATTAACACACACACATATGACATTAACACACACACATATGACTTAACGACACACACACTATGACTTAACGACACACACACTATGACTTAACGACACACACACTATGACTTAACGACACACACACTATGACTTAACGACACACACACTATGACTTAACGACACACACACTATGACTTAACGACACACACACTATGACTTAACGACACACACACTATGACTTAACGACACACACACTATGACTTAACGACACACACACTATGACTTAACGACACACACACTATGACTTAACGACACACACACTATGACTTAACGACACACACACTATGACTTAACGACACACACACTATGACTTAACGACACACACACTATGACTTAACGACACACACACTATGACTTAACGACACACACACTATGACTTAACGACACACACACTATGACTTAACGACACACACACTATGACTTAACGACACACACACTATGACATTAACACACACACATATGACTTAACGACACACACACTATGACTTAACGACACACACACTATGACTTAACGACACACACACTATGACTTAACGACACACACACTATGACTTAACGACACACACACTATGACTTAACGACACACACACTATGACATTAACACACACACATATGACTTAACGACACACACACTATGACTTAACGACACACACACTATGACATTAACACACACACATATGACATTAACACACACACATATGACTTAACGACACACACACTATGACTTAACGACACACACACTATGACTTAACGACACACACACTATGACTTAACGACACACACACTATGACTTAACGACACACACACTATGACTTAACGACACACACACTATGACTTAACGACACACACATATGACTTAACGACACACAACTATTGACTTAACGACACACACACTATTGACTTAACACACATTACACACATTAAACATTAAATCTAAAATAGACTTAACGACACACACACTATTGACTTAACGACATTAGTCAACTAGTAAAGAAAAGTTTGGGATGTTACAATTACCTCCCCCTTAAGAGGATTCCGTCCCCGGAATCTCATCAGTAAGGAACAACTCGGGATACTTTTCCTTCATTACTGCTTCAGTTTCCCACGTTAAGCTTTCTCCATGATTATGCTTCCACTTTATCAACACAAGGTCAATCACTTTTCGGCGTAACTTCTTTTGCTTTCTTCCAAGTATCGTTACCGGTTCGTCTACTATTCTCTTCATTGGGTCAATACTCACGTCTTTAATAGGAATCACACTTGACTCCTCAGCTAAACATTTCCTCATGTAGGATACATGGAAGGTGTTGTGAATTCCATCCAATTCTGGAGGTAATTCCAACTGATATGCCACGTCTTTAATGCGCTTCATAACTTTAAAAGGTCCAATGAAACGTGGACTCAACTTTCCCTTCTTTCCAAATCGAATAACTCCTTTCCAAGGTGATACTTTCAGCATCAATAAATCACCAACATTAAACTCAATCGGTCTCCTTTTCTTATCTGCATATGTTTTCTGCCTTTCTCTTGCCACACGTAAGGCTTCTTTAGCTACATTAACCTTTTCGGAGGTAATTTCAATAATTTCGGGACCGGTCAACTGCTTTTCACCGGGCTCCATCCAACAACTTGGGGTCCTACACCTTCTACCATATAACATCTCAA
This sequence comes from Erigeron breviscapus, assembly GCA_034093135.1. NCBI lineage: Eukaryota > Viridiplantae > Streptophyta > Magnoliopsida > Asterales > Asteraceae > Erigeron > Erigeron breviscapus. Next base: position 105,398,122 of record CM067169.1, on the reverse strand, counting down.
ATGGTGGCATTCCAATGCTTGCATGGTGACTATTGTTGTAAGCAAACTCAATCATCCTCAAATGATCATCCCATGCTCCACCGTATTCAAGTACACACGTTCTCAACATATCCTCCAAGGTTTGAATGGTTCTCTCACTTTGCCCATCGGTTTGAGGATGATAGGCGGTACTCAAATTTATTCTACTACCCAACTCCCGTTGAAGACCCTTCCAAAAGTTTGACACAAACCTCGAGTCTCGATCCGAAACAATAGATAAAGGAACTCCATGTTTCGCAACTACTTCATCAATGTACATCTTTGCCATCTTCGTTAAAGGCACATCTTGTCGGGTAGCTAGAAAATGAGCACTCTTCGTCAATCTATCCACAATCACCCATATCATATCATTCCCTTTCGGCGTTTTAGGTAGCTTTGTTACAAAGTCCATGGTAATATGATCCCATTTCCACTCGGGAATGTCTAATTGATGCAACAAACCATACGGCTTTTGATGGTCCGTTTTCACACGTGCACACATCAAACACTTTGCTACAAAATGAGCTACTTCCCCTTTAATATCCGGCCACCAATAAATCGGCTTCAAATCTGCATACATTTTGGTGACACCGGGATGAACCGAATATCTACTTCTATGGGCTTCCTCAAGGATCAATTCTCGGTTATCACCAAGCAATGGCACCCAAATTCGACCCTTGTATGTTTTGAACCCACGGCTATTAGTCTCCATCACAAGACGTTTCTTCTTCCCAATGCTTTCATTGTCAATGTTATCCTTCATCATGCCCTCACTTGTGCTTCTTTAATTCGATCAAGTAGCCCCGACTTGGCTTGAACTTGCATGCTCATCAACTTACAAGAAGAACTTTGCACCTTCCTACTTAGTGCATCCGCCACTACATTGGCTTTACCCGGATGGTATTTGATTTCACAATCATAATCCTTAAGTAATTCCATCCACCTCCTTTGTCTCACGTTCATTTCCTTTTGATTAAAGACATACTGTAAACTTTTATGATCGGTAAACAAAGTGCATTTTGTACCATAGAGGTAATGTCTCCACAATTTCAATGCAAAAACAACTGCGGCCAATTCAAGATCATGGGTAGGGTAATTCTTCTCATGTGGTTTCAACTGGCGGGAAGCATAGGCGATCACCTTGTCCCTCTGCATCAGTACACAACCCAAACCCGTGATAGATGCATCACTATACACAACCAAATCATCGGTACCTTCAGGCAAGGCAAGTATAGGAGCCTCACATAACTTCTTCTTCAACGTTTGAAATGCATTCTCCTGCTTATCGGTCCACTCAAACTTTACTCCTTTCTTCGTTAGTTCAGTCATAGGCTTGGCTATTCGGGAGAAATCCTGAATGAACCTTCTATAATATCCAGCCAAACCAAGAAAACTTTTAATCTCAGTAGGAGTCTTTGGCTGCTCCCACTTTGAAACAGCTTCAATCTTTGAAGGATCTACTTTAATACCTTCCGATGAAATAACATGACCAAGAAACTGCACCTCTCGAAGCCAAAACTCGCATTTAGAAAACTTGGCATACAACTTCTTCTCCCTCAACACCTCCAAAACTGCTTTCAAGTGCTCACGGTGCTCATCTTCTAACTTAGAATAGATCAAAATATCGTCAATAAACACAATAACAAAATGATCTAGAAAGGGACGGCATACCCGATTCATTAAATCCATAAACGCGGCTGGAGCATTAGTCAACCCAAATGGCATGACCAAGAACTCATAATGGCCATATCTAGTCCGGAAAGCTGTCTTTGTTACATCCTCCTTCTTAACCTTCAATTGATGATAACCGGACCGTAAATCTATCTTTGAAAAATATGAAGCACCATGTAGTTGATCAAAGAGATCATCAATTCGCGGGAGAGGATATTTATTCTTAACCGTTCGCTTATTCAACTCACGGTAGTCTATGCACATGCGCATAGATCCATCCTTCTTTTTAACAAAGAGAACCGGAGCTCCCCAAGGCGAGGAACTAGGTTGAATGAAACCTTTGTCAAGTAACTCCTGAAGTTGGACATTAACTCTTTCATTTCTGTAGGAGCTAATCGGTAAGGTGCTTTAGCAACAGGTGTAGCACCGGGAATAAGATCTATCTGAAAAGTAACTTCACGGTCAGGAGGGATACCGGGAAGATCTTCGGGAAACACATCGGGAAAATCGGATACTACATCAACACTAGCAATAGAAGGCTTCTCCTTTCTCACATCAATAACATAGGCCAAGAAATGACTCTTATTCTTCCTTATACATTTAATAGTCTTCATCATACTAATGATCTTTATCCCCCCTCTCTTCTTATCTCCATAAACCGTTACCACATTACCATCGGATGTAGGAAACCGAATAATCTTTTGGGAACACAAAATATTAGCTTCATTTCTAGACAACCAATCCATACCAATCACTACATCAAAACCGGCTAAAGTAGTAGGCAATAACTGGACCGGAAACAAACGACCTTCAATCTCAATGTCACAATCATCATAACCCACACGTATATCACTAACCGTACCATTAGCAATTTCCACCTCTATCGAGCAATCTAAAGGGGTAGTGACTCTTCCTAGCTTAGGAGCAAATAAAGTAGACACAAACGACCTATTTGCACCCGAATCAAATAAAACAGAAGTAGGTTTTGAATTAACAAGGAAAGTACCACTTACCACCTCGTCGTTGTTCTTAGCATCATCCACAGTCATCTGCAAGGCTCTCACTTTTGTTGCTGAAGTGGCTGCTTTCTTCCCGTCATTCTTCATTTGTGGGCAATCGGCAATAAGATGACCCGTTTCCTGACACTTGTAACAACGAGTCTTGTCCCTACACTCCGTTGCAAGATGTCCCGACTTCCCGCACTTATGACACCTTCTTGTCTTATCGGAACATTGACCTTCATGAACATTCTTGCAAAAAGCACACCAAGACCCATTCTTCTTTTTATCTTTGTCACCACTTGAGCTAGAATTCCCACGAAACTTCTTATTATTGTTATTAGATGACCAATTTGACCCTCTTTTGAACCCTGCTTTCTTGTCATCAACCTTCACCACAACTTTCTCACTTTTGAAGTCATCATCCAACCTCTTTGACTCCTTAATAGCCGCCGATAAAGTCACATGTTGTCTACATAATCCACGGTAACTAACGGGGAGACCATCACAATAAGCCTCAATTTGGTCCTCCTGCCTTCGAACCAAGTGTCCAACAAACTTCAACTTCTCCATAAACGAGTGTGCATAATCAGAAATTGCACCGGGTTTAGCAACCAACGATCTAAACTCCTTTTCAATCAACCTTAACTCACGCGTTCCCACATACTCCTCTAGAAACTTCTCCTTAAATATTCCCCAAGGCATAACTGCAAGTACCTCAGGAGCCATAGACACTGTAGTAGCCCTCCACCAATTACGGGCATTCTTCTTTAACATCCTACTACCACACAAAACCTTCATATCATCCGGACAATAGCAAGATGCAAAAACTACCTCAATGTCCTCGATCCACTCCATAGCACCCACTGCATTTTGGGTACCATCAAACTCCTTGGCACCACATTTCTGAAAACTTTCATATTTGAAGTTATTAACACGAGGTGCATTAACAACTCCAAGTCCTCCACCATTAACTTCATTAACACCCACGGCTGCCATGGATGGTTCAGCACTTTGGGAGGGATTAGAGTAATTCCCTTCCGAACGCTCACCCCTTTGTTCACTCCCAATCCTTTCTGCATTTCTTTCAGCCCTCAATTAAGCTAATTCCTCTTCATTTCTCATTAAGAGAGCTCGGATAGCTCTCAATTCTTCATGTAATTGGGCTTGATTGGGAACCTGCTCTATTACCGGGTTTGCTCTATCTACTTCAGAGGCGGTTGGTGGATCACCAAGACGGCGATTTTGTACACGGGGTAGCCTTTGTTCTACTTCATTTCCAGCCCCGTTTCCGTTAGGAGGAACACCACCACCATTTCCTCCTGCTCTCTGGTTACTAGCTCTAGTGTTTGCCATTAACTCTACAAAGCAACGACGACGGTTAGCAAGAGTTAAAGAGTGACTACATATGTTAAGGCTCTACTACATATAACTACATTATCACACACAATAAACAAGCCCTAAATCACACTCTCACTCACTCCCCAACCCGTCTTAGAGCATTCCACTTCATTAGCTAGGCATCCTACTTAAGCCTAACCTACTTCTCGTCGGTCTAAGTCCAAAATCCTACGGCAAAAGTCGAATTTTGGTTCACTTAAACCAATGCTTTGATACCAACTTGTAACACCCGACGTTTAAAAATATGGGTTTTCAAAAATCTTTCACCTAACGGTGTTAAATTGCGGAAGTAAAGACCGTAAAAGTCAAAACCGATAAAAACATTTCGGTTTCTGCATTTAGTTGGTGTTACACGCCATATCAAACAATAGTTCAAATAAAAACCCAACGGTTGCCCAACATTAAACAACCGTTCACACATTATTACATATATTCGACATCAAAATGAAATGTAATCAAAAGTCTCCATAATAAGCAACTAGGGGTAGCTAAGGAATCTGCATGCTTTCTACCCACGCTCTCACGTCCTGCACCTACAAGTCCTTCAAGCTAAACCTGAGGGAACAACCACATTAAAGAAGCAAGTGTTAGCTATAAGAATAGCTAAGTAAGACCACACTTAATTTAAAAGCATTTGTCCAATTAAAACATTTCTTCGTTAATAGACAAACTCATTAGGCACAACACACAACACACATAACTGCATAACAACTTCATATCAATTAGGATAATCATCCTAAATGTGCCTATCCTGCATTAGTTTACACATTGTCACACATATCTTCGTTTACTGCATATAAGTGTGCCCTGCATCACACCCGACTGGATGATCAACCAAAGGCTAATCATCGTATGTCGTTAAGGAATGGCAAGCCAATCCAAGAGTAATCCGTATGTGGAGGTTGGTCAAACCCCTCGTATTACTCGCCCTGCATTATAAAGACCATGTTGCAAGGAGCCACCCAAGCAACAACTACGTCAACGTACTCGTCCGGCTAAGACTTGTACGGGTTAAGCTTAACACTTTCCCTGCATTATATTTACGAGCTCGATTTCACACATAATAGTTTAGGCAACACACATAACCTAAACATAATCACACATTACCTTCATTTCGTTTGGGCCCTTAAACGTGCAAGTGACATGGCAACCTACCAAGTCTAGTGAGCTAGGTGTACAAGCCATGTAGTATGCATATGTCACACATTAACTCCATTTCTACATTTCACACATAATAAGATACTACGTAATTCTACATAAACTACATATCAATACACTACATTAAACAATACTTCATTTCACTACATTAGGGTCTGCATTTCAGGTCTCATGGTCAACTACATATCCCATAGTACCTCCCGTGTAACCCGAGATACCCACATATATCATATGTTACCGTTAAGGAAGTTATAAGTATGAAACCTTTGCTTGTTGAACCTTCAGCGTGACAAAAGTAGTGTATCTTACCTTGATACAGCTTAACAACAAGCTACAAGCACAATACAACAATGACTAGGTGTCTTCAATATCCTAGAACAAGTATAAGATCAAAATATAAGCTAAACGACACATTTTGTAAAATCTGACCAAGTGGTGCGCCGCACCTTCGGGGTCCACCAAAAAACCCAAACTGGCTGTGGTGCGCCGCACCTTCCAAGTCGTGGTGCGTCGCACCAAACCTCCAGAGAATTCAGATCAACACTAGGTGCGCCGCACCAGCCCTTGGTGCGTCGCATATCGGGGTCCACCAAAAAACCCAAACTGGCTGTGGTGCGCCGCACCTGGGGTGCCGACCAGCAAACCAATTTTTGTTCTTTGATCAAACGAATTCCATACGAACCCATACCCCAAATCCAACCTGGGGACTTAAAATTAATCCTTTTAATTGCACTTTCATCACCTTTAACCATCCTATTAATCCTTTAATCCTTTACATCATGAATCAATCATTTAATCACCCGAATAACATGAAATCGGTGAACGTTTAATCAAATAACCCAACCCAAACCTTTATGGCCTGGATTAAGACTAATATAAGACTCACACAATCATATTTCAAAAGAGGAATACCAATATTACCTGTATTAGGTGACAAAGATCCAAGATCTAAGCAATACACGATCGATTTGGCTCCAAAACGAATAGATCTAGAGAGAAACTTGAGAGGGAAGGAAGGGGATCGGCTAGGGCTTGTTTAGGAGGAAGAAAATCTGCATAATGGCTCTCTAATGACAACCCTAAGCCTCTAAACCCGTTTTTGACTTTGCACACATGTCAAAACTAGCCCCTACGCTTCCTAATCCTTCATTGTTGGTCACAAACTACTTTATTGACCATATACATCATTAATCATTCATTAAATGTCACTACATAGACATTAATCTTCATATTACACACATTTATACTACATTAACATTTAGGCTTACAAGCCTCACACATAACACACATTAACCACATATAAGCATTAAATCTAAAATAGACTTAACGACACACACACTATTGACTTAACGGCACTAGTCAACTAGTAAAGAAAAGTTTGGGATGTTACAATCATTAAATCTTTTTTTTTCTTTACTTTCTATCTCTTATTTTAAGGTTTCTAACTAAACTCTTGGTTTTTGCCACCAATTTTTTTAGTTTCTACCCCTTATAGTAAATTTTAAGTGTCCAAACTTTTAGGTACTGTTGTATGTATAAATGCTTGCATGACGCAGTGTCGATCCCGGACAACGTCCCCCCGGGGTCAAAAAACTAGTTCTAACTACACACATTCATCAGAATTTAGAACCATAAGAATTGGAAAAAAAAATCGGATCTCTATATCTTGATGATGATGATGCCAAATAAATGAAAAACAAACACAATCACTGATGAAAAACGATGTCAAACCACCGCACATATTCCTTTTTCTGTATTTCATCATGAAACCCACAAACAAGTAATTCCTTTTACACCCCGCCGCCGGGAGATGTTGTGGGAGATGTTGGTCGTCCACTGTTACTGTCTTTTGCTTTTTCTTCTTCTCTTTGATTTTATTTATTTTATCTATATATGTGGGAGATGAAAAAAAGAAAAAAGTAGAAATTGTAAAAATCTTGATACAATAAATATTTATCATAGTTCCTTACATATAATAGAGGTTTTGTAAGTTCATGCACACAATAACTTTTTGGGCATAGTTTATTACATTTTCATGCACTTAACCGGCCCACATAAAGCCTTTACCCGATTTCGTGATACAATAGAAATTTAGCAGGGTTCATGCATACAATAGAGGTTTTGTAAGTTCATGCACACAATAACTTTTCGGCCATAGTTAGTTACATTCCCATGCACTTAACCAAAAAAAAATATACTATTTAGAGATCTATAATATATATATGTATATATTATATATATATACACATACTACATCCGATTATTTACCGATCAACATGATACAAAATTGGTATAACAATATGATAAAACCTCTTCCTTCTTTCCGTAATCAATACAAGTTCATCAAACACCACATCGAATTCACATAGTATTTTGACAATACAACGACTGAGTCCTGAAGTCTGCGATAATCCGTTCGAGTTTTGGGTCTTGTGGATTGTTGCTGTTACTAATGTTTTTGATACCTTCGGTTACTGAGATGATCCATGTAAGTGTTTGAACCTTTAAAGCTTATGAAAACATTTTATTTGATGTTGTGATGGTGATGATGTGTGAGACTCATTGAATTAGAAGACGATGATAAAAGAAGTTGCCCATGAGATTTTCAATTTTTCAAAGGATTCGGGAGTTTTAAAATTATAAGGTAGATGAGTTGTAATTTTAAACTAGTATTATTTTAACGAATGTGCAAATCTGCTTCTTTGTGGATGAGTGAACACTGAACACCACTTACATATATGGCCGACGAGGAAGACATGCGTTAGGGGTTTGGGGTATTTGGGGATGTGAGATCGATTTGAGTAAAAACATAAAAGGAAACAAAGATGTGAGGGCATGATTGTAATTTTACTTTACGTTTTCTTGAATGGATAAAACCTCTCCGTGTAAAAATCACCCGCCTTTAGTTATGAGTGGTGATATTCATACTATACTTTTTGATAAATCTATCACAAAGTACAACACATACAACATATTGTATAAGTTATTAAAACATTAATGTGGTAGATATATCAAAATGTGTGTACAAATATCTTCATCATTGATATAATGTTGAAATAATGCATGGTAAAGTATGGATTTTCATGTCTAGCTTGATGTTTATGTAAGTTAACGACATTTTCTATTTCGAAAGGAAAATATTATTGTTTTAACAATTCTCCTAAAACTACAACCTTATTATTATACATGAATAATTCTCTTTCATCTCTTATTACTTACTTTTGTTATGTGTAATATTTTTGTTGTTAAAAGGATTATTAGAGTGCATATTATAAAGATTTATCATCTTCAATTTCGGAATATACACAAAAATGTATCTCAATAGTTGCATATATAACAGATTAACAGCATTTGATCATATTTTGTTTAAGTATTGTGTTTAAATGACTGAAGTATGTTTATACTATTCTTAACTACTTGAGAGTTGAGGCTAGGGATGTAAATGAACCGAACGAACACGAACAGGAGCTTGTTCATGTTTGTTCGTTAAACTTAACGAACGGTTTACGAACGGATAAATGAACATAATGTTGTGTTCACGAACGAATAAACGAACATAATGGCTTGTTCATGTTCGTTCATTTGTGTTCATGAACGAATGTTCACGAACACATACGAACAAACACTAATGAACGAACACAAACGAACGAACACAAATGAACAAACACAAACAAACACCAATGAACAAACATATAACTAAAAATATTTACAAACATATAATTAGAAATATTAGACTTCATATTCAAGGTTACAAATTATTGATCGGCTAAAAATTTTACAAAACTTTCCTACTTTAAAAAGTGAAAATATCTTACGGTTTGATATAAAATGAGTATTTATCTTTATAATTTGTATTTAATTTTCTTTTTAAGTATATAAATATGATTAGATATTAATGTTAATATTAATATATATATATATATAGCAAAATGAAATGTTCACGAACATAAACGAATGGATGTTCATGAACATAAATGAACGGATGTTCACGAACATTGTTCACGAACATATTATCGAACGTTCACGAACATAAGTGAACGAACAGGAGTTGTGTTCATGTTCGTTCGTTTAACTAAACGAACGAATTTTTGTGTTCATGTTCGTTCATTTAACTAAACGAACAAACGAACGAACACAAACGAACTTCCCGCCGAACGGTTCATGAACTGTTCGGTTCATTTACCGCGGTAGTTGAGACATATCTAACAGATATTTTTATAGTATCAACTATCAACAAGAGAGACCAACACTATCATGGGCTGGGCCTATATTGTGAAAATCAAAAGAAGTCACTAGAGGTCCAAATGACATTATATCAATTATCACCTCATAAGCTAAAATAAGTCATGCAATATTTAGATTCATAAAATTTTGTTGTCTTGTTTCTACTTTAGATAAGATAAACACTAAAAGATAACATGTATTATTCTAGATGACTCATTAAATATTATAAAATATGATAGTCAAAGTCATGACTTTCTGTTTCTTACAAATGAAATAAATTTCTCTTTCACACAAATGTAATCACACAATTAGTCACACTGGCATCACACAATGGCCGACTCAGTATCATCACCACCGACTTCATCCACACGAACCACAACCCAAACCACCGGGCCATGGCGTGTGATACTCATCACGGCCATAGCCACAGTGTTGTTAGCTCTACTTGTGGTCCATTTGGATAGCTTTGATGCAGCCCCATTTCCTCCTGAAGAGTTAGCCAAAAAAACAAATACTTTAATACCAAAAGTGAACCAAAAAATGCTTCATGGGTCTGAAAAGATAGGCCAGGGTCAGTTGTTGGGGCCTGAAGATATTGTGTATGACTCGAATTTGGGTGTTATATACACGAGTTGTGTTGATGGGTGGGTTAAACGAGTCAGGTTGAATGACTCGATGGTTGAGGACTGGGTTAACACTGGTGGTCGACCTCTTGGACTCGCTCTTGGTCACTTTGGTGAGGTTTATGTTGCCGATGCTTTTAAGGTACGTTAGTTGGTTAACTTATATTAGTCAATTCTGTAAAAAAAATAAAAAAGTCAAGTTTTTGACTCAGATATATGCCGTAATGTTGAGTAGATGTCTTTTGAATCTTTTTCTTTGGTAATGCCGAAAGAATTTTACTTTCGAACCTAATACAGATTGCGAATACATTTATATTTATATGTGTACTATTATTATACGGAGTGATAACTTTTTAAAATACCTAGAAATGAATATTTAAACATATTATTGTAATGAATAATGTATGGACTAAAATCTTAGCCATCGTTATCGGTCATATGTATGATCGACACTAGATTGATTAAAACATAATAATAAAGTAAAGATAATGACGTATAAAATCATTTGTGTGGTATAGAAATCGTTTCCAGTGTATCTGATTAATCTCTTGAATTACAGAATTAGTTAACGTCAAATAAACAAGTTGCTATTAAATTGTGTTAATAAAATCTTAACCCTGCTACATGGTTTACGATAATAGATAGGCATTGTTCAAATTGGCTAAAAGGTTGACTATGAAAAGGTCATATTTGAATTATCATAGATGAAAGAGTTAATTACTTAAATGGTACCTAACATTTGCGCGATATTGCTAGTTTGATACCTTTCCTTTCGAAATTACGCGGATCATACCTAACGTTTCCAAAACTTCACTCGGACCATACTGGAACCAAACGCCGTTTGATGGCCGTTAAAAACCCCCCCACGTGACTTGCACGTGAGGGGTAAAAATGTAATATCGCGTTTCTTAATTACTTAAATGGTACCTAACGTTTGCACAATATTGCTGGTTTCATACCTAATGTTTAGTTACTATTTTTTTTTCTTTTTTGTATTTTTTTGAAAGGTGAATTTCGGTTGAAACTTCGTGTTGCGATAGGTCTAACATATGTTGTCTTTTTTTCTTCTAACGATAACGTATGCTAGATCTCCTGTTGTCAAATCGCGACACGAAACTTAAAGCAATGTTTTAAATACCGGTAAATACCGGCCAGTATTTCTGGTATTCCTGGTATTTTCCGATAATACCGATAATACCAGAAATTTTTTCACACCGTTATGACTAAAATACCGGTTTTTTAAAATTATTTTTATGATACTTTATTGCTATTTTTGGTTATTTGTGAACTTTAAAACTTATATTTTGTTATGAAATATCTATTTGGTATTATTTTTGAGTGGATTATAAGTGCATTTTGACTATTTTCGTTAAATTGTAACAAGTTTTGGAGAATTTTTATAAAAAAAATAAAACAAATTAAAAATAGTCGTACCAGCCGGTATTTTCGGTAATACCGATAATACCGGAAATTTTTTCACACCGTATGACTAAAATACCGGTTTTTAAAACATTGGCTTAAAGCGAAATTCACCTTTCAAAATAAAAAAAATACAAAAAAATTAATAACTAAACATTAGGTATGAAACCAGCAATATCGTGCAAACGTTAGGTACCATTTAAGTAATTAAGAAACGTGATATTACATCTTTACCCCTCACGTGCAAGTCACGTGGGGGGGTTTTTAACGACCATCAAACGGCGTTTGGTTCCAGTATGGTCCGAGTGGAGTTTTGGAAACGTTAGGTATGATCCGCGTAATTTCGAGAGGAAAGGTATCAAACCAGCAATATCACGCAAACGTACCATTTAAGTAATTAACTCTAGATGAAATGAAACAATAAATGAGGAAAACCTGAACGGATAAACAATAATGCAAGTCTTTTTGAAGCTCGGGTACTTCGTATATAAAGCATATTGTCTACTTCTCTCTAGAAATTCTAAGACTTCCAACTTTTAAGTTAAGACACGATTTTAGTCACTCATTTTTAGCATGATAGATCAAGGTCGTCCATTCTTATATTGTACCAAGAACAATATAGTGATTTGACACACTTTTAGAATATAACAAAAAGACAGTATGGTCAAGAACATGATAAATAGTCCTTTCCATTTGTGACCCATTCACATTTGTGGTCGATCTCGTCAAGGAGAACATGTTCCTACCAAAAAAAAAAGAAAAAAAAAATAGTAGGGTACTTTCATATTTTTCTGTTTCCTTCTCTTCATTTTTCTCTATCTCGTCGAATTTTAAGAATTCAACAGAATTATAACATTTGTAGAAGTTAATCATACATCTCAAACTCCGGAGTCTAGAACATGGATAAAAGTAAGAACTATAAGTACTATCGTCTTCACCGCTATGTGGGAACAATTTTTCAGTTTACTACCTAAAGTTGATCTGTGACTTATCCAAAAGGATAAATATTTACCTTACAAGATCATATCAAGTACTTATATAAAAGGTACCCATGGACCATAGTATATGTCACCATTGGTAGAAAACTGTTGTATTAAATCATCTAGATCTACCTCCAATAATAGAGACTCGACTTGTAAGTTATAACTTATAAAGATGAAAATTATTGAGCTTTAAAAACAATCATATCATTAAATACTGTCTCATGGATGGACAGACCATCCCAAACCAAAAGGATGTAGTACCCGATTCACTTTTTCAAGTAATTCTCATCAATAAGGGGGGCTGTGGGGTTTTAGTATTCAAGAAATATAAAAAGTTCATTACATGTATTAATGACCATTCTTAAGGGCAAAGTGAAAGGGGTTGATGAAAAAAAGTGTTGAAAAGGTGAATAGTTAAGTATAGATGAAGAGTAGAGGGTTTAGATGATTTGGTTCACCTAAGTTGAAAGAGCAACAGTGGAGTCCATTTGTTTTGTTTGTATTATTTGTGGTATTTTCATTGGGTATATTGTGCGTTATTATGAAGTATAATGAGCTATTAAATTAGAAGGTGAATGGTTAACGAAAAACGAAAATGTGATGTTGATGCTGACATGGCAGGAAAAAATATATGTGAAAAAAGTGAATGGTTACGAATTTTTTTACGCCCAATCTATAATATCTATATCTATAATACATAATAAAGCAACAACCCCCTTTTTTAAAATCTCAATTAAGGAATTGAAGTACCTAAAATACCTCACTCCTTTATTCATTAATTTAAACATGTCTGCCCAATATACCTATAACCCTTAATGAAATAATTTACAACATAAATCCCCCAATCCTTAAAATAACTACACTACCTCCTTTAACATTAATTACTTTTACATTCACCACCATTGCCCCCCACCACCCGTTGCCGCCACCACCACCCGTTGCCGCCACCACCACCATTGCCGCCGGATTGCGTGGGAATATAATTCCTACGGAAAAAAGTAAATTGCATAATATCAAGGCTAAAGGGATGTGAATCAGATATTAACAGATTTTTCTGTTCAACATGTCCTTCACACAAATTAGGTCATCGATTATATTTTTATTTTATTTAAATTACTATGCCTTAAAATAAAATATAGTAATATTAATCAATATAAACACCTCCATCCAATTTCTTAAAATTGTTAAATTATGTAATCCGTCCCTGGTTTCTTGACTTTCTTCGTAATCCCCTATGTACGATTTCAGTTTTAAGTCTAGTTTGTCACTTATTTGTCCCCAACTTTTTTGTTCTTAGGGATTACTTAAAATAACCAAAGATGGCGAACTAGAAATGTTGACAAACGAGGCCGAGGGCATAAAATTTGGAACAACAGATGCTGTAACAGTTGCAAAAAATGGTATATTGTACTTCACAGATGCCTCGTGGAAATACGACTTGCACGATCATGCGTTAGACATATATGAAGGTCGGCCTTATGGTAGATTAATGAGCTATGATCCATCGACAAAGCAGACCAAAGTGATTGCTCGAGATCTATACTATGCTAACGGTGTTGAAATGTCACCAGATCAAGACTTTGTTATCTTTTGTGAAACTCCTATGTAATGTCACATTTCTTCTTATGCGTCAGAAAGTCTAATGGCATCAAAAATTTAGAGATTTGACGTTTTGGTGATGAAATCTGCAGGATGAGATGCATGAGATACTACATACAGGGGGATAAAGAGGGATCTAACAGACCTATTTATCGATAGGCTACCTGGTATCGTTGACAACATTCATTATGATGGTGAAGGTCACTATTGGATCGGGATTCCATTGGTAAAATAGTTTATCTTATCTTGTATTAGAATCGTTTACTTATTTTGTCTATGACCTAAATAAGACTCGATTGGGAAAGAAAAAAAAAAGTTAGTGACTTTGGTTGCGTAACGCTAATAACTCGTTTTGAATCTTTTTGGCAGGAGCATTCATATGTATGGGATCTTTCACGTAGATATCCATTTATACGAAAGGTTCTTGCATTTCTGGAAAAGCACATGAAACGGCCTTCAATAGAGAAAAATTCAGGGGTAGTTGCTGTGGATTTGAATGGGAAACTGCTAGAGCGCTACTACGACTCTGGCCTGATAATGGTTACAACAGGGACAAAGATTGGGGAACATTTATATCTTGGAAATCTGATAGAGTCGTCCATCATGCGCCTCAACCTTGCTCAATATCCTGCTACTGCACTCTCTTCGGCAAAATGACAAATGTCCCCCTTTTGCTGCTGCCTTTTTTTTTCATAGCATAAGCGGTTTGTAAGACAGGATGATTTTCTTGTGCAAGTAGCATTTGATGTTTATGAATGTTAAATGGGATGCTATGATATACAATATACCTAAAACTGTATCTCAGTACTTTGCATAAGAGTAGTAATTACTTCAATTTCTGGCCAAAATATGTTCTAAAACATCATTCTTATATAGCCTTAAATGTGTTGTCACAAAAATGACTTCAAACCAATCATAAGGTAAAGAGGTTCGAGTGTTCTACATGACTGGGTATTTAAATGGCTATAAGTAAGAATTTAAAAAGGTAAGAAGAAACTCAGTAAACCAAGTTTGCAACTTTGAGCCATATAGACTTGCATATTTATCAACACCAAAAACAAAAACCGATCACTTTCCTTTACAGGTTACGCTTAATGGATCGACTTATTTAGACCAAAACCATTGTCAACTTGGCACAAGAAAAATCTAGCACCTAGTTTAAATTCAATCAAGAATGTTAATTAGGTTAGGCTGGCAAAAAGGGTAAGGACATAGCTCACGCAAGTCCTTCTAGTGCAGATATGACTGCATCAGTAACCTCTTGGGTTGTGCTGCTTCCTTTTTTTTTCATAGCATAAGCGGTTTGTAAGACAGGATGATTTTCTTGTGCAAGTAGCATTTGATGTTTATGAATGTTAAATGGGATGCTATGATATACAATATACCTAAAACTGTATCTCAGTACTTTGCATAAGAGTAGTAATTACTTCAATTTCTGGCCAAAATATGTTCTAAAACATCATTCTTATATAGCCTTAAATGTGTTGTCACAAAAATGACTTCAAACCAATCATAAGGTAAAGAGGTTCGAGTGTTCTACATGACTGGGTATTTAAATGGCTATAAGTAAGAATTTAAAAAGGTAAGAAGAAACTCAGTAAACCAAGTTTGCAACTTTGAGCCATATAGACTTGCATATTTATCAACACCAAAAACAAAAACCGATCACTTTCCTTTACAGGTTACGCTTAATGGATCGACTTATTTAGACCAAAACCATTGTCAACTTGGCACAAGAAAAATCTAGCACCTAGTTTAAATTCAATCAAGAATGTTAATTAGGTTAGGCTGGCAAAAAGGGTAAGGACATAGCTCACGCAAGTCCTTCTAGTGCAGATATGACTGCATCAGTAACCTCTTGGGTTGTGCTGCTTCCTCCAAGGTCTTTAGTGCGGTATTTGCCCTCAAAGATAACATGTTTCACTGCAGTTTCTAAACGATCTGCAAAATCCGGAAGCTGGATGTGCCTGAGCATCATGGCTGATGAAAGAAATAGAGCTATGGGGTTTGCTCTTTTCTTCTCGACCATTTTTGGTTTTCCGACATTCCCAGCTGATGCACCTTGCTCAAAGATAGCAAACTCGGTCCCAACGTTTCCTGTAAGAATCAATCAATATTGCTTGGTCAGATCATGTTGGTCACTATAGGGTCAGCTCCCATGTCAAAGCAGGGTACATTTGGTATGGGTCAAAATAGGTTAGGCCAGGTTGGGCCGACCCGCAAGAACTATTCTCTTCTGTTTTTGGATTGTATAAATAAATTAATGTGTTCAATATGATTATCAAACTAGATTATTACAAAAATAATTTGAACTTTTTAAAAAAAAGAATTCAAGGTTATATACATTTAAATACACTTGACTTTTGACCCAGTTGACCCATTTAGCCTGTGTCCTTTTTAGTTTAAATCTTTCAGATTATCCCCTGGTATATCAAATATGTAAACAACAAGCTGATATTCCTTTTTTTTTTATGAAAAACCATAGAGAAGAGTAGAAAGTTAGCAATCTTCGCCACAAAGTTTAAGCAGTATTTTTACCCAAAACAAAGTTTAAGCATACAGAAATATGTTTTGTAAGTATGTACCTCCTGGCATGACACCTGTCCCGCCAGCGATACCAGCAGCTACGTTCGCAACTAGGTTCCCATAAAGATTAGGAGTCACCTGCAATATATTAGTATTTAATCAATTTCCTTGATAGTAATGGCCTAGTCATAATTTCGTGGGTAAGCATATGCGACAAGCTGCAAGAAAAGATTATGAAAGCAACCATTTTCGTCATTTCGTTACTTACATTACTTGGTTTGATGAGAGCCAATCATTCTATTCACTTGCCTGGACACACTCTACTCTTTCTTTACATTATTGTCCTAACAAAAGACCCACTTGACCACTTTGGAGGCGTACGGTCCACATTTTATTTGAAGGGCATACTCATCATTGAAAGCCACTTTAGAATGAGGAAATTATTTGTGAAATCCAAAATCCAAATGAGGACAATAGTTGGAGGTTGGGTGGATCCAGTATTAAGTAATGAAGCAATTTATGGTCATGAGTGTTAAACATATTTAACTTAGGAGGAACACATCTCAAGCAGGGGCGCAGCTATTAAGGGGCCGGGGGGGCGCCCGACCCCCCGAAATTTTTTTTGCGATGTAGGGGGTATATTGTTTTCGTGTAGAAAAATTTCGATATACTCGGTTTCGACCCCCCATTTTAAAAAAAATAGTGTTAGGGGAAAAAAAATTTAGATCCCGACCCCCCACTGAAAATTTTCAAGCTTCGCCACTGATCTCAAGTATGACAAGATTTCGTCATTATGTTACTGAAATAATTATATTAATCTACTCATGTGTTTAGTAGCTATGCAGTTGCCAGTTCTGAATTGTCTTATTTAATACCTCACCCGTTCGAAAATAAACACAATGATTCATTTATGAAGTGTCACGGAACATAAGAAATACAACGTCCCATTAGTAACAATTAATCAATACTAATTAAATTGGTTTTTGTTCACAAGGTTCTCTTATTTTGTTCCATATTAGGATTAGTTTAGATATTTGGCTAACAATCTCGCATTATGAGTCAGTCATGTGTGGCCTTTATTTTGTTCTTGTTCTGCTGATTTTCATCTTTAATTTTCCTCATAATGTGACCCACAATCACATCTTTATTTCTTCTTCTCACGCCCTATTAGGGGACTGGGTACCCAATAATAAAGTACTAAATGATTAGAAAGAATATGGCCAATCCTTGTTCATTTCTGAAAAGACATGTGAATAAGGACACAAAGAATACTAGTTAAGCAGAAAGTGGTGAGCTGAAAGTAGAGTGCGGTATAATATATTGTGCAGCCAAGAAGCGAATCCGAATAAGGATATTCTTAGATTTGTGTATGATTAAGTATGACAAGAATATGAGCAAATATTATTGGTAAATATAATCATTAGATATGTATTATTATTATTAAGGCAATGATTAGAATTAGCAATTTCAGTACAATATTAAGCTTATTATGCTTTTCAATAGAGAATTGAATATGTGAGCATCATTTGGAGAGTTGGTTTACATTTCAAATGGTAACTGTCATCTAGGGAAGTTGACCAACCTCTTGAAAATGGGATCATTACGGTGGTCGTTATCATCGTGTGTTTTTGCATATTTTCTAGTTGGGGCGTATCATACATCCACAACGCCATCATACTAGTGGTTCTTAGACCACTTATTTTCAGCTCTAATAATTCATATGGTCCCACATGATAAGGCAATATTCCTTTCTAGAACTCCCATGTGGTTCCAAGGGAAACCAACAATCATGAGAAGATGCTGTGTTCACAAGTGCCAGCCATAGCTCGCAGACAACATCTTCTAATAAGTTTCTTCTGGATGAAAATATGCTACTGATGTAATTCAGTTTGCTTACAGATCGACGGTCCGTATACTAAATTAAGATTAATGAAGCTAGGAACATGTGCAGACTAACCTAAATCAATATAATCTAATAAGGAGGATGACACAATAGTGAGAAATGAAAGGAAAAATTAATAGCTATGTTACAGAGTACGATTAACATACCATGACATCGAATTGCTCTGGTTTAGACACAAGTTGCATGCAGCAGTTGTCCACAATAATCTCATTGTACTTGATATCAGGATACCTTTTCGCAATCTCCCTGCATGATTCCAAGAAAAGACCATCTGCAAGCTTCATGATGTTTGCTTTATGAACAGCAGTCACAGTTTTTCTGTTGTTTAGGTGAGCATACTCAAAAGCATACTGTGCAATCCGCTCAGAGCAGAATTTCGTTATCACCTAAATCACACCATAATCAGAAACAATAAAAGCACTTATGCTACTGCTTCATTTTACTATCATTAAACAAGTAGAAGAATTACATTACGAAAGTTAAATCGTCCAAAATATTTAGTTCGGCACTTTATGAACCTATCTAATTTCGACAGACATTATCCAAGTTCAGCTTTTTACTACACCTTTTGAACCATTATGTTTAACATTGCAGACTAATAATCTTTCTTTGTAGCAACTATACTTTATTTAATGTTTTCAGGTTTTAACCAACAAACTCACAAACGCCAATATGCCATACACCACACCTTTTACTACACACATTTGTCCCATCTGAAACTTGAACCAGCAACCACTTGGTTGAGAGATACACCTTATATGTCACTTGGACAAAGACCTGTTTGTAAAGATCTATTATTATACTTAAAACATGAACATTCATATATTCCCTTTCGGATAGCAGGACTAAAAATACTGTCTATATTTTAAGTTCTAATTGAAATTTACACCAAAACATATCCAACTAAACTATCCCTCTTATGCTGTTGTCTGTATTGAACTTTCACTCTTACCTTTTGATGTAACAAATTGGGGTGTTTGGGA
Organism: Erigeron breviscapus; assembly: GCA_034093135.1. Lineage (NCBI taxonomy): Eukaryota > Viridiplantae > Streptophyta > Magnoliopsida > Asterales > Asteraceae > Erigeron > Erigeron breviscapus. The sequence goes on along the minus strand of CM067169.1, from coordinate 105,378,616 downwards.
TTGCATATTTTTAAAGAGCTTATTACTAAGAGGACATTCAAAATAAACACCTCAAGTGATGCTTAAAAAGGTGCTTCTTTTACGGGTAAGTGCTTATCTCATTTAAAAAACACACCAAGGTATAATCACTTCAAAAACGCAATCCCAAACACCTTCAAACATTCAAGCTACTATCGTCTATACATCATCTTATAACTCGTAAACCTGGCACCAATTTTAATAATGTAGGCATGTAGCACATTCTAAGTAAGTCCAATATAACTTGTAACACCAATATCAATATATATGTAACAAAAACAAGTATAATTCCATACAATAATAACCAAAAAAACAGGAAATGAAAACACGAAACGAGGAAAACGGACCTTAAGACTCTCGACAACACCCGGAACAACTTCATGTTCCAACCCAGAATACTCACCTTCAGTATTCTCTCTAATAACAACAATATCAACATTTTCATGTCTAGTCACCAACCCTTCAAAATTACAACAATTCACAAGCGACACAAACAAATCCAATTCTTTTCGCAATACGACATTCAACGAATTCACCCCACCACCCATTGGCGTCATCAGGCCACCTTTCAAGCAAACTGTATTCCTTTTTATTGATTCTATGACGTCATCAGGGATCTTTTTCATATCCCCATGAACATTTTCGAATTTCTCGAATGTCACCGGAGCTTTCATGGCGGAAATCACTTGTTCGACGGCGTTGGTCACTAATGGGCCGATTCCGTCGCCGGGGATTAGTGTTACCGGCCGTGGGGTGGTTATGGGTGGTATGGGGTTTGATCCGGGTCGGGGCATGTATGTTATGGAACGGAAACATGGCCGGAAATTGGATGTTGTGTTGCCGGAAAAGAGCTTTTTTAGAATCGGAGATGTTTTTTGGGCCATTTTTGTGTGTATATGTATCATGTATGTATGTATAGGTTTGTGGGGATTTGTGCTAATAAATAAGAATTAAATTTGCGTTTTAAGGAATTTTTTGGCTTGTTTTTATGATTATCAGATTATAATTGTTGTTTTTTTAAAGAGAGAATGAGATTCTATTTGTTCTCTCTCATTTTAATATTTTTTTCTAATAAAAAAATAGGTTAACTTATTCAATATTGTACCTTGCGATATCGAATAATTTAATAGTTTTATAACAAAACAAAAAAAAGTTAGTTTTCAATCTCAAAACGGGTCTTAGCAATGTTATACCTATCTATACATGTAAGAGCAACGTGTTGCAACCCGGTGTGGGCGTACCAAATTTGGAAGTATTAGTAATTTATTCGCTCTTCCTTTAATAAAAAAATTATAGACAATCCGAAGTTTAAATACGTTAATTTATTTAAGCCCTGCAAAGTTAACAAACCCAAAACCTTACCTTAATAAAATCATTATACATCGACTAACTTGGTACCAACTCTAGAAATTATAGTATTTCAGACAAAAATCACAAACTATATAAATCGATTCAAAACAATGTTTCTGAACTCATTCCCATATTGTGTTCTAAATGAGAACTAGTACCTTTGTATCATGAAATTTAGAAACCGCAATTGTAAGGTTTTAAACTTTACATTTCTAGTTAGCTATATGTTATTGGTAATGGTCTTAATCTAAATTTTGTTTTGAAACCCTCAAAACCAAACTTATAGCCATATCTTGTACACATATGTTAATGCCTATTACCCTTATATCTTTTGTATTCTTTTTTAAACCCTTAAAAACCAAACCTATTAATTTGGCCCACATTTTATGACCTACGTACAGAAGGTATACAAAACAAGTCAAAGGTTCAAGATATAACAAATCGACAATCAAATACATCAATATATATATATATATATATATATATATATATATATATGATGGACTTATGAAGCACCCAAAATTTACCATGATAATGATAAGATATGAAAGGCATGATCGTTAATGTCATGTTATATCATATCTGTGCGTGTTCAAATTTATCACGAAGCGTAAGCATAGATGTTTTTGGGTAAAAGAAAATTAGTTGAGGTGGAAATCGTGACAAGTTTGGGTTTGCAAGTTAGCATCACAACATCTGAATACGACTCGTTTAGTTGTGTGAATCCCACAGATCATAAACTTAACTTGTACACGTTTTATCCATATAATTTAGTCACAATCTACGTAATGAATCGATTTAGATAGATTAGTAGGTTAATATGTATATAGGTTATAATCTAATGGCAAGGGGTGTTGACAAGTTGAAAATATAGCTTTTGTTGTTCGTTTTATTATAATGCTAGATTGCTAGCAAGTCACTTAACTCAAATTCGATTTATTTGTTAAGCATGTTGTAACATCCGCCTTTTGGGCCGATCAACGTAAAAGGACTAGTAAATTTGAAATAAGTCAAACTAAGATAAAGTAAACTTTTGTAATGAAAAGGTAGGCATATGAATAGTCGTTAGAAACGTAATTTCAAAATAGATAATAATATGTCAACGAAGTATTTGAACTAGTCTCGGGTTAAAAGTTTTAACTAAACGGATCAATTGTCAGGAGAAACCGGGACTGATCGTGAGAGTGCTTGAGGGGAACAAAACCCTTATCTCCCTTCCTTTTCTTCCCATTTCTTCTCTTTCCTTTCTCTCTCTACACTCTCTTTTCTCCTCCTTCCCTCTAGAATCCAAGAACCAAAACACCATCTTATCATTTTATTGCAAATTTTTGGATTTGAGGGTTGTGTAATAATTATAATTGTTAGTAAATCATTCCATAATAATAATCACCTCTAAAAGGTCAAGATTCATGGGTTTAATCAAGTATTCATCCACGTTAAAGCTTCAAAAACCGGATTTGGAGTTTCGGGTCGAATTGGTAAGTGTTTCTTAGCTCAAAATTGGTAAGTGTTCCTCTTACATTGTAGTACACTTCCTTTGTCTCGATCTAAATGATTGGTGGCCGAAATCTTTGTAAAGTTTGCGTTTTTGGTTGAAAAACGGGTTTTGAATTAAATCTATTGATTTTGGAAGTGAGTTTGTGAAACGAGTTGTTTTCTAGCTTTGATTATACTTGTATTGAGTTGTGGTAAAGTGGGAAGCTTCAATTTTGTGTCTAGCTTGGTCGATTTTAAGCAAAAATTGGTTTATGCCCGACAGTTGGAGCACGGCCTCTGAGAGGCTGAGCACGGCCTTTGCCCTGCACAAGAGTCGTGCTCCTCTGACCTCGTCGACTACTTTTCGTTCCCGCTTCGTTCTACATTCAATCGACTTGTAACTTTCGGGGAAGTCTTATATCATCAAGGGAAGGTCAAATAAGTTGTTAAAACACACATTTGAACACTTTGATTTTCATGTCAAATTTTGGTGTTAAGTCATTGAAACGTGTTTAACCAAAACTCTTCCTTTATCGTTCAAACGTTCTTGAATCACTTCTAAAGTATCCTTGGGGAGTGTGGCATAGTGTAACATCCCAAACTTTTTAAGTTTGACTATTTGACTATTCCGTTAGTTAACGTTAGGTTCGTTAAGTTTATGTGCCCTAAATGGGATTATGTTAATTAAATGCTTATGTGTTTAATATGAAATGATTAATATGAGTTAGATGAAAGTAATTAAAAGTAAAGTTATGAAAGTCGAGTGCTTGGTAAGTTATAAAGTATTCCCGGTAGAAAGAAAAGCCTTAGATGTAACGTTTGTAGAGTTGAGGGACATAAGATGGAAATTAAGGAAGTGATGGCCAGGGGTTATATGATAATTAGGTTTCCCTAATTGTCATTATACAGATTTTACGTGAGAAAGAACCCCCAAGCCGCCCCTTTTCCCTCTCAAAGCAATTCTCCAACCAAATCTCTCCATTTCTTGGTGTTTGATTGAAGTTTGATCAAGATCTTTCAATATTGTGATCATCTACAGGTAATATAGGTGATTTCCCTTTGATTTGTGATCATGTGAATCAATTGTATGGATTTAATTCAGGTCTTAGGGTTTGGAGAACGGATTGGGTTGTTGGTAATCAATTGTGGTTAATTGATCGAGTTTCGATGTTAGGAATGGTTGTTTAATGTGACCTAGTGATCCATTTTTGTTAACAACTCGTTCATGGAGCAGTTGATGGTGCCAAATCATCAATTAGGTCTTAAAAGAGTCTTTTCTGGTGTAAAACCCGTTTTTGGAAAAATAGACCAAAAGAGACTAACTACCTGGGTCCCTTGTCTAGAAATAGACAAAATTTGAGAATAGTCAAAAAGAGACTAACTACCTGGGGTTGTCTAGAAATAGACAAAATTTGAGAATAGTCAAAAAGAGACTAACTACCTGGGGTAATAGTCTAGAAATAGACAAAAGTTGAGAATAGCCAAAAAGAGGCTACCTACCTGGGATAATAGTCTCGAAGTAGACAAAAAGAGACAACCTACCCGGGGTAATAGTCAAAAAGAGACTATTATCTGGAATGATGGTAATTACAGGGTATGCGACACGTATATAGACTGTAGGTCAGTTTAGTCTCGTTATACTCGTTAATTGGTCCTATGTTGATTATAGGTAGCCGGGAATACTTGCAAAGCTCGGTAATATACGTTATCATTTGTTGTGCGCGTCTACGAGGTAAGATAACATCTTTTGTCACCTGATGGTACAACAAAACACGTTTTCATAAGTTAAACTTCCCAAATGTTTATGAATGCTTAAAAGTAAGTTAAAGGGTGATTATGGGAGGTTGTTATGGGATATGTGGCTTACCATTCATGATGTATGGTATGCATTTGCAGGTTGCAAAGGTAAGATGTAAGTCTTATGGAATGAAATGTTGATATGATAATGTTATACGATTATGAAATGATGATGTGCTTATGTTATATGTTTGTATGCATGGCTTGAACACCTAGTCACTAGACTTATGAATAGGATTGCCATGTTCACGTGCACGTTAAGGGCCCTAAAGTAAAAGATGATATGTGATTAGCTTAGGTGAAAGTGTAACCTAAACTAATACAAAGATTAAAGTCTCGAGCAATATGTAAAGTCTTGTGTTAAGCTTAACCCGTGCTAGCTCCTCGGGGCTGGTGCGTACGTGGTCACGTGGTTTGGGAATCATGATACCTCCCGTGGCATAGTTACGTTTGAGTATTCCGGGTGGAGTAACTAACCACCAATGCGTAAAGGCATAAACGGTTTATTCAGTTGGAAAGACAATGTCATTCCTTAACGACGCCGATGGACCACCTTATGGTTTACCCATCATGTCGGGTGTGAGGACTCCATGTATGGTCTATGACCGCCTACACACAACCCCACATCCCTATGTAAGTGGTATAAGTCGCTTAGCCTACGTCTAGGCAAAGAAATAAAGAAAAGAAAGAAAGATAAAGAAAGTAAAGCTAGGCACAATTAGGAGTACGATGATCCTAATGTGTTATATTATGATATGTTATGATTGTATGTGATATTAACATTAAAAGATGACTTTGTTAATATATTATGAATTGGCAAATGTTTTCAAATTCGTGTTATCTTACTTAGCTAATTTATTAGCTAACACTTGTTCTTTGAAAATGTTGTGCCTTCAGGATAATCAAGTTTGAGCTAGGCGAAGATTAGCTTGGTGAGACTTGGGTAGAACGAATAAAGAAGCTTAGCAAAGACATTAAATGTTTAGACTTCCTTTAGCTTTATGTTTGGCTATTTTGCTTATGTTTCATATTTGTAATGATGGGCATTCATGTTGGTGCCAAAGCTTGGATTTACTTTTATTGTTTTGATGATGCTAGTAGTAACACCAATTTTAAAGGTACCATCTGTTACGGATGGGGCAGATTTTATAAGTGATCCTTTCCGCTTATTTTAAACGCCGTTTGGCAAAGATTTTTGAAAATCCAAGTTTTTAAATGACGGGTGTTACACATAGTATAGAAAGTTAGACCTTATTGTTGGGATACCTTTGTGGTGATTTGATGTTATAAAGTAGGTTGTGATCGTCGTGGAAGTTTGGCTTGTACTCGTCTATCCTTGGAGGTTCATTGCTCGTCACAGGTGAGTTCGTAGCCCCTACTATTTGCATGCTTTTGGGGGTGGAAAGATACTCGCTATGTGTTTATGTGTTATGCTGTAGATTAAGCTTAAGTTAATTTTACGTGCATATGTTTTTGTGCTAGTGCATATTAAAGGCGTCTATCGTGATTGGTAACGGTGAGGATATAGTTGAACGTATAAGATGGATTGAGCCTATACAAGGATGATCTCCTGATGTGGTATGATAGTTGATGTGCTTATATTGTAACATCCCGAACTTTTTAATTAACGGTTGACTTGAGTCATTAAGTCAACACCTTGTGTCCATTAAGTCTCTAAGAGATTTAATGTCTATATGTGATTAATGTGCTATATATGTGAGGCTTCAATGCCTTGATGATGTGTATTTTAATGTGTTTAAGATGCCAAATGTGTCTAAGATGTGTTTAATGTGTCGGTAAGTATTCTCGTTAAGTCGTTTGAGCCTAAAATGTGAAGATGTAAAGTTGAGGGGCCTAAGTGCAAGATTAGAAAAGTGTGTCCAGCAGATTTAGGGGTAATTAGACCCTACTCCTTTCATTATTCAGTTCCAAAACACATTCTCCAAGCCCTAGGCCGCCCCATCCTCTCCTTGATCAATCCTTGTGCGATTTCATACGTTTTCGGGTGTGTTGATCAAGCTTTTTGCATCCTTTTTGTAATCTACAGGTAATAGAGGTGTAATAACATTCATTTTATGTATTTTCAATCAAATAATTCGTTTCATAACTGGTCTAGGTCATTAGAGGATCAATTGATGTCGAAAACGTGTTTTTTTGACCGATTCGGTGACCTAAAACGGTTGTTATTGTATTGCAAATCAAGTGAATGTTAATGGATGTTTTCATGACATCATTAGAGTGTTAAAATGATGAATTTTAAAGGTTAAAAGTCGTTCATAAGGTTTGGGGCCGATTGGGTGGTGTTTGGTTTTGATTCGGGTCGATTTGGTGCGAAAAGGTGATCTGCGATCTGATCTCGTTGAGGGGGAAAAAGGCCCTCGTGGAGATCAAAAGTCAGTAAGGTCGGAGGGCTGGATGATCTCGTCGAGATCAAAATTACCCTTGTCGAGATCACTGTACAGTCTCAAAAAGTATCAATTTTGAAATGAGCATAACTTTCAAATCGTAACTCTGTTTTTGACAAATAAGCTGTCCACGGAATCGTGAGAGAGTATACTTTCTAATGGTAATGTTTTTAAAAGATGATTCTAATGTCAAATCACCTGAAAGGTTGAATTAGTGAGTGAAGGTCGAGTTCCGTCGAGTTTTGTGAGCTCTAAAGTATTACTCGAACCTCCGATGCATCAAGCCTTGTCATGGGTCGTGTTTATAGGTATCTAGACTTGAGTCATGACCATAAGTAAGTGGGTACTTTTTTAGCTCATTATGTCGTTTAATGATTATAGGTAGTCGGGAATACTTGCAAAGCTCGGTAACTTACGTTATCATTTGTTGTGCGCTTCTACGAGGTAAGATACACAACTTTGACACGTTGAGGGTTCAACAAAACATAGTATAAGTCCCTATTGTCGTATAGATCGTAAATAAGACGTGATTCGTTATGTCAAGAGTGCGGAATCCTCTTGAGATAACTAGATTGCTATTGCCTTTCGTCAATTAATGAGTAATTAATTAACCTAAGGTGTTACACGAAGTATCAATTTGTGTAGGAGTATTCACGAGCAACAATTCGATATCAATTCACCAAATTCGTTTTTAATTACGTGATTTAAGGTTGTATTTATACTAATTATGTTTTAGTTCGTGTGGGCTTGGACCTTACACGAAGTCCAAAAGCCACGATCCACCAAAACCCTTGAGTCCGTGCTGACGTCAGCACGAGGACAAACTAACGTGCTGCTGACGTCAGCACGCAGTGCGTTCTCTTGGACCTTGTTTCGACTTGTACATGACATCCAACTACTGTCTAAGTGTTTTACAACACTTTAACCTTGGCTCTACATCCTTGTACCTGCAAAACAATAAATATAACACACAAACATAATAATTGACATAATCACATCTCACATTGAAGTTCAAACGTAATCATTAAACATAAACATATGTCCTAACGACTTATTATTCAACGATTACAAATATATTCCTAAGAGCAAAAACGTTAATCAAATCTACGTTGCTACTGTCACACAAATCTGCATCTACAGACTCCCCCTTGACATTAGCGACTAGATTTCTTTAACTTGAACTTCAAGCGTGATCATCAAATAGAAGTCTTGTACTATTCGCATGAATTCTCTCAGATAAACAAACTCCGAGAATCTTGCGATAACGTACAACTTCAGTCTTCCAATATCTAACTGTTGTACAAGGTGTCTCAATCAATCTTCTTTGATCACCTCTTGACAAATTGACAACTTGCATAGGATCATACATGCGAAGCAGCATCTTGCTCTTTGAATTATCAACAAATATTTGTGCTTCACCTGACTTGATATCTATCTGCCAATAAGTCATTGTAGTCAGCATATCTTGATCCCATTTGATAGCGGGAACTTGTTTAACACATTTGATATTTCTTTGAACAAACTCAACTGTGCCATCTGGTTTTGTAATCTTCTTCGGCGATCTAGGTTTAACCAACCTATCCTCAGGTTTCAAACCTCTATCTCCAAAATGCCAACTTCTTTCCTTTTGCAATCTCTGCCAGAAATAATCACCATATCCATTATTCTGAAGATTAACAAACCAACGCTTTCCCAAATCCATCAAATCTGAATCATTTAGACTTTGGAAATGTTTTAAGTTTCTTGACATGTACTGGCAACCCTCTTTTCTCTTGATAACAAATAATTTGATTCTTTGATCATAGAACCAACTTTGAATCACTGAGAGATAAGTAGGTGCGTCCTTGTCTGAGATAAACTCCCAAAACATCGATGGCTTTAAACTTTCACCCATTGGTAAACCAGTAGGACCTATATAAGTTGGAATCCTTCGATCAATACAGAATTCAGGATCTTGCTGCGCCGGAGGGATATTATAATCTCTTATATCAAACTCTCGCGTAGCATTAATTTTCCAGCCAAGATCAACAATATAGTCATGTTCTTCATGAACTATCTTTGCAAATACTTTGAATATTAACTTTGCAGCATTCTTCGGCTCATCTGGACTATCTCTGATCGGATTAAGTCTGAAATGTTCCTCTTCAGCTATCGGTTCTATTGGAATGTCTCTATCATCTCCAAAGACACGATCAAAATCATAAGGTTTTGTTAGCAACCTTTCCCATTCTGATTTAGGAACAATTTCTCCTTCTTCCAAATCTTCATCAACGATACTGTCTAAATCATCATCAATATCGTCCAAAGCACCTATTTGAAGCTTATCTGCAATTTAAAGTTTCAAACATACAAAGATAAAGAACATAAAAATATATAAGTCAAGACATAAATAAAAACAAGTATAAATACACAAAACAAGATAAAATAATATTATATCATAAATATAATGTAACTACTTAATACATTAATATTTATCTTATAATCATTATTAATCATTTCAAGTACACAAATCATTAACATCAAGGTCTATAATCTGAATCTTCAGTCTCATCAGAACTAGAATCAGAGCCAGACGGCAATCGATTCAAAATCATTTGTCGTCTCCTCTCTTACTTATGATGATCTGAATCTGACCATTGATCACTATCAAGGTCAATGTTAGCTTGATTAACCTCTATGCTAAGATTTTGCCATACTTTTGATTCTGCATCAACTCGATTATGAGGATCATTCTCAAACTTTTCTGCAATTTCCCTTTCTAGTCTTTCCTGTTCTGATCTCACACTTCGTGGATTGTGATAATCAGGACTCTTACTAGAATTGGATTTACCTGAATTGGAATCTTCCTCATTTGACGAATCATCTGGATCATCAGGATCTGCATCAGGAGCAACCATCACAACTTTACCTTTGTGAGTCCCAGATGTACTAGCACCAGCTGTACCAGCAATCTCTGACTCTCTTTGTCTTGGCGACTCCCCCTGAACTTGTGCAGTCTCTGAAGCCATAACCTCTACAGCATCATCATCTTGATCATGATTCTCTGGCTCAACAATATCTCTGGTTGGTGGATCTTGATCTTCATGATCATCATCTCTTCTTTTTCTTGCTAGCTCATCATCCTTACAACCAAGTCCATCTTTATCTCCCCCTTGAGACAAGAATCGATCAAGTTTATCACCAAGAGAATGAACAAGTGCTTGCATTTTGTCCATCTCACTCTGATGTGCTTCAGCCTGAATCTTTAATTGATTCTCCAAGGCTGAGACTCTCATTTCCAACATCCTCTTCTCAGAGAATAAACGACTCAGCTGAACTTGAACTGGCAAAGCTGAACCGGAAGTAGAAGCAATGTTAGATGTAGAAGCAGGCGGTGGCATCGTAGTCTCAAACGAAGGCATACGAGCATTAAATGTTCCTGATGGAGGCATCTGTGGTCTTTGTAAAGGTAACCGCAGACGATCCATAACTGTAGCAACAGGAACTAACGCCTGAGTAGGAGTTGAACGAGGCCTAGGAGCAGAAACTGTCGGCTCTGGCTCTTGACGAACTGTAGATTCTAGAGCAGAAGGAATCATAACAGTCATAGCCTCAGTGACAATCGTAGCTTGAGAACCACTTCCTCTTATCACAAACTTGGTTCTCGGCCTCTTCTCACAATAGAAGGAATAACAGAAGTAGCATACATCGAAACCGGAACATCAGACACTGAAGCTCGTAGAGCAGCAACTGATGGAGTATCACCCAAAGTAGGTGCATGAGACCTCTCCATAGCAGCTTCATATGTAGCAAAATCTATATCAACTTCAGACTGAGGTCGCTGAAGGGCTTGAATCTTCTCAACAGCGTCAATCCCTTTCCCTTGTCTTCTTCTTCTTTTCGGTGGTCTATCTGCATCATTATCATCATCTGAACCATCATCATCATTAACATTCGGTTCAGATGGACCAGCAACATCTACTGGAGAGGTAGTAGAAGTAGAAACTCCAGTAGTGCGTGGCACAAGATTTGCTGGATCATCTATGTCCTCCTCTAGAGCATCCATCTCCGGATCATGCTCTGGAACATCAGTATATAAAGGAACTTCATTCAATCCCTCAAACTGATCATCTTGCTCTTCTTAAGGATCAACTTGACCCTGAGCATCATCATCATCAGCAGCAACAGGTTCATCTTCCCAACCTTGTCTTGGAGCCACATAATTTGAATTGATTAAGTGTCCGAATAATGGTGGATTATCAACATGATCAGGAACACCATTACCCCTAGCATGTTTCATCATATCTGCAAACACTCTGAAAGTAAGACGACCCAAATTAAAAGTCTCTCCATCATAAGGTAAATCAGCTGCCTTATGTCTGATAATAATCATCATAAATCTTGGAAACAGAAAGAATTTCTTCTCGTTCCCATAAGCCCTCAACTGACGAACAAAATTGTCATAAATGTACTGAGAAAAGTTGTAAGGCTTGTTCAATACAAGTGCTACAAGATGAGAAGCCGTATGTATATTCAATTGATAATAACCGGCACTCCGATGACTAATAGACCTCAATAAATAATAGGCAAGCAATCTCCATTTGCCTCTAATGCGAGTCTTGGGATAAGGATGTCTAATCTCATTGACATACCCCATACGTCTAATAGTACCGTCAACAAAGCTTTCTTCAAACTCTGTAGGACCTTGCTCCATCTCAACACTCCCTAAGTCCAAAATAGTCCTTAACTCTCCAGCAGAAAACTCAATATTACGTCCCTGAACAGTAGTGCGAATGATAGTATGATCACCAACCGACACTAATCTAGCAGAGTTCCAGAACTGAGTAATATAATCTCTGATCAATGGAGGGTTCTCGGTAAGAGCAAAACAAATACGTGAGCGCGCAAGATAATGTAGGACACCGTGAAACTCTTCCGTGCATCCTTGCTGAGTAATGCTGATATCAATAGCAGCATTATGCTCCTTAACAAAGACACGAGCATTAGCACCTTGTCCTGCCATACCTGCACAAAACAAAAAAAAATTAAAATTAAAAAATAATAATTTTTTGATTTGCTTCGTGGTGACGTCATCACGAAGAGAATCCTTTTCGTGTGACGTCAGCACGAGCTGACCTTTGAAACCCAGAAAAAAAACACCTTCATATTCATATCAAATAGATCAAAAACTTTTTGTGATATAAATCTTGAACTTGTTCTTATGAATTCGAGCCCAGAAAAACAAATACGAAGAGCAACTTCGTGTTGTCGTAAGCATGAGTTGCTTCGTGTGAACAGTGGTCGTGACACAAAATCTTCAATTAATCTTGATTGTTTACATGTTAATGCGAACTTTAGTTAGATTTAAGTTGAAATATCATATCTTAATCCAATTTTAAGTCCAATTTTAGTCCAAATCATCAAAAATCGAAGATCTCAAAGTCAATTCGTCCAAGTTACTATTCACGCGAAGAACAAGTCGAAATTTGGGCATTATAACGACTTAAAATCGTTGATTTTTGAAGTCAAAACATCAATAATCTATCCTAGATTGAATATATACCAACAAATCTGGAAGATTAACACAAAAAGTAGATGAAAAGATCGAAAATTGGGTCGGATGAACAGTGCGCGCGAAGACGGAGTTCGTGTGGTTAATTTTTAGGGTTAATTTTCGATTAAAGGTAAATAATTAAGATTAAAACCCATATTTATATTCAAACTCGTGGGCCGGGCCGAAGACAAACTTCGTGGGCTTCTTGCTGACGTCAGCGCGAGCCATGCTGACGTCAGCACGAGTGAATTTTCGAAAATTAATTCACACGAGCTGCACACTTAACAAACTTCATCAATGCATCAAAGTCAACAAATAACATAAATATGCAAAAACAATTAAAATCTTAACCTAGCAACTAAAATAAGATCTAAGTCAAGTCAAATCTTTGTCAAGCATACTTATCAACCAAAATCAATTGAAATTTCAAAAATATATTGAAACTCATTCAAAATTATATTTTGACATTTCAATAACAAAACAGAATCATTTTCTAAATTAATTTGTTTGAATTTAGAAAATCTTTCTTTGAAACACATATACCATAAGCAACAAGACTCATATAATCCACTAAGGACCATATATCTTTCAATAGAATCATAAGATGCTTATCATATCTCTCGTGCAATAAGAACTAGTTTGACACTACAAACTGACACAAAAACTAAAATGTTAGTACAAAAATAAAAATAAAAATAAAAATAAAAATAAAAATAAAAATAAAAATAAAAATAAAATTAAAACTACATTATTTATATAAAAATTTAAATCTAAAAATAAAATACAAAAATAAAAATTAGTACAAAAATAAAAATAAAAATAAAAATAAAAATAAAAATAAAAATAAAAATACTTTAAATCTAAACTACTTTATTTATTTACAAGAAATTCTAAGTTTCTGCGGATTAGATCAGATTAGCAATTACATAAGCCTGCGGGTGAGGAATTAATCCCCTTATTATTAGTTATGAACAGTGACCCAACAACGATTACCGGTATGTTTGTCCTCTTAAACACTCGGTACTTCCAGCTTCCTTTAATGTGACACTTTCGTATTACTTGAGCCAAGGACAGTCACCATGTAACTTAGTAAGTTACTCATGCCACATTTTAGTGTGCGAACTTATGTGACCCACATTCAGATATACTTCCGCAATCGACACAAGCACTAAAATAATAAATATTCAATATATATCCAAAAACTTCCTTAAACAAACCATGAGACATTTTTTAGATTTATTTCATTTGGTGAATTTAGTATCTTGCGATTTCACTTATCATATGCTTTTGCATTTCTTTGTATTAAGGAACCCGTGATTTTCTATGAGACCCATGTAGCGAACTTTCTGACAACATATCCCAAGTTGGAAGCTTTAGGTAGGCTAGGTATACAAAGACACCCCGAGGACATACTTGTCCGAATCTCAAAGACCACATTAGCCCTTAACTTAAACACATTTCATAACAAAACAGAATCATTTTCTAAATTAATTTGTTTGAATTTAGAAAATCTTTCTTTGAAACACATATACCATAAGCAACAAGACTCATATAATCCACTAAGGACCATATATCTTTCAATAGAATCATAAGATGCTTATCATATCTCTCGTGCAATAAGAACTAGTTTGACACTACAAACTAACACAAAAACTAAAATGTTAGTACAAAAATAAAAATAAAAATACTTTAAATCTAAACTACTTTATTTATTTACAAGAAATTCTAAGTTTCTGCGGATTAGATCAGATTAGCAATTACATAAGCCTGCGGGTGAGGAATTAATCCCCTTATTATTTACAAGAAATTCTAAGTTTCTGCGGATTAGATCAGATTAGCAATTACATAAGCCTGCGGGTGAGGAATTAATCCCCTTATTATTAGTTATGAACAGTGACCCAACAACGATTACCGGTATGTTTGTCCTCTTAAACACTCGTACTTCCAGCTTCCTTTAGTTGTGACACTTTCGTATTACTTGAGCCAAGGACAGTCACCATGTAACTTAGTAAGTTACTCATGCCACATTTTAGTGTGCGAACTTATGTGACCCACATTCAGATATACTTCCGCAATCGACACAAGCACTAAAATAATAAATATTCAATATATATCCAAAAACTTCCTTAAACAAACCATGAGACATTTTTTAGATTTATTTCATTTGGTGAATTTAGTATCTTGCGATTTCACTTATCATATGCTTTTGCATTTCTTTGTATTAAGGAACCCGTGATTTTCTATGAGACCCATGTAGCGAACTTTCTGACAACATATCCCAAGTTGGAAGCTTTAGGTAGGCTAGGTATACAAAGACACCCCGAGGACATACTTGTCCGAATCTCAAAGACCACATTAGCCCTTAACTTAAACACATTTCATAACAATTATCACATTATAACTAAATTTAACTTTCATGCTCATGACTTGTAGAAGTTTTCACATATATACTGAATAAATCCTATAATAATGCTAGATCTTTCACAGAATTTAAGGACCAGATCTAATCATTTCTGAAAAGCAAGCATTCTCAGCCATATATCTGAATATGTTTCCCACAAGAACATTGTATAAATTTAAGTTCAGATTGAAGGAAACCTTGGTACTTTATGCCTACCGATACATCCTAAATTGTAATCACTGAACTAAGCAGTTATATTACGATTAAGCAGGCTTAAAAGCTAAGATTATCCTCACTTCTAATCATCTGAATGCATCAACTTAAATCTCCATCTTATTTATTTTGATTTTCTCATTTTTCAAATTTTTATATTTTTATGACACTAATTGTATACAAAACTTAAACTAGACACTCTTTTTGTATTTTTATGACTCTAGCTATTTACAGACTTAACTTAAGACACAAATACAAAAATAGTTCTTTGAGAGATCTGATATGAATCAGCATTCTTCATACCATTGAGAAGAATCAGCTTATCAAAGCGAGTCTTATCAAATGCTTTAGTATACAGATCAACTAGATTATCATCAGTTATAACCTTTTCCAAATGAATTAATTTCTTTTGAGCACAATCACGCAAGAAATGATGTCTTATATCAATATGCTTGGTGACTTTATGCATGACAGGGTTATTAGTAATGTCTATAGCTGACTTATTGTCTATTCTAATAGGAGTATCAAGAAAATCCATACCATAGTCACGCAGTTGTTGCTGAATCCACAATACCTGGGAACAACAACTACCAGCAGCCATGTACTCTGCCTCACATGAAGACTGAGCAACTGATGTCTGCATTTTACACTGCCACAATACTAGTATCCACCCTAAGAACTGACATCCTCCAGTTGTAGACTTACTGTCGTTGTTACAACCGCCAAAGTCCGAATCAGTATAAGCAACAAAATCAAACGTTCCTCCCAAAGGATACCATAGACCAAGCCCTTGGTTTCCTTTTAAATAACGTAGGATACGCTTTGCTGCAACTAAATGCGACTCTTTCAGACTAGCATGAAATCTAGCGCAAAGACAAACAGCGAACATAATATCCGGTCGCGAAGCAGTCAGATACATCAATGAGCCAATGATAGCACGATAAAAAGTAGCATCAACAGGCAGATCTTTAGGATCAAGAACTCCTAGCCCATGATTGAGCTGAATAGGAGTACCATATGTCTTGGATTCTAACATTTGAAACCTCTCCAAGATGTCATCGACATACTTAGACTGGTGAATAAAAAATCCATCTTTCCTTTGATCAACCTGCAAACCTAAGAAAAATTGTAGTTCTCCCATAGCACTCATTTCAAACTGCTTTTTCATGCTCATTTCAAATTCTTTGCACATTTTAGTGTTAGATGAACCAAAAATGATATCATCTACATAAACTTGTACAATCAAATAATCTCGCTTCTGCCATTTGATAAACAATGTGCTGTCTATCGATCCTCTTGTAAAACCATTTGTCAACAAGTGTGTAGACAACTTTTCATACCACACTCTGGGTGCTTGATGTAATCCATAAAGAGCCTTATCAAGTCGATATGCTCGTCTTGGATAATTAGGATCTTCAAACCCAGCTGGTTGAAACACATAAACTTCCTCTTTAACTTCACCATACAAGAAGGCACTCTTAACGTCTAATTGATACACCTTTATACCTTTGAAACTTGCATAGGCTAAAAATAACCTTATAGCTTCAATCCGGGAAACTGGCGCAAAAGTTTCGTTATAGTCATATCCTTCTCGTTGTGCAAACCCCTGAACAACTAAACGTGCCTTATTCCTTGTAACGATCCCTTTGTCATCTCGTTTGCATTTGAATACCCAACGAGTTCCAATCGGTTCTTTACCTCTAGGCACATCTACTAACTCCCATACTCCAAGTTTTTCAAATTGAGCTAATTCTTCTTGCATAGCTGCAACCCAAAAGGGATCTTGAAGCGCAATCTTAACATTCTTGGGTTCTTCTTGCGAAATGAAACAATAATACAAACACTCAATAATAATTCCTGTATCCTTCACTTCACAAAATAAACTAGTCATCTCCTTGTTTAATTGATTTCTAGTTCGAACAGGCTCTGAAGCATCACCAAGAATATTCTCAACTGGATGAGCCTTATTTATTCTATATTGAGGAGCCGAATCAACATTCAAGTTTTCTCCTAAATTCGATTGAATCTGCAATTCGGGAGAACCGAAATCATCTTCCGACTCATCAGAAATAGGATCATCATCTGGCAATGGAATCACTGACGGAGTAGTTGGAGTAGTGTTCTCGGGTTCAGTAACTTCTTAATCTGACGACTTATCATTGTTCTTACTACTTTCACCAACAACAGTAGTGGACTGAACTTTGGTTGGAGTAGTATCAACATTCTGAGCAGGAGGAGATGTAGGAATAGGAGTATAATCCATGTGATCTCTTAGAATGATCACATCTTCAACTGTATCAGGATCTGAATAAGAAGACGGACCGTGTAACGAATGAAACACACTATCATAATCGAAGTTCTTGCCGGTTCCAGAATGTATGACGGGTTTATGACTGACAATCTTGACATTTGTACCTAAGTCAACTTTGCCGGTCTGTTTATTGTAAACTCGACGAATTGAGGTACCCGGTTTATAACCCATGAAAAATCCCTCTTCAACCTTTGGATCAAATTTTGACTGAAGTAGATATTTCAGGAAGGTACACGATACCCCAAAAGGTTCGACATTCTGTAAATTTGGTTTCCTCTTATGTAGAAGCTCATAACATGTCTTATTATGACGCTTAACTACCGAAACCCGATTTAAAATATGACATGCTGTATTCACTGCCTCCCCCCAAAACATAGTAGGGAGCCCTGAATCAGCAAGCATTGTTCTGGCTGTTTCGATTAGAGTCCTATTCTTTCTTTCAGCAACTCCATTCTGTTGTGGCTCATACGGTGCACTGAATTGATGTTGGATTCCCTTGGACAAACAAAAGACTTCCAATTTTTTATTCTTAAATTCAGTTCCGTTATCACTCCTGATTCTCTTAACCCGAACTCCATAAACATTTTCAGTTTCAACAAAGAAATTTATCAAAATCTGTGGAGTTTCATCTTTCGATTGCAGAAAGAATACCCATGAGAATCTCGAGTAATCATCAGTAACCACTAAACAGTAGTACATCCCACCTATACTTCTTACATTCACAGGGCCAAACAGATCCATGTAAAGTAACTCAAAAGGGTTGGCAATAGAATTTTCTTTCTTCGGTTTATGAGAAGACTTTTGCTGCTTCCCTTTCAGACAAGGTACACATTTGTCTTCCATTTCAAACCTTTTCATTGGAACACCTTCAACCAAACCATGTTTCACAATATGATTCATCTTTCGGAAATGAATATGTCCCATTCTTCTATGCCATAACAAAGATTCAGATTCATTTGCTTTAGATAATAAGCAAACTGGCTCCTTCGAATTATCAACACCTAACATGAGGCCATAGATGTCTTTCTTCCTAGGAGCTTTAAGCAGGATCCAGTCTTCAGGAATAACATATCCCGGCTTCAAGATAAGTGCTTCCTTCTCAGTAAAATGGACATGATTACCCTTGTCACAAATCTGAGAAACACTCATTAGATTATGAGATAGCTGTTCCACATAATTGACTTTCTCCAATGTGATTTTCCCATTGACAACATCACCTTGACCTGAGATATTGCCGCCCTTGGGACCAGCAAAACTAACATAAGAACCATTTATATCAACATAATTGGACAACAACTTCTTGTCCCCCGTCATGTGCCGAGAGCATCCACTGTCAACATACCAAAGACTGATAGGCTTCCTTGGTTCTCCCTGCACAATGGACACAAATGAAGTTAGTTTCTGTAGGGTACCCAAACCTTCTGAGGTTTAGGTTTGCCGAACTCTTCTTTCATAATCAATTCGGTCCAATATCCATTGCTCTTTGTTGGAGCCTTGGATGATGATGGTGTCACCGATTTTCTTTTATTCGGTGAAATGAAACGAGCCTTAGGAGGAGAATTCTTAGGTGAATGTGGACCAAACCTAGGTTGACTTTCTAATCGATCAAAAAATTTAGAAACATTTTCTTTTAAGAATATCATTCTGAGTAGTTAAGTTAGCTATGGTTTTGCTAAGACTAGACACCTCATTTTTCATTTCAGACACCATTTTACAAACTTTAACGATTGAAAGTAAAGAACATGATACCTTCTGATCAGCAGCCTTACAATCTGCCATGTATGCAACAAAATCTTCAGTTGTCATACCTCCATGTATCACAAATTCTTTCATCTGTTCTTCAATACTCTTCTCTGGATTTGCATCAATAACTTTTGATGGCACAACTTTCTCTTCTGGAGCCTTCATAGCTGTCATAGATTCACTCTCAGATCTTACTATCTCAGCAACTTTCTTAACATTCTGCTTGACAATCTCAGATGCTCTCTCTTCACTAGTATACACGGCATAATCAATTGTTTCAACAACTTCACTTGAAACATACGCACAGTCATCATAAATCTCAACCAAATAGGCATGATTTGAAGTATCTTCAGATTGTGTATCCCACTGATAAGTACCATCTGGATTTTGAACAACAATAGCCTTGGACTCCAAAAGATGAGGAGAACTTGACTATTGAGGAGTAGTGGGTAAAGTAATCATTGCTTGAGTCTTTGGATAATTGGATGAAGTAATACCGCCTTGATTGTAATTATGTCTACCTGCTATGGTATTATCAGTCCTCTTTGGACGTTGACACTCTCTTGTAAAATGACCAAATCCATCGCAATTGTAACATTTCACCTTGGATTTATCAAAACCTTTAGTGCCATTACCCAAAAATCTTCCTGTTCTCTGAGTGAATCTTCTGACTTTAATGGTTAACATTGCGAGCTGCCATTGTAGATCCATTTCTTCTAAATCATCAGGATCTATCTGATTGTAATCATCAACCAAATAGGCATGATTTGAAGTATCTTCAGATTGTGTATCCCACTGATAAGTACCATCTGGATTTTGAACAACAATAGCCTTGGACTCCAAAAGATGAGGAGAACTTGACTATTGAGGAGTAGTGGGTAAAGTAATCATTGCTTGAGTCTTTGGATAATTGGATGAAGTAATACCGCCTTGATTGTAATTATGTCTACCTGCTATGGTATTATCAGTCCTCTTTGGACGTTGACACTCTCTTGTAAAATGACCAAATCCATCGCAATTGTAACATTTCACCTTGGATTTATCAAAACCTTTAGTGCCATTACCCAAAAATCTTCCTGTTCTCTGAGTGAATCTTCTGACTTTAATGGTTAACATTGCGAGCTGCCATTGTAGATCCATTTCTTCTAAATCATCAGGATCTATCTGATTGTAATCATCAACCAAATAGGCATGATTTGAAGTATCTTCAGATTGTGTATCCCACTGATAAGTACCATCTGGATTTTGAACAACAATAGCCTTGGACTCCAAAAGATGAGGAGAACTTGACTATTGAGGAGTAGTGGGTAAAGTAATCATTGCTTGAGTCTTTGGATAATTGGATGAAGTAATACCGCCTTGATTGTAATTATGTCTACCTGCTATGGTATTATCAGTCCTCTTTGGACGTTGACACTCTCTTGTAAAATGACCAAATCCATCGCAATTGTAACATTTCACCTTGGATTTATCAAAACCTTTAGTGCCATTACCCAAAAATCTTCCTGTTCTCTGAGTGAATCTTCTGACTTTAATGGTTAACATTGCGAGCTGCCATTGTAGATCCATTTCTTCTAAATCATCAGGATCTATCTGTTTGTAATCATCACCAATCAGTGCAGGGTCAGTAACCTTTCCACCAATATAAGCTTCATGAACCGAACAGAAGGCTGAATAAAGATTCATTCTACCCTCTGCAGAACTCATACTCATAGGCATAGAGTGAAATGATTGAGTATTGCTCTTGACAGTAGTAGTGGCATTGTCATAAGCAACATAACCTGCAAGTCCATCTGCATCAACTATTGGTGTAGCTTCAGCACCACTTAGAAATGCATTAGTTCCTAAGCTAGTACTTGCCAAATGAACTGAAGTAGCATGATACAATGACGAATCTTGAGTAAAATCCGCATGAGTATCCTTGATTCTTCTCTTCATTTCTCTATTTTTCAATTTTGAAACCACAGTCTCAAAATCCCATGAACTGTATTCCTTGTCATCTTGAAGGTGATGAACATATTCAGTCCATATTTTTGGTAACGAATCCAAAAACTTATCTACTAGCTCAGTCTGGGGGTAAACAACTTCAAAATATGATAACTCAGTTGTCAAATGGCTGAATCGAGCTATTATCTCATCAAGAGATTCTCCTTTCAGTCCATTAAAAGCTTCATATTGACGCTTAAGAAGTTTAATACGATTTCTCTTCAAAGTAGCATCACCCTCACAGTACTTTTCTAGGGCATTCCACAAATCCTTTGAAGTAGTGTATTTTTTGAACAAATGTACACTTTCTTGAGGTAAGGCCATAGTAAGAGTTGAAAGTGCCTTTCTCTCCACAACATATTTCTTCTTTTCGTCATCTGGCATATCAGTATAAGTGTATCTACCAATTACACCATTTTTCTCATAAGTTGGCCAGTCAAAACCTTGAGTTATCACAACCCACATATCAATATCATTTAGACGAATATAATATTCAAAACGTCTCTTCCACATCCAATAATTCTCCATACGGAAAAGCTTTGGAGGTGTGTTACCACGACCAACTTCATGATCGTGCATGATAAGTTGATTGATAAGTGCGGCATTAGGAGAGTTTCCGGCAGCAGGTACAGTAGTCATTTCGAATCTTTTAATATGTAAATCAAACGAAATAGGTTACTGTAGCAACACGAGTTTGTGCTTAAGTGGCACGAAGAAGGCAGACGAAGAACACACGAAGTTTGTTCGTGCTGACGTGGCACGAAGAGGACACGAAGTATGTTCGTGCTGACGTAGCACTAAGAAGGCAGACGAAGAACACACGAAGTTTGTTCGTGCTGAGGTCACGCGAAGACGAACACGAATTCAAAGAGAAACGTGAATTTCGAATCGAATTTGCAATCAATAGCAAATCACACGATCTTACACCTTCTGGTAATCAACCTTAGGGCTCTGATACCACTTGTAAGTCCCTATTGTCGTATAGATCGTAAATAAGACGTGATTCGTTATGTCAAGAGTGCGGAATCCTCTTGAGATAACTAGATTGCTATTGCCTTTCGTCAATTAATTAGTAATTAATTAACCTAAGGTATTACACGAAGTATCAATTCGTGTAGGAGTATTCACGAGCAACAATTCGATATCAATTCACCAAATTCGTTTTTAATTACGTGATTTAAGGTTGTATTTATACTAATTATGTTTTAGTTAGTGTGGGCTTGGACCTTGCACGAAGTCCATAAGCCACGATCCACCAAAACCCTTGAGTCCGTGCTGACGTCAGCACGAGGACAAACTAACGTGCTGCTGACGTCAGCACGCAGTGCGTTCTCTTGGACCTTGTTTCAACTTGTACATGACATCCAACCACCGTTTAAGTGTTTTACAACACTTTAACCTTGGCTCTACATCCTTGTACCTGCAAGACAATAAATATAACACACAAACATAATAATTAACATAATCACATCTCACATTGAAGTTCAAACGTAATCATTAAACATAAACATATGTCCTAACGACTTATTATTCAACGATTACAAATATATTCCTAAGAACAAAAACGTTAATCAAATCTACGTTGCTACTGTCACACAAATCTGCATCTACACATAGTTTTCATATAATAACTTCCCCAAATGGTATCTTGTTTGCTTATGGGTATTCAGGATTATACGGGAGGTGATATGGGCTATGTATATGCATATTGAAGCCTGAAATGCTACCCCAAAGATATGTGATATTATGAGATGATATGATATGATGTGAAATGATACGAAATGCTTTGAGAGGTTATGAAATACGATATGTAATGAACTATGTTATGAAATGAAAGATGATATGTAATGTTATACGACATGCAATGACATATGATGTGTAACGATATGAGACATGTGATGATGTACGTGATGTAACAATGTATGATATGTAATGATGCTTAATATGTATATGTGCATGTGTATATGTGAGATATGATGATTACATGGCTTGTACATCTAGTGCACTAGACTTTGTAAGTTGCCATGACACGTGCACGTTTAAGGGCCCAAACGTTAATGAGATGTGTGATATGTGATTAATGTTTAGGTAATGTGAACACCTAAACTATATGAGATGAAAATGCTAGAGCTAATTTACAGAGATGAAAGTATTAAGCTTAACCGTACATGCCTTTGCCAGGATAGTGCGTTTGGTGTGGTTGCTTGGGTGGCTCCTTGCAACGAGGTCCAACGTGAAGAGTAACTCCGGGAGGTCTGACCAACCCCATTGTCTTGTACATACGGACTACTCCGGGATTGGCTTGCCATTCCTTAACGACATTGATGGACCAGCGAAAGGCTTATCCATCTAGTCGGGTGTGAGGTTCCATGTATGGTCTTATGACCGCCTACACACAAACTTACACCTTATATGAGATGCGTAACTTATGTCACACTCTACAGAGTTGCTTATATGTTAAATGAGATGTAAAAGATGACTAGGCACATGTAGGATGGTTCATCCTATTATGAAGATGTTTGATGCGATGATATGTTATGAAAGATGTGATGCTTTGATGTGATATGTGCCTTAACGATATAATATGATTTTTATATAATGTTTAAATGGACAAATGATTTATTAACCATGTGTTATCTTACTTAGCTAATTCGGTAGCTAACACTTGTTTCTTGAAATGTGTTGTTCCCTCAGGTTTAGCAAGCTTGAGCTAGATGATGAATAAAGTGTGAGGCATGGGTAGATTGAAATGAAGTTGGCTTTAGTATACCCATAGTTGCTTCTCATATTAGACATTTGCATTTTGTCTAGACATTGATGACTTGTGATTACTTTGATGTCGGTTGTTTTATGTTGGGCAACCGTTGGATTTCCATTTGAACTATTTATGATGACATTGCTAGTAACACCATTTGATAAATGAACCAAACAGGTCCTTTTGGTTTGGTCTTTTAAAGTTTGTTTCCGCTATCTTTTGACGCCGTTAGGCAAAAATTTTTGGAAATCCATATTTTTAAACGACGGGTGTTACATATATGATTAGAGAAAAGTAGGTTTTGGTATGCTTAAAGGGTGTTGGTCGGGCAGAGGGAAAGCCGATGGTATCACCTGTATACATACCCTGCCAATACCCAAAGGACAATTGAAACGACTTGACCCAAAATAAGAGACATTTATTTATTTATTTTTTAACTCGGGACTTGACCACTTCACTTTGAACCAACTTTTGGATAACCCAAGTATTGTTTCATCTTTAAAGAACCTTACCATTAGAAAGTAGACTCTAACACGTTTTTGCGGATAGCTTGAACGTTAAAAACGAGGTTACGGTTTGGAATTTATGATCGTTTCAAAATTCGATTTTTCTACTCAACGAGAAAAAGTTGCGTCACACCCCCCAAAAGTTGCGGCGCAACTTTCAGGTCAGGGAACTCAGAGGCTTCACATTTGCGTCACACCCTCCAAAAGTTGCGACACAACTTTGCACCTGACAGTAAAACTTCATTTTTGACACTTGATTCAAATTGTAACTTCCAAAATCAAACACAAGCTTCATTACACAACATATCTGAGTTTAAACATGTAAATGACACAATTACAAACATAGTTATAATACCCATTTGAACCAACTTTCAAATATACGACCAAATGGGTCATTTACCCATTTTGACGCCTTTCAAGTCAACAAAACATATTTGTAATCCATAAAACCATACATACTTCAAGTTTACTGAAAATGTACCAACACATTACTTTACCAAAATGACCAAGTGAATCATGATCCATTGATGTGGTGGGATTGCTAAGTATATACCAAAATACCATCTTTCGCAAATGGTCAAAATACCTTCAACCTACTAACAACTTCAAGCTCAATACTTCAATTAACTAATCACTAGTTCCTTCTCCCGGAACCACCTATAAAAAGGGTAAACAACTAAAAACATAAGCGAATGCTTAGTGAATAAACTTGCATACAAATATATAGATATACGAAGGAGGGCAAAAACACAAAAGACTATCGCATGTAGCCAATGGTACCGTCATACCATCACTTGCATACTCACTTTTGCGCTAACAAACACATACATGGATCCATATACGCTAACACTAATCAAAGAGGTTCTTAGGCCTCATCTCAATACAACTATGGGATTCTTAGGCCCCGTCTTAATACAACTATATGGTTCTTAGGCCCCGGCCTCAAAATTATGCCCTAACGCCGAATCGATTACCATACACGGAATCCACCATCATATGGTAATCGACCCAACACACATATAAGAGTATGCAAATTTACTCACCTCCTCCGCGACTAACAACAATCAAGATTGCCACAATAATTGCAAAGCTTTCAACCTAGCAAATCAACACAATATGCATATAAGACTTTATTCACAATCTTGGCTAACTCACTTAGCCATACTATCGATTCACTAGCATTCCTATCCATATCCAACTCATTCTCTTTGAGTTGGCTCATTTCCAAATCTCAATTAACAAAATTTTACCTTTCATAATTATCATTCTCAACTATCTATCATTTTACTAAAATCTCATTTTACCACCATCATGTGGCCATTTCATCTCATTGTTCAAAGTTACCAAATTCTCATTTTGACCATAATGGTCACTAACAACTCAAATCATCCCATTCATGCATTACTATAATCATATATCAAAAAGTAATTAGAATTTGGAGAATTTAATAACCAAATTATCATCCAACCCCCAAATTTAATGGTTGCATGAACCCTAATTCTTGTAACTAGAAATCAAACTAGGTTAAAGGAAATTCTTACCTTAAAAGACAAATACTAAGATGGAAAATCTCTAATTTCTGCTTCTTCTCTCTTGTGTGTTTCGACCCACACATATACACACCCACAAATTCTCCTAAATGAATTCTTCAATTGAAAGCTAAAGTTATTATTATTCACTTACAAGATTTGATTAATTTACTTGGATGATAGAAATTCTTGAATAAATCTTTTAGATGGAAGAAGAAAATGGAATTATGGATTTAGAGATGGAAGGAATGAGTGTGAAGAATGAGTCAAAAGAAAAATCCCTTCATGCCACGTTTTTCACTAAATTAAGTGGGTATAATACCCGCTATCCACTAAAGTTCCAACTAAATTAACCCCATATCCATAAACAAAATACTAGGAATTTATTTTAATGTCAAAACTACAAAAAGGAGTTAATTTATTTGTCTTAAAAGTTTTGGGTTGTTACAGCAATATCAGAACCGAGGTCCGGTTAGTGATTAATTAAGTGGAACAAACGTATATTTGAGGATGAGACATAAAATACCTGTATTTAGCACACCTAGTGGCGTCGTAACGTAATATGTTATTATATGTGCTAGAGCACGTGGTTGCACATGTATGGGTGTTTTACCCACGTTTACTCGTATGTTGTTACGTGTTGTTATGTGTATGCATCTTTGTTGATAAATGTGAGCGTGTTGTTACGTGGATGCATCGTTGTTGTTAAACGTGAATGTGTTGCATGTGTATGCATCATGGTTGATTAGACGTTGAACGTGTTGTTATGTTGATATCGTTTTGTTATATGCTTATATATATACGTTATTTATATTATGAACGGATGAACGTAGTGGATTGACGAAACCACTTGTGGATTGACGAATCCATGTTACGGATTGTTGAATCCGCATTATATATATATATATTATAACGAATGAAATTTACGGATTGTTGAATCCGCGTTATATATATGTATTATGAACGAATGAACGAACGTTACGGATTGTTGAATCCGCGTTATATATATGTATTATGAACGAATGAACGAACGTTATGGATTGTTGAATCCACGTTATATATATGTATTATGAACGAATGAATGAACGTTACGGATTGTTGAATCCGCGTTATATATATGTATGTAGATTGTAGGAATTGTCGTTGTTAATCGTTGAACGTTTGAACATGTAATGTGATTCTACGAACTCACCAACCTAGTGTTGACGTTTTTGAGTATCTTTTCAGGTATATGAGAAATCGCTTGCAAGCTAGGAGTTGATGCCTATAGATGGACCTAAGGATCGTTTGATTGCATTCTAGATCTTTAGACTCGGGCACGATGTCTCGGTTGTTTCCCCTTTCTTGTGATTTGTATGTTGTATTTTGACTCGTGTATGACAACTTGTTGTGTTAAATGGACATCATATAGCTTCTCTGTGTAATATCCATTTGCAAGCTCATTTCATTTGCATCTCACGTTTCCGCCATTGGTGGGGTGTTACACATGTTATATGGGTTAATCATCAAATCTTATCCTACTATTAACCGTAACCCGTTTAGAGAAAGTAAACATTTATTTGTTTACTCTTAATTAGGGATTTTTCTGGAAACAATTTCCCTACCTGCAAATAAGAATAAAAATGTCTAAATCATAGCTCTCTCGTGGCGTGCTTATGACAAGATTTGATATTGATGACGTTAACATTGACATTAATACCTAAAGGTATTTGGTTGAGGTGTTGGTCTGTGGTACAAATAACCCAGGTTCAAGTCTTGTCATTAACATTATTTGTTTTTGGTATCATGCTCAATAAGAGAAGACTGGCGAGACTTCGGTCACCAGTTTGATCCCCTTGGGCAGTCGGGTTTTACCACTAGTAGGGGTTTTCCTAGGGACGTGAAGTTAAATGGGCTAGGGGTCGTACGTCCTTTAACCATTGAGGTGCCACGTACGAAATAACTGGTATTGTCTTGTTGTCAAAAAAGAGACATTGGCATTAATAGTACTTGATGTAAACAACATAATTATAAAAAATATGATTGATTAAACAAACATAAACCCAATCTTAAAAAAGAAAACTTAACATAAAATGTTATATGCCAATGAATTTCTGTTTAAATGATTGAGATGAGTATTTTTGACTTCAATAATAAAGAAATTATGAGTTTAAGTGTAATATAAAAATTTTAGGCTTATGATGAATTTCTTGATGATCGGATGAATTGTAACAACGGTACTCAATCTGTGTCAAAACAAAATATAAGAAAGGTAAGATATATACAGTATTTTTTCTATCCAAATATAAATACTAGTAGTATTCTTCCAAATTTTGCTAAAAAAAACCGTAAAATAACATATAACTTGTAGCTACATCATGTCTGAAGCAAAAAATTTTCATGGTATATTTAAAGCAAGGGTGTCCCTTCAAATAAACCGCTAAAAGCCATACACGATAATGATATAAAAGAGGTAGCTTTTGTATATATATATACACACACACATAATAACATGTCTTCATTTCAATGGTGATATGATTCATGTTTCACTACAAAAACACCCACACCACTTTCATCAACCAAAAACAAGAAACACCCACCAATCTTTCTATCAAATTCAAACCCTAAAGTTTTAAACTTTTTGCATATTAATGGCAACTTGTTTGGGTTCTAAGCCCGAAATGCATACAATACATACAATTCTTGAAGAACTTGATGTTAATGATGATAAAGAAAGGGTCCGACCCGAATCATATCCGGATTCAAATCCTAACCCATTTGCATCAACATCAAATTCTAATTCTAATTCTATTAATGTTATGAGACATAAGATTGAAAGAATCTTTCCTGTTTATGCAAGAGGTGGGTTGTCTCCAAGATCCAACCCGGTTGGGAATTCGGGTTCTGTTGTTGGTGATTCTATTTGGGATGCTGTTAGGTTAGAAGCTAAGTCTGAGGTAATTTCCAATATATATTTTTTACTATTTCTAAAAAGTTTTGATTTTTATATTTTTTATTATTGAAATAAGTAGTTCAGTTGGGTTCGAATCTCACTAGGTAAATAGATTGTCCAAAATATAGTTGAGGAAACCGCCATGTATGTACCGGTTAGGCTGCGGATACCATAGCTGAAGGCTCTTTACAAGTTTTATTGAGATAAGTTTAGCTGGGTTTGAACCTCATAGGGTAATAAGGTGGTCCGGATAAACGTTTAGGACGCGGCCACAAGAATAGTGGTTAGGCCGTGTATATCTGAGCTAAAAGCTGGTAGCCTGAAAAGGGTGTCTTTTCGATTACCCGTCTTATTGATTTATGTAATGTGATTAAGAATTATATGATGGTGGTTTTATTCCAAAAGGGATACAAAAAAAAGTGTACTTTTTTATTGTTGAAATTATTGGATTTGATACATGTACTAATTGGTGTTCAAAGATTTGCTTAAAAGGAAGTTTGGTGAAAATCAACTTCTTGAATTAGTGTAATAGTTTGATACTACTAGGGTGCTACCTTGGCCCATAAAAAGTCCCACTTTGCAGTATGCATTAAAGTGTTCAATGACATAATTATTAGAATATTAATACTAATGATTAAACTCCAGTTAACAAGATTGATTCTTTACCCACTCATAATGTTTAATTTTAAAATGGAGGGAGGAAATCTTCATTTTTCACAAACAATAACAACAATAGTAGTATAGTACCCAATCCCTCTGGGGGCCAGTATGGCGGTATGGGAGAGGTGAGATGTAAACAAAAAACAATCATACCTTTACCCGAAGGTAGAGATATTGCTTCTAGAAAGACTTTCGTCTTCTCTCATAAAGATGCCTTCGTTGTAAATAAGTACTTGTAAGGTTAGAGTAGTGTTTATGAGTTATAGTTAATTGCCATTAAGTATGGAGGGTGGATATTGTTTAATATCATTCCATCCAAATGATGTAAATTTATATGAAATGACTTTGTAAAGGAGACTCATTTGCTATGTATTTTTTAGTTGGATGCCGTTTTGAGATCAGTTTTCAATATGATATATGTTAATATAAGAATTACTTGTATATATAAGGTTGGTTCTTTGATGTAAAATTTCAGGCAGAGAACGAGCCAATCTTAAGCAGTTTCTTATATGCCAGTATACTGTCACATGATTGTTTAGAGCGAGCCTTGGGATTTATTATTGCCAACCGGCTCCAAAATAATACTTTATTAGAAACTCAATTAATGGATATATTCTGTGATGTATTGGTTCAAAATCGAGGCATCAAGCGGGCTATTCGCTTGGATCTACAGGTCATGTTTGTTAACACAAATTTAGAATTTTAGCGTCTTTTGTATCGTTTTGTTGCTGGTTAAAATATCACAGAGCTGATTTTGCTTCTCATCTGGCTTTCACAGGCATTTAAAGAAAGAGATCCTTCATGTTTATCTTATTGCTCTGCTCTTTTATACCTAAAGGTATTTCAATCAGAATACGACATCTTTATGGATTGCATTAGCAACCGTGTATCATTCAATTCACTTTTATGAAGTTAATTACAAAACCAAATTTGTTTTTTCTTTGTCTTTATATTAGAATTCGTTCACTTTTTGTAGTGTTAAGGTAACCGGCATTCATTGAGCCCAAGGTACTTTTGTAGGGTTACCATTCTTTACAAACACATCGAGTAGCGCATGCATTGTGGAATCAAGGACGCAAGGTGTTGGCTCTTGCACTTCAAAGTCGAGTTAGTGAGGTAAAGCATTTTGCTTTTTGATTTCACTTATTTATGGTATGTTTGTTTTTATTCATTCAAGTTGCTCCTATTTACAAACATTTACCTTGTTCTAGGTGTTTGGAGTCGACATACATCCAGGTATTGTTTAAACTGCATTTCCATTGCAATTACTTTTTTCTCGTTCTTTTTTTTTTTTTTCCAAGTATAGTGTAGAGAAAGTTTAGACTTTGGAAAGCTGCCTGACTTAAAACTAGGATGAGTGGTCAAATATGAATGTGTAGAAATACCTTTTTGACTGGAAGGATTGTAAATGATTCTTTTTGTCTGTATGAAGCTAAATCTTACCAACTGATGTATCTGTTGTGGCTACACAGCTGCCAAAATTGGAGAGGGGATATTATTGGATCATGGGACAGGCTTGGTTATTGGCGAAACTGCTGTTATTGGAGATAGAGTTTCACTAATGCAGGTAAGTCAGTTTATTATATCTGATTATTCAGGCATATGCATATACTACCTGCAAGTTGCAGCTATGCTAAATTTGGTGCAACTTTTAGAGCTTGTGTATAGTACTGAAGGTTTAATTTATATTCATAGTTATAATACTAGAATCGTATTTCATATGATGCATTTGGCATGCTGGTCAATGATTTTTTTTAAAAATTAACATTCAATCTTAAGTCGAATCTAAAAATAATATTCAAAAGCTTCCCTCATGATACGTGGGTGGGGAGATGACGGCCAGCTTTCCCAATAAATTTTAACACACGGGTTAAAAGATATTGTGTTTGTTATTTGTTGGTGTAATATTTAAATGCAGAAATTATTATGTAGAATATATATAGGTGTTTTTCTTAATGTTGACTCTTTTGTAGAGGATATGGAAATGGGTAATTAGAGGGCTAAATGAGTCAATATATAAAATTCATATATTTAAGAGCAGGTTCGAATGCTTTATAACTGAGTAGAGATATATTGAGTACTGACTTTCTAACTATCTAAGATGCACTACAACTGTTTCATGGTACGTGGTATGGTAAACATCTAGGGTACCAGTTTTAAGTATATGAGTTCCCTTGGGCTGTGAATCTGTGATTATGTTAAAAGAGTCAAACTTATCAACTTAAAACATTTAGCTATAATGGAAGGGGTCAAACAGGTTAAAAGTCTCCTATAATCTTTTTCTAATGTGTACAACTTGATAAATCTTTTTCACCCAAAGATGTAGATTAATTGTTTTTGTAGTCATAATTAATACATTAATTATTATAAAAAATGGATAAATAAGGCCATAAGGGTGGTTGCAGGTCAATCCAACCCATTTGACCCATATAACTATTGACTCATCTCATCACGAATTCGTTATTACCCATTAACCAACTTGCCCTTCTTGCCACTTCCAGTAATATACAGGTGTTATGTGTTGTTTTCAACAGGGTGTAACCTTGGGAGGTAGCGGGAAAGAAACAGGGGATCGACATCCAAAAGTCGGTCAAGGTGCACTAATTGGAGCCAGTGTGACTGTACTTGGACATATCAAAATTGGTGAAGGTGCAATGATAGCTTCAGGTTCTCTTGTTCTTAAAGATGTTCCTCAACATAGGTGAGACAGTTTTGTGACTGGAATTCCTCTTTACCAACTACTAAACCAATGTAGTCTAATACTATCTTCTGTTTTTCCATAAAGCATGGTTGCAGGAATACCAGCCAAGGTGATTGGTTATGTAGAAGAGCAAGTTCCATCTCTAACAATGAAACATGGTACGTCAATTTCTCAAATTTTAATATTCAATATGGATGTATTTGGCCAATAGTACATTTATAAAAATTGTATTTTACAATTTACTTTAATCACATCGCTAATAGATTGTAATGTTTTTATGGCAGATGCAAGCAAAGACTTCTTTGAACATGTGGCCATATGTCACGAAGGAAGATCCAACGGCGAGTACTCCATATAATCATTCTTCTTTATGCATGTGGCCTTAGGTTGGTAAGGAAGATCCATGAGAGAGTACTTTTGATAACCATTTACTCTCAAAGGTGTAGCATTTTATTGAAATAAAGGAAAGTTGTTTTACTATGTTACTAAATACATTGCCGAATCCTCCTAAAGTATAAGGTCAGACTTGGTAACACACACAGAAAGTCAGATAACATATGGCTAGATAAAAATGAGATTAATGTGAATATGTATGGTTTAATTATGGCTACAAATGATTTTGCAATCATACTTAAGATGTAGTTGAAGATCCGGATTGTACTTCTTGCTTGGTTTCTTATTTTTGATAATATGTACCCAGAAAATCAAATGAGGCTCCAAAATAAGTCTACTTTTTACCAAATGGTTCAAGCTTGATTCAGTTAAGATTTATAGGTATGGAGCTTGAATTCATATCAAGTATTAAGAGCCCTATGTTCATGCTAAAAATTTCTAGGCCCAGCTTGAACAGAGATTGCTATTTTAAATAATAGATTGTAGCTCGAGCTTGTTTTCTGCTTATTTTGGATCTATACGAGCTCTTGAATTGAGCTTGGACGTTCCTTGATATGATCTTGAGAGTAAATCAATGATTTGTTGACCTGTTGAATTTAGTTGGAGCTTAAGCTTCGCAGGTCAAGAGGGGCTTCATGGTTTACAATTCTTGATGTTATGAATCGTTAGAGATGAGAACTGTCATAAAATCAGATATAACATAACACACTCGTCATCAGCAAAAACACGGAGCATTGTATAGCCGGACAGCATTGGTACTCATCAGCCAAAAAACGGAGCAACTTCATGCAACACAATTTTGCATATTTGAGAGTGATTTTGTGGCAATGCTGATCGTCATCTATTTTATTTTATTTTTATTACGGCAACCCCGGCCCGACCCGGTAAATGCTCCACGAAGGCCCAGGAAACAAATATCCACTGTTGACTAGAGATAATTTTCTATATCGTTCTGATTAGGATTATGTATTTCTATCAATTTGTGTTCAATATTGATTATCTCAACTAAGAGCATCTCCAATAATGCATGAATAAATAATCAAAGAAAAGAATTGATCCAAAAAACTGCGAAAATCCCCAAGAGGTCAAAATTCAGGGGACAACTTACCAAATGATAATAAACGAGTAGAGCATCATATAATCAATTCAGCGGGAAAAAGGAAGAAAAAAAAGGGTAAATGCTTCACACTTTTATACACAAGTGCGGTTAATGAATACATGGTACAAAAATTTAAGGCTGCTATCACACTTCCTGTTCATCTTTTGATGTGTTCGTATATAACTACCTCTTTGTTCATTACAAGTCAACTGTTACAAAAAAGAATACAAGAATCATAGGTGATGTCATCTTTTCCAGCTATGTAATTCCACCCTCACAGACTCCCTATGAGAAGGAGAAGCGTGAAAGAAGCGAGAGACCAGGTCCTGGTGATTCACCTCCTGGGCTTGGTGGAGCTTCTGTGAAAGTCCGATAAGCGTTTTGACACTTTTGTAGCTGCATTAGTATGACATGAAGCTAATTAGATCTGGAGCGTAGCTGCTCTGGAGAGGTCGAGTATTTCTTTACTCTGTGTAAGGTATCAAATCTGGGAAGGATTCAAAGTGATTCAAGGAAACTTTGTACGCCCTTCGCCGACAATGGCCTGAGATCTATAGCCAAATAGGCACATGGATCGCTACTGGCTATGCCAAATGCATGTGCTAATGAGAAACGAAGATATGATGTGGGTAGTAATGACATCTCAAGATTCATATTGTTTATGAAAAAAAGGAAACATCATATCTTGTTGAACATCAGCGATTTGAGAGGCGACTTTGACCCTTTTTGGCAAATGAGCTAATTTGATTTTTTTCTGTATCGTCAACAGATCTAAGAAGTAAAAAATTAAGAAATTTAACAGAACTGAAATAATTTGAATGGGTTGAACTTTTTTTTAAAAATTGATTACTCCGTGTTATTTGAATAGTAGAGCTTTTGTAAAATGAACCAAAAGAACTGATGGGCCATCTCGGCCCAACCAGTTACAAACCGAGCACGTTTTGACTAGAGTATTACACATCCCTTTTGACATGCACATTTTCCATTCACATTGTCCATTCTATGAGGTGTGGATGATTTCATATATCAAATAGGACCCACAATTAAATCTCCTTATTTCCTCAGCATGACAATGAAAACCAGCTTGAACAATGTTAAATTAACATTAAATCTGGCAAGTTAACAATTTTTCAAGTGAGCTTTGAGTAAATATTTTGCTCACCTCATCAGGGCTAAACTGAAGGAGCATAGCGATAACAGGGAGTAGAGCCCCCACTTCACCTATTCACAAAAAGGTTCAGCATGATACATTATTAACAGTGTACAGGTAAATTTATAGAAACCTGTAATTGTAACATAAATTTAGCTTTCTCTGAGGTTCCACAATTGAGAACTAGTAAGATACCTGTCTCAAGAAGCTTTACTATGACATTTTTAAGATACGTCATATCTACTCCTTCCCTCTTTTTTGATCTTTCCATATTTCGGAGCTCGTCTTTCAGCATAGCTTCCTGTGGGTTGTTATAAGAAAAATAATAGTGGATTAGAATGTAGTCCATACCATATTCCGTATGATCATCTGAGCTAGAGGTAGTAAATTTAATCCATTAACTTAAGAATTGGTAAATTTGGGTTGTGTTATGCCTCAAACAGGTCAAATTAAAATTTGTGTACAAAAAGGGAAGAGTCAAATGGGTTTAAGACTCATCCAAAGTCTATTTTTTATGCAGACATAATAAAACTATCTATCCTTTATATTAAAAGATCTAGTACATTAGTACTGTTCTAAAAATATTTATTTAAAAATCGTAAGTAGCACATTAATCTCATATGTATATATATATATATAGGATTAAAAAAGAGCGCTTGCAGTTAAACCACCCCCACACCGCCCATTTCAACCTGAGCCCATGTTAACCCGTCCAACTTGCCACCTCTAATGGAACAAGTCTCAATGTCACGTAATTAAAAATACATCTTCACCTCAAGATATTGTCTCTATTAGCAAAGATTCTCATAATGAAAAATTTATACCTGCTGGCTGTGAAGACGATTTTCACGTTCAAGCTCTTCAAGTTCTTCCTGGAAAAAAGTACATATAAAACTACAATAAAAACTTAATGAAGATGGGACCAGAGGGTTCCTACCCATTTATCCTTTTTTTTAAATTTAAGGAGGAAACTCAAGTATAAGGCCAACAAAACTAACTTGAAGTGCAAGAATATGTCGTTGTGACTGAGCTAGCTCTTCCTCCCTTTGAGCTTGTTGCCTTGCCAAAATCTGCATTCCAAATGATTTTGTATGGTTATCGCCTTGTCGGTAGTCACATATGCAATATACGTAACCATAACAACTCAATAGATTTGATTGACACCCAGAGACGAGAAAAAAACATTTTCATAGAAAATTTAAACAAAAGAAAGAAGAAAAAAAACAGAAAAGAAAAGAAAAGAAAAAACAGAATGTCTCTAAAGTCTGAAAACTACCATACAAAGCAAAATTGTACATACCAATATCTGTTGTTCTGCAACTGAGGTGTTTGAATTTGATGTTCCCGTATTATGGCCATTTTCATTGTTATTTGCCTGAAATTGATAATGAAGATGAAGTTAGGGCAAGAAGAAAGAACAGAATGAAAGGGCAGGAGAGATACCAATGGCTTTGATGACAATGAATGAAGAAGATTTTTATTGTTGTCTGCAAGCCTTGCAATCTCCGCGTCCTTCTCTTCAATCAGCTTATCAGCAAGATCACGAAATGAATCATGTTCTTCCTATAATTTTAATATTAAAAGAATTAAGCAAGAGTATAACTTGATAGTAGACTCGGTATAGAAACTGTGACAAATAGCACCTTCAACTTTTTATATCGTGTTTGGAGATCTTGTACTTCTTTTAGTAGAGTTTCACTGGGTGAAGATTTTTGTTGTTCAAGTTCAGACTTTATAGCTTGGAATCTCACTGTGAAATAATCAGTGTCATCATTAACTTAAGTTAAAGGGGATTCTAGATACGTAGGCTTAAAATGGTTATAGTTACATTGCCAAGTTTCTTCCACGTTTTGAAGGTTTTTTTCCCAAGATTCTTTCTCCGATTGATGTCTGGAAAGTGCAGAAGAGAGCTTCATTTCCATGTTTTTAACCTGCTGCTCAACGACGGTAAGAGCTTCATCTCTGAAGTAAATGTGAAAAATGAACAGAATCAACCATAAGATATCATTCAAGAAAAGTTTTGCCAAAAAGTTAAAATATTCATCAGACTAAGAAGTCGTGATAAAGATTGAATATCAAGCTAGATGATGAGGGCATGAAAAGCACCAGGCAATGCTCCAAAAATTGAATTTTTATTAAATTTTACACATTTTAGACTGTATTTGACACAGAAATTGTTTACGACTTTAAAAATTTAGAAGAAATTTTTTTCGATCAACTGGTGTTCTTGGTCAACCCAACCTGTTACGAAAATGTACCAGAATATCAACCATATTTGACTTGTTACCAGACACCTGCCCATTTGTCACCTCTACTAATTATTCATAAAATCTTAACGATAATATTAAAGTGGTCAGATCAAGGCTAGAAATCATTAACAATATCTAATAAACATAAAAACAAATTTTAAATATCTTGGAAAAGAAATTAGCGAGTTACCTAGCACTGAGTTCTTTGTCATGACGAATTAAAGCATCCTCAAGATCCTGTAGCGCTTTGTCCCTTTCAGCAGCTGTTGTTATTATTTCATTCTCAGCCTCCTAAAAGTACAAGATTCTATATGTGAGTAAATTAGTGAATCTCACCATCACAAAAACAAAACAAAAAAACAATAAAGCCAAATATACACCTTCAGTGACTCTTCCAGAACTTTAAGTTGTTCATTATCTTTAGCAGAGGCCAGCTCAGCATCCTTTCTCTGAAGTAGTGCATGAGCACGGGACTTGTAGGAAGCAAATTCACTTTCCAGCCGCTTGATCTAAATATTTGGAAAAATGATTTCAGAATGATATCAGTGAATTAAGTGCAATACATATACAATGTAAACAATAGAGGTACCTCTTCTCTGGCTGCCACTATTTCAGCGTCTTTTGTGTTTGACCGTTGACTTTGCAAAGAAAGTTCTAGATCCATCTGACCTGTAGGTTGCCATCATCAGGTCAACTAAGAAATTAAAAAATACTGGAGCTGGGAAGTAACAAAAAAAAAGGCATATTTACTTTTCATTTTGGCAGCTTCAACTTCAGCCCGTATACAGTTACCCTCGGCAATCTCTAGCTTTCTGCTGAGTGCCTGGGAAGCAGCTTCCCATTTTTCCTTTTCACTTTCCTTAAATTATGGAAAAAATGAAAATTGTCAGCTGAATTTGCTACTAATAACATAAAACTTTGCTTGCCAAAATTAGATGCCACTGCCTACAGAAAAGGGGATTACATGCTCCTGTTTCAGGTGGGAAATTTCTCCTTTAATAGTCTCCATGGCAGCTTTAAGCCTTGCAGCTTCACCAGTTGAGGCTGCATCCATCTCTGCCAGTTTTGACTCTTTTTCTGCAACAAGTCTCTAAACATAAGAGAATGATGCAACGTCAAACTTCTGTTTACTAGAAAGACCGGTTGGCTATACGCTAGTTAGAAATAAGAGGTGAAAAATTCGATGTATAATCTAATCTATGGATTGATTTGGGGTTTTGTTTCTAATCTCTAAGCACTCGAAGTCACCCAAGTGCATAGTTAATGCATAAAACCTCCCAAGTCATTTTATCAATTATCAGTTTATTCCTGAAAATGTATTTTGTAATCATATGTAACACATTGACTATTCATAAATATGAAAGAAATTAGACAAAGTTTTCTGGGTCATGCCATTTCGACCAGTACAAAAAACCACCCCTTCAACTCAGGCCTTTCCCAATCCACAATTGTTGCTACTTCTAGTTAGAAACATAATAATTATGTAAGTATCCATATATGACTTGTTTACCTGCAGAGAAGATATCATTTCTGTTGCTTTACTTCTATCTGCTACCGAGTCAGCAAGTTGAGATTCCAGGTTTGCTATTTGCTGAGAAGTAAAGCAGACGTTTTACTTAGGAATAAGGTTTTTTTCTTATTATACTGGATCCATACTCAAAACTCATATTCACCTTATGCATTTTACCTGTTGATGTTTTGTAGAAAGTTCCGCCAATGAGGCTTGCCTTTTTTCTTCTGCAGCTTGCAGTAGCCCTCGCATGTTGTCTAGCAACTGTAAGTTTGCAAGTTGATATCAATTATTCTTATCATAAATTTCTTAATTTCTCTTAATACGAAGTCAATAATTCTACTTGGATGATTAACTAATCGGTTATATGATGAAAAGATAATGTATTTGGGAAAAACACTAAAAAAAACTATGGTAAATTCCCATGCTCAATCACAAATACTGGTTGTATTAAAGGTAAGACTAGTTCAAACATTTCAATACCTGTTCTTTTTCAAGAAGTGATTGCTGCAATGTCTCAATAGCATTCTCTTTCGGCTCCAGAGAACGACGTAACTCTTCAATATTGTCCCGAAGTCTAAATGAGAATGAGACTGTAATCACTCAGCTAAAAAACAAAAAACAAAATGCATGGAAAAGACTCGACTTCAAAGATGGTTGAATATAACAACTACGCCCTTAAAACAAGAGAAAACAATTATACTGTTTGGTAATTCTCTTCTTTTTTTTCTTTGCCAAGCAAAGCACTGCATTAAATACTGTTTGGCAATTTTCTACAACTGCTTGGGATATTCTTCTAGTATATATACAGATAACGATTAATGTAACGAGAAAGAAGACAATAACTGTTTGATGCTGGAAAACATGAAATCGCAAGTTATAAACAAGTACCTATTGTTTGCACTTCGCAATTGTTGTCTCTCTGTATCAATTGCTTTCAGTGCCTCATTAGCATTTTGGCGTGTGCGGTCAAGCTCCTGTTGCAATCCTGACAGTTGCAATGAAGCCTGCTCTGACTTTTCATTGACTTCACGATACTTAGCCTCAAGGTCATCTTTCTCCTGGAAATGATTATTTTCACAAACCAATCAGTATTAACACACAAGCTAAAAGTTTACATAATACATGCTTTCACTGTGTACGAAAAAGAATATCACCTGGACTGTAAATAATTTCCATCTTACATAACTAGAGGATACATACCTTTGACCAACGGTATTAGTGATTAATTTTGACAAAAAGTATTATGAGTTGATAAAATAAGCAGCAGGCACAGAGTTATTAAAGCTGACTTTTCCCTAGGGTGCCAGTACGAGTAAATATACATATTTCTCACCAGTAATGAAGAATAATGGAAATAGCATGGTTTTAAACAGCCCACAAACAGAATTACCTTCTGAACTTCTTGAATCCGTTGCTTTGCTCGCTTGTGAAGCCTGTTCAACTTGGAATCAAGCTCAGAGTTTTTCTCATCACGCTCTTTCAATTGTTGGTCCAGATTCTTCTCAGCTGTGTCATACACCATGGTATGCATTAATATTATAAAGGAAAGTAAAATAAAAGTAGCAATGTAGATTGTAGGTACTATAAATGTGAATGGGAAAAAATAAAAGTCAAAGGATAAGAGGGAACTTTATACAACCTTCAGCAAGTTTAGCAGCAAGTGCTTGAGACTTGGAATCTGCTTCTGTGTATTCTGCACGAAGATGCTCAAGCGCAGCCTCTGCAGCACCTCGTGTTTGTCTTTCTATAACAAGCTCTCTATTCAAAGCTTCTAGCTTTTCATGCAACTCTTTTGAATCTTCACATGTCCCATTTTGCTCTAATGCTTTTGCACTTGAATCCATGTGTATGTTTTTCAAGTCATGGAAATGAGACTTCAAGTACTCGTTTTGAAAGTTAAGATCTACCACCATTTGCATCAGCTGATCTTGACTATTATCAGAGGTAAGGTTATTACTGGACAAAACATTATCCTTGGATAACACATTATCCTCATTAAGATCTTCAGTATTTTGAGGACTCGTGCCGTTTGATTTATCATTTTCTTGTACATCATCAACAACATGATTCTCCGATCTCCCATCAACGTCACCTCCCTCTTCTGACATTGAGTTTCTAAATATCGCGATCTATTTTCTAGACGTTAATCCTTGTATCTACTCTACCAACTTGTAAAATATGTATACCGGGATGAAATATGATTCCCGGGTAGAAAAAGGTCTTCCTTTGTGAAAGTCCAGTTGACCTTGTATGTTAACAACTTTACCCAAAAACAAAAATGAAAAAGACAGAAAAATAGGTTATAACCCGGTATGGAAAAACCAATTGCAGACTTGGAAATTAATAATACGATGAACCGGTGTACCACAGTCCTCGTGTTCAATGGACAGCTACATTACCCCCCACCCACAAAAAAAAAACACACGGTAGATTGCATACAGTTTCAAGAGTTCAACATTGTTCACAGACTCACCCACTTCAGATACTTTATCACGAAAAAAAAAACCATGTATATTCTATAATTTAAGGGTTGTCCAGAATTGCTTAAAAACAAGTGTTAGTGCTTCAAGTGTTTTACATACAAGTGTCTATCCTGGTGCATATAAAAATGCACTTTTTTCCTTCAATAACCTAACAAGCATCGGCTTATTTATATATCCATTATCCAAACACTTACAAGTTATAAGCACTTTTTGGCTTCAAAACGAATGCATTCCCAAACACTCACTCAACGTTCAGAAAGAAAACGAAATAAGAAACAACATAAGATTATAACGATAGCAAACGACACTAAGATAATATTCGAACTATCGTATAAAACTCCGATTACACTAGTAAATCATACAATAGTTAGTTATTAGTTAATAATAACAGCAAGCAGATATGAAATGTAGCAATGTAACAGTTATTACAACTAACAAACAAAACCTTATTTGATATCAATAATCAGCAACTAACAAACTAACTAATCAGCTCGAAAACAAACAAAATCGATATACGATAACACACAGTAAATATACATACATACATACAGACACTAATTATGCATAATTTAATCATAAATAAAAAGATTATAGTGAAGAGCAATTAAGGTAGATAGTCTAACCTTATGATAACTGAATCAGGATCTATATCTATCTATCTATATCTATATATATATGTGTGTGTTTTTCGTGATTATTTTTTTTTTTTTGGAAAGAGAAAGTAATAAGGGATCTAAATCTGAGCAGCAACACCCCCACCCTCTGTGAATTAATCAAAACGTAACTATTAACATTAATAATTAATAACTATTTATATTTTTGTTTTTGTGATTAATGAAAAGGTGTTCGATTTAAATAAATAACTAGCATGGTACCCGCGCAATGCGGCGGCGATGGCGTAGACGACGGTCTAGTGGTGTCGGTGACGGTATTATTGGTGGTGCCGGTGTCAAGTGGTGTAGGTTGATGTAAAGGTGATAGTAAAATATCTTAGAAGATAAGGACTTAAAGTGTTAATTAATAAAATAAAGTTTTAGAGTGTAAATTAATTCATTAAGGACAAATTTGGTAATTTATAAAACTTTTTTCATAATGGGTATTTATTAAGGGTAATTTAGTACTTTTGCATCTAACCATTTTCTAACACTTTCCAAAAATAGGGGTTGATAATAATTATTATAAAGGAATATAGATATGTTTATTTATGTTATTATTCTATGAATGAACAAATCGTATTTATGAAACAA
The DNA here is from genome assembly GCA_034093135.1 of Erigeron breviscapus. NCBI lineage: Eukaryota > Viridiplantae > Streptophyta > Magnoliopsida > Asterales > Asteraceae > Erigeron > Erigeron breviscapus. Next base: position 105,336,166 of record CM067169.1, on the reverse strand, counting down.
TGGGAACTTTGAGTGAGAACCAGATTTTCGTTTTACCCCCCTCATAATTCTAATTAAACCAACTTCTTATTATAAATTTTTTTTGTTTTGTTTTTTTTTTTTTTTTTTTGCATTTTCTACTTAATTATACCACCAAGAATTAATTTTCACACTCAAACTCAACATAACGAATATTTTATCTAATGAAAATATGATTATAATTATCGGTTTTTTTTATCAAAAATAATAGTAAAAGTAATTAGTTTAATAAACTAACAGGTTATTTATAAAAAGAAATAAATTTTTGACAATTTTATTATATTATAAAATATGTAATAAAAATGTGTATTATAAGTACATAACAAACAACATAATTATACATTAAAGAAAGTTTATCTTACATTCACAAAAAGTAGGATAATATCTATTACAGTATATTCGTATCCATTTACAATGTAACTAACATTTGGTAACATACATCATCAAACATAAGTGATCGGTGAAGACATTCTCGTACCTCGTGTTCCAAAGAATAAGTCATATTTACATACACATTAGCCAGTCCGAGCGGTGAAACAGTTTTCCGTTCCATGTGCATACACTCATTGCCGCCTATCATGTTGCACCTCACTTAGACGGAATTACATGTTGGCTTTTATGGAATCACAATCACAAATTACGTCGAACAAATTCTATATGGGTCGTTTTAAATGCATCTAATTGAAAACAATTTTTTATTATCTATACTATCTTATAAAGCATTTTGCCCTTTTTTGAAATCTCAAAAGATGATTTGAACTACCTAAATTACCCTCCTTCTTTATTCACTAATTTAAACATCTCTACCTAATATACCTATAATACCCTTAAATCCAAACCACTCATTTTTTTCTCTCTCCTCAAATCTCAATCACTCATTTTTTTCTCTCTCCTCCATAAATCATTTTATTCCTCTAATTTATTCAAAATCTTTTATCTCAAAAACCGTATATTGATAAATTATAAAAATTGTATGGGTGTTCTTAAAATTTCATGCTCTTTCATTAGATATGTCATTCGATATACTTTCGACGAATTTTTAAATCCGAGTACGGAACCCGTACGTCTAAGGCATTTGACTATCACACTCTATGACTTATAACCTTCTATGACCTATCACCCACACCATCTCACCGCCGCATTGCGCGGGTACTATTGCTCGTAAGATATAATAAGTGAGCTCATAAGTAAATGGCAGACAAAATGTAAAGTGACTTCACAACAGTGTTCCATAAATATACCTTAATCACTTGAGCAACATGCTAAAACATATTCATATAAAGTTGATGAACTCGTAGGTTTACACGATAAATATTAGTGTGAATTTCAGTGATAAAAGAGCACAAAAATATTACCACATCAAGTTTCATAATTCTCCTAGGTTTTAAGGATGTTAACTTAAGGACGGGAAGATTTTTGACAATGTCATGGTTAGAATTGGCAGACTACAACTCCCAACGCAGTTTGTTGTGGTCAGCGGTATTACCGGTAATACCGGGTATCGGTCGGCTGTCCGGTACAACTAGTCCGGTATTTTTCGGTTTTTTCGGTATTGTAAAACCGGTTTTTCATTTTTTATTTGAGCTTAATTTAAATTATTTTTTGATACGTTAATGCTATTTTTTGTTGTCCGTAAACTTTAAAACTTATATTTTGTTATGAAATACCTATTTGGTATTATTTTTGAGTGGATTATAATTGTATTTTACTATTTTCGTTGAATTGTAACAAATTTTATAGCATTTTTAATAAAAAAATTAAAATTAAAATTAACCATACCGATATCGGGTACCATACCAGTAATAAGGTTACTACTTACTAGGAACTATGTAAGTTTGGGACAACCATTATTGCTCACCGCAGTTATAATGTTGACTTTAAGAAAGGAAAAGTGATTTTAAGCATGAATATTAATTCTGTTATGATCATTGAGGACGATCTTGACCGGTTAAATTTGTTTTAAGTGCAAACCAAATGTAATAACTGAGTAAGAGTTTAGTTAAGGATCTCATATTGTTGTTCATGATGGATTAAATAATGGTGGTGGTGGGAGTTGATATAACACGATTTTAACAACTGAATTCAATTCATCAATGGTAGATTTGGTGAGTGTGTGTTCTTGGTGTTTGTGTGTGTTTTGAGAGAGAATTGTGTAACCGTGTGTAAATCTGGTATAAACGTTATGTGTTAAAAGTTTTGTGTTAAAGTTATGATCTCTAAGGTATGAGAGGGCTATTTATAGTCTAATTACACAATTATGCTAATTGTCACAATTAGCCCCTCAACCTTAGTGATCATTTATCTATGACTTAACAACAAGAAATTCCTCTAATCTAGATTACAATTTATCACTATTTTTGGATTTCTAACATTCTCCCCCTTAGTGATACATTGTAATGAATGAAATACGTGTTATATTGTCTTGTAGGAATGAATTTGATGAGCCCGGTGGTGAAGACAATTGGTGTGTTGAAACAAGTCTTCAAAGCTTTCTCTTTTGTCTTTGGAGAACTTGATTCAGTCTTGGTCTTGGTTTTGAACTTCTTGAAGTTAAATCATGTGAGGATTCTCAATGTTCTTTTAGAACAGAGAATAATGAATGCGTGTGAGTCTTGAAGAAAGAGAATAATGAAGTCGAACAAGTGTGTGACTTGAATCTTCAAGAATTGTTGAATCATGAACCAGAGTTGTCTTTTGAAATACGGAAGGTATGAATCTTGGTTTTGACTTTTCAATTTTCGATCTTTGAGTGAAATTCATCTTTTCGATTCTTCAGTTTTGATTCTTGAATGAAGTTCATCTTCTTGGAATGAAGTTTCATGAAAATGAACTCTCCCCCTTTTATGTATGCACTGGAGTTTCTTGACAAAATGTTGTTGTATGACTTGAAGATCTTGAATGAAGTATGTTTGATGAAGACTCTTTTGAAGCTTTGATCTTTGTCACATCAACTTGAATACTTTGGAGAGTAAGCAATTGAATGAAGTTTGGATGAATTTCTTATGAAGTAATCATGCTCCCCCTTAATCCATGAGTATACATATTTTGGAGCATTTTTGAACTTTTGAAGCATCTTGAGTGAAAATCTTTTCATCTTTGGTTTCATTCTTATCTATGACATCAATTCAGATTCCCCCTTTTAAAATCAAATTCTCAATCAACTAAAATCTAGTGAAAATCTGAAACTATTGACACATCATGAAGAATTTTCTCCCTCTATACACAAACTTTGATAATCCTAGAACTTTGATAAGCCTAACACTTAGTGAAACAACCAAACCAAACATGAACTTTTCTCCTTGTATCCTTATCAATCAGTAAATCAATCATAAAATTTTCTCCCCCTCATAATGACAAGATTGGGAACCAATCTCATTATGTACACATGGAGAAATATCAACCATCAAAACATCAACCCTAACCATTAGCCCAACCCAAGAAATCCTAGGGGTGACTAAAATGGAAGATTGAAGTTGTTGGGACAAACGTTATAGCATGGTGTTGGTGTTTTCTGTGTTTTTGTGATGAGAAATGAAACCAGATAAGAATGATCCGTTAGCATGTTCAAAAATCAAAAGGATTAATGAAATGACCGATTAAAATGTATAACATTTTTCGAATTTCCTATGTATCATTGAGATATGTACAAAACAAGTCTCTAACATAGTTCGATCTGCGGCTTTGCAACCACGAGATTGCTTCAAAAAATATAAATCATGGTTAACACTACCGAAGCATTTGATAACCACAATTTTATCCTTAAAGACTTCAAAAGTATAAATTAATGATGTAAGACAAAAAACAATATATATAAAAAATTAGTTAGAATAATTATAATTAAGATTTTAACTGGATTCATCACCTAAATAAAAATTCGATTAAAATAATACAACTAATTCATTCTTGTGAAGTTTCATGAAAATGAACTCTCCCCCTTTTATGTATGCACTGGAGTTTCTTGACAAAATGTTGTTGTATGACTTGAAGATCTTGAATGAAGTTTCATGAAAATGAACTCTCCCCCTTTTATGTATGCACTGGAGTTTCTTGACAAAATGTTGTTGTATGACTTGAAGATCTTGAATGAAGTATGTTTGATGAACTCTCCCCCTTTTATGTATGCACTGGAGTTTCTTGACAAAAT
>CM067169.1:105208530-105331004 GCA_034093135.1 Erigeron breviscapus | reverse complement strand
CCTGCTTTCAATTATACCTTCCCCATTAGATGCTAAGTATTCTGTAGAATTAGCAAATGGTAAAATGATCGAAGTCGAAAGCATAATCCAAGGTTGTACCTTAGAATTAGCAAAAGAACTATTTTCTATAGATCTAATACCATTCGAAATAGGAAGCTTTGATATTATCATTGGTATGGACTGGTTGTCTAAAAACCAAGCAGAAATAGTCTGTCACGAAAAGTTGTTCGAATTCCAATTGCAAACGGTGAGAAGTTGATTATCCAGGGCGATAAGAATGGAGTACGATGTAACATTATATCTTGCATGAAGACTCAGAAGTATCTCAGAAAGGGATACCAGGTAATCCTAGCCCATATATCGGAGAAAAAGACTCCGGAGAAACGGCTTGAAGACATACCCATCGTACGAGATTTTCCAGAAGTCTTTCCTGAAGACTTGCCTGGTCTTCCACCAATCCGGCAGGTGGAATTCAAAATAGACTTAGTACCTGGTGCTGCACCAGTGGCACGAGCACCATATCGATTAGCTCCTTTCGAAATGAAAGAACTTGCAAGTCAATTGCAAGAACTTTTAGAGAAAGGATTCATTCGACCGAGTTCCTCACCTTGGGGAGCTCCAGTCTTGTTCGTCAAGAAGAAAGACGGATCTTTTCGCATGTGTATAGACTATAGGGAGTTGAATAAGTTGACGTTAAAAACCGGTACCCACTTCCTAGGATCGATGACCTGTTTGATCAATTACAAGGGTCGAGTTGTTACTCAAAAATCGATCTTAGATCCGGTTACCATCAGCTTAGAGTTTCAGAAGAAGACATTCCCAAGACGGCGTTTAGAACCGCTATGGCCATTACGAGTTTGAAGTGATGCCATTTGGTTTGACGAATGCACCCGCAGTTTTCATGGACCTCATGAACCGTGTGTGCAAACCATATTTAGATAAGTTTGTTATCGTATTCATAGATGACATTCTAATCTATTCTAAAACCAAAGAAGAGCACGAGGTACATCTGAAGAAAATTTTGGAACTACTCAAGAAGGAAGAATTGTACGCAAAGTTTTCAAAATGCGAATTCTGGATTCGTACAGTACAATTCTTAGGTCATGTCATTGATAGTCAAGGAATTCATGTAGATCCTGCCAAGATCGTGGCTATTAAGAACTGGGAAGCACCGAAAACACCAACAGAAATACGACAATTTTTAGGTCTTGCTGGCTATTATAGAAGATTCATCGAGAAATTTTCTAAGATAGCCCAACCTTTAACGTCGTTGACTCAAAAAGACAAGAAGTTTGCCTGGGAAGATAAACAAGAAAAAGCATTTCAACTGCTGAAGGAGAAGCTCTGTAGTGCTCCGATTTTGTCACTACCCGAAGGAACGGATAATTTTGTGGTATATTGCGACGCATCTCATCAAGGATTGGGATGTGTGTTGATGCCAAAAGATAAGGTGATAGCCTATGCCTCGCGTCAACTTAAGGTGCACGAGAAGAACTACACGACTCATGATCTGGAACTAGGAGCTGTAATATTCGCTCTAAAGATCTAGAGACACTATTTATATGGTACAAAGTGTACTATATTCACCGACCATAAGAGTCTCCAACATATTTTTGACCAAAAAGATTTGAACATGAGGCAACGTAGATGGGTAGAATTGCTCAGTGATTACGATTGTGAAATTCGTTATCATCCGGGCAAAGCAAACATTGTAGCAGATGCTTTGAGTCGTAAAGAAAGGGTAAAGCCACTTCGAGTACGAGCTTTAAGTATGACCATTCATACTCATCTTACTTCCCAAATTCGTGAAGCTCAACTGGAAGCATTAAAGAAAGACAATCTCAAAGAAGAAGCTTTGAGGGGGATGGAAGAGCAATTTGAAGTTAGACCCGATGGAACCCGGTATTTTTCTAACCGGATTTGGCTACAAAGCTATGGAGATTTAAGAAACTTGGTGATGAACGAATCACACAAGTCAAGATATTCGATACATCCTGGATCAGATAAGATGTATCATGGACTACAAGAATTATACTTGTGGCCTAACATGAAAGCTGACATAGCCACCTATGTTAGCAAATGTCTAACATGCTCAAAGGTGAAGGCAGAGCATCAAAAGCCATCTGGATTGCTACAACAACCAGAGATTCCACAGTGGAAGTGGGAATGTATAGCCATGGACTTTATCACAAAGTTACCAAAGACTGCTAATGGTTGTGATACGATATGGGTAATTGTAGACCGACTCACTAAGTCTGCACATTTCTTGCCCATAAAAGAGACTGATAAAACGAGCAAGCTGGCTAGATTGTACATAAAGGAAGTAGTATCACGACATGGAATACCTATTTCGATTATTTCTGATAGGGATAGTCATTTTACTTCCAGATTTTGGCAGACACTACAGAAAGCTTTAGGTACACGGTTAGATATGAGCACTGCATACCACCCCAGACCGATGGTCAAAGTGAAAGGACCATTCAAACGCTTGAAGATATGTTGCGCGCTTGCATAGTTGATTTTGGGAATGGTTGGGAAAAACACTTGCCTTTGTGTGAGTTCTCATACAACAACAGTTACCACACTAGCATCAAGGCTGCACCATTTGAGGCACTGTATGGGAGAAAATGTCGTTCACCCATCTGTTGGGTTGAATTAGGTGACAAAATTCCAGTAAAGAAAGACAGTCCAATTACAGGTCCTGAACTCATTCATGAGACTACTGAGAAGATCGTACAGATACAAAACCGATTAAAGGCAGCACGAGATCGTCAAAAGAACTATGCTGATGTAAGAAGAAAGCCTTTGGAATTTCAAGTAGGAGACAAGGTTATGCTAAAAGTATCTCCTTGGAAAGGAGCCATCCGATTTGGAAAACGAGGTAAGCTAAATCCTAGGTTTATTGGACCTTTCGAAATAATAGAAAGAATTGGTCCAGTAGCTTATAGGCTTAGACTGCCACAAGAACTTAGCCGTATACACGATGTGTTTCCCGTCTCAAACTTGAAAAAGTGTTTGTCTGACGAAACACAAATTATTCCATTGGAAGAACTTCGAATGGATGACAAGCTGCACTTTGTTGAAAAACCAGTAGAGATCATGGATAGGGAAGCCAAGCAGTTGAAACAGAGTCGAATTCCTATTGTCAAAGTCTGATGGAATTCAAAGCGAGGTCCTGAGTTTACCTGGGAACGTGAGGATCAAATGAAACAAAAGTATTCTCACTTGTTCGAAAAAGCCTTACATTCCAACCACACGTGCTAAATTTCGGGACGAAATTTAAATAACTGGGGGAGAATGTGACAACCGCCAAAATTTCAGGTTGATTAAATTACTATTACGTGTACTATTTAAATTTTTGTTGATCAAACAATATGAACAAACATTTTATGGCATAATAAACTGAACAAATATTTTTAATAAATTATGGATAATTATTGCCAAGAACTCAAATAGTTATTTGAGAGCTGCTTGTAAATACTTTTTCATACTTATACTATCAATAACTGTATTTATGAATAGTGATCGTGAATAGTGACCGTGAATAGTGACCGTGAATAGTGAACGTGAATAGTACCGTGAATAGTAACGGTGAATATTAAAGATAAAAAGTAAATTTTGAATAGTAAAGGTAAAAAGTAAATTTTAAATAGTAAAGGTAAAAAGTAAATTTTAAATAGTAAAGGTAAAAAGTAAATTTTAAATAGTAAAGGTAAAAAGTAAATTGTAAATAGTAAAGGTAGAAAGTAAATTGTAAAAAGGTAATAAAATAAAATAATATAAAGGTGGGACCGACGTCAAATAATTTAAACTCAACGTTGAATCTGATTTCCGAATAAATTCAAAAGTGAATAGTGCTGAATAGTAAACATCGCTTTCATACTTTATTCTTATAATATAAACGTCCAAAACCCGCTCACAGGGGTTAGTTGAGTAAACATTATTAAAATGAAAGTTGTAGATCTTAATTTTCTGATCTTATAGAAACTTGAATTTTCTCAATAGGAGCCCGTATGCATAATTTAGGATTAAAACAATGTATAAATATATACTACTAGTATAAAAGAAATCTATCATTAGAAACGTCCAAGAGGTAGTGGGAAACACACTTTTATCTACTTTATAATTTAAAATTTATAAATTATAGATCACGGGTCTAATTTGCTAAGTGTATGGACAAAAAGAATACTATATATATACATACCCTTATTCATGATTAACTTTAGAATATAATAATAATAAAATTTTAAAAACACGTTTCTTTTCTCTCGAAGAATTCAAAGGCTGCGTTTTTTTTTCTTTTCTGGCGAGTAAAGTATATTAATAAAATATTTAAACGAACGAATTCGTTCGCCTATAAATAGCCGACGATATTAAACCATAAAACTCGTACCAACATATATTCACTTCTATATTTCTCTCTTATAATTACACAAGACTAAGTGATCTTTCTTCTACAACACTAAGTGATCTTTCTTCTACAACACTAAGGTGAGTCTTCATACTCCCCTTTTCAATTATTTATACATTTATTTGGGGACTGAGATACATGCAATAAAACTACTTGTTATACTTATATGTATATTTTCAAAGTTATATACTTATATGTATATTTACAAAATTATATATATAATTATATATATATATTATATATATTTTGTAACTCCACTTTATTTATTTTACCTTCGGGGTAAAATACAAACTCTTTACTGTTATGATAAACACAAGTATTCCAGAAATGTATATATGGTTGATTCTAAGTTGCTCTGTTCACTCAAAGTCCTCACTATCATGAACGATTAATTATGAAAACATAAACGTGGGTATATTGAATAGTACTATTGGGGTAGGCACCCCCATCCGTGTTGGTCATACCAACTGGATACGGATGCATATATATTTGGAAAGCTTAGGGTACCCTGAACAAGGTACCTACTTCGGAGGCAAATAAACACACACTTGTCTAGTTTCGGTTCATGAGCTTAGAACTTGATGTATACAGTATCTACTCTTATATTCTATTTGATCCATTGTGTGATCAAATAGTTACTTTAAATCTTGTGGTTCATACTCTATATTTTTATTAAAAATCTATGATACTCTTTGCTTTATATTGTATCATAACTACTTGACATTGCGGTAAGACAATGGTCACACTGAACTCTGGCATTTTGTGAAACTATATTTTCTATATGAAAAACTTATGGAACTCACCAACTTTATGTTGACGTATTTTAGCATGTATTCTCAGGTAACTAGACGATACTCTATACATGGGACATTTTTCCGCTGCATACAACATACTGGACCATGGCCTACCCTCAGACTCTAGTAAAGACAAGTCAATTTGCTAAAGTCTCTGTCTACTGTTTAATATTGTTTAATATTAAATAAATGTTTTCAAGAATAATATCTTTCATAAATTGTAATATAAATTTGTGAACAATGTTTTATATAAATGTATTTTAAAACGACAACGTTTTGTGTCGTTCAGTATATCTTGTGTTGTGAATCCATGTAAGTCATACCCCGTTTAGGGCGGGTGTGACAACAGAGCTCCTAACTATTCTACCAGTAAATCCCCATTTGAAGTTTGTTATGGTGTCAATCCACTGACTCCCATTGATTTAATTCCATTTTTGATTACCAAAAGCAAGCATTGAAGCTGAAACCAGAGCAAAAGAAATAAAGAAAATTCATGGAGAAGTGAAGCCAGAATAGAGAAGGCAAATGCCAGTTACAAGGCCAGAGCAAACAAGAATAGAAAGCAGCCCAGTTTTTCACCAGGTGATCTTGTGTGGGTGCATCTTAGAAAAGAAAGGTTTCCAGCGAAGAGAAAAAGTAAATTGATGCCCAGAGCTGAAGGTCCGTTCAAGATTCTGGAGAGATATGGCGATAATGCTTACAAGGTTGAATTACCTGGAGATATGGCAGTTTCTAGCACGTTTAATGTGGGAGATCTGATGCCTTATCTGGAGGATGAGTACCTCGAATACTTGAGGACAAGTCTCTTTTCAGAGGGGGAGAATGATGCGGAAATGTCCAGATTCACTGAACTGGAGGAACCCAGTGAACTGAAGAAGTCAACTGAGCTGAAGGAAACTGAGCTGATCATGCCATCTGAACAAGCATGTTGATTCTGCCAGCAGTGGCCCATTTCAGACAAGTCTTTTCTGAACCAGTCCAGTCACCAGTAGTAACACTCCTCCAGTGGCAAGTCTCTCCAGTAACAAATACTGGTAAGCCACCAGTGACGCTCCAACTGAAGCGCTCCAAATGACTGCTCCAGATAGATATTCCAGTGACCACTTCTGAAGGCCATCAGTGAAGCGCTCCAGATGTTGTCTCCAGTGAAGGTCCAGATGTTGTCTCCAGATGCAGTCCAGATGTATGTTCCATTGTCCAGATAATAAAGTCCCCACTGAAGTCCTTTGTCTGTGGGTCCAATAAAGAAGGAATGACAGCTGTCAAGGAAGGAGCGTGTGACTAACGGTATTGTGCGACCACTTGCAGGGGAATAATTCTAGAAGCCCACGCTGTCCATTTTCTATTGGTCCAAATTGATTAGTGGTTTAGCGCGTGACAGCTTTTATGTATTATTTTATTATTTTGTCGTTAATTCCTAGGTAGAGCATGTGGCTATAAATAGAGGTTTTATCTCTCATTGTATAGTTAGTTGATGTTGAATGAAAATTAATAGAGCAGCCTCTATTTCTTACAAATCTTCTTTTACCTTTATAGATCTTTGATCTTGGTGGTTAGGAGTGACCCCTTTATCAATATTTGTGGTGGTTCGTCCTTTATCAAATATTGTGGTGAGGTCTTTTAAATCTTCGGTTTCCTTTATCTATAATCGTGTGGCTAGACCTTTATCGGTTGTAGTGGTGGGGCGGAGTGTTTCCTTTATCCTTGATTCTGGTGGCCTGGCCTTTACGAGTCTTGGTGGTGGATTCTTTATCTATCATTTTAATTTTATTGTCTTGTTTATTTGCTTATTCCATTAAAATCCAGAAAATACCAAAAATAGTCTTCCGCTGTCGCTTGTCGCGTGATTTACGCATCACTTTCATAACGTTGCTTAAATTACTTTCATTATACATCATATTAATCGTTTCACATAAAACACATAAGCATTTAATCACATAATCACATATAGGGCATATGACTTAACGAACCTAACGTTGACTAACGGTCAAGTCCATAAGTCAAACTCGAAAAGTTTGGGATGTTACAATTACCTCCCCCTTAAGAGGATTCTGTCCTCAGAATCATTTCGCCACTCATACATGAATAACTTGTCCGTATCCTTAACTTTATCATATCATTTCGGGATTTCCTTGGGTTGTTCTTTAACTTAGCATAGCCAAACTCATTCGGATTTTTACAAAGTCTTTTCCACCTTTACTTTTCCATTTCAACCGTTTCGTCATTTCTTGGTTCAATCTTTAAATCAAACCAAGTAATCAACTCATTTCTTCAACCTTCATAAGTAGTACCCACATTACATTTGGCGAAGGCTATTCATTTGGCGTTTAAGCCCTTCATACAGGTATCCTTATTAACTTGCTACCATAATTCACATAATTCATTTGAACAACGGGTCGACTCGCCATGGCTTTCGATGCATAACATATCCCTCCATAGAGTCTTATGGTTAAACCATTATACTCACTTGTTCAATATAAGCTTTCTTTGCTCACCACAAAACCTTCAGTCCATCTTGAGCTAAACAAAACACTCATTCAATAATTTTTAACTTTATGAGCTGCTATTTTCATGTCATTTGGCTCTACAACCTTCCTTTCCTTAACAGGTCACATCATGAAGTAACATACACACTTACATCGTAGTTGCCATCTTATGTGAACTCAACAATGGTATATGAAAATCTCAACGCACTATCGCACGATCATATGACTTTCTCAAGTTTCTAAATCATCATTTCTCTTTCCCATCAATCTAAGGGTGATAGGCATCACTTGAGTTCTCCATTTCCTTCATATTTTGCCAAACATCTTTAAGAATTAATTACCTTACGGCCGTCTCGATTCGAAACATTCAACAATTAACTTCCACACTTTAAGAGCACTTCTCTATTATCCATCTTTCCTTTCATGTCCAATGAAACGGTGTAATAGCTCACCAAGAAATAAATATCCTTGTGCAACCTTTCTACTAATGGCTCATATCATTACCTTTAGCTTCCCACGCAGCCTTGTCTCTTAGTCCCTGACAACAAGACTTCACACTTCCGTTAAAGGATCATTAAATAATTATTATATAACACAACTTTCGGTGTCTAGTCTTGGCTTTTAACCCTAACACACATCAAAATAAGATTTATTACACCTCGTATCATAATTGGTCGTATCACATTTCATGCGGCATCCAAATGAGCATGTCACCATGGCTCATAAGCCTCCTTAAGTACAACTTTTGGGTCACAAGATGACCGAATGAGACAAAACTCAGTTCTTACCAAATGTATCAAACTCAAAGACCTTTTCAAAATTGCAAGGTTTGACTCTTGAAGAGCTCTAATGAATAAGATATGACGTTTGCAAGACAAGTCTGCAGAATTCATCCGAAACCTGACCACTTCTGGAGATCTACATTTTTCGCATATTTCTGGGCAAAATCACCAGAAACTTTGTTCATACAGAATTTAGGGGACACATAGAGGTTTTCAGAAATGTAAGATTCATCTCCTAAATCGTTCATATGAGGAAGATATGATTTTTGCAAGATGACTGAATTTTCAGACCTAATAAACTCTTTGTTTTGCAAACAATTTTCCTCCATCAAACATCCATGTCAAGCCACCACGACCTCTACAGCTTATACACATCAAATTATGACATAGTTATCATTATGAAATCTTCATTTGATTCGTAGATTCCTTATACTCATTTTACAATCGGTTTGACACCCGAATGACCTTAATCGACTCACAAACGCAATCGAATCCATATCAAACTTCAAGACCAGATGTGAACCCTTTATTGGTTCTATTTGAACATTAAAATGACACTAGAAACAACTTCATACCTGTAGGAAATCTCATGACACACATCGATTGCAATAACATTCGCCGAATGACCCGAAATCGCTAATTTAACAACAAAACGTTTCTTATCCATCATTACCCAACAAGTCCAGGTATGGGCAAAATATATGGATGGATATGACTCATATTCTGCAAAGATTTCGTTCTTTACCTTGGAGGATGGTAAACGGATCGTTTACGTGCACCGATTGATCTTTAATCCACCCAAAAACGCAAGAAATCGCACGAGGATCATTCCAGAAAAGAAAGCGGTTTAGGGTTCTTAGGAGGAATGAATAATCTGATTTAGGGGATAATAATCTTACCTAATTACTCCCAATCATGTTTTGAAGTTCCAGGAATGGCAAGAATGGTCCCTAGACTTCTATACGACACATATATAGCTTAAATCGTCCTCCGGGAATTCTATCGACATATTAAACACATCTTGGCATCTTAAACACATAAACGTATACATCTTTAAGGCATTAAAGCCTCTCACATATAGCATATTAAACCCACGTAAGCATTAACTCGTTAAGAGACTTAACGGTAGCAGGGTGTTGACTTAACGACTCAAGTCAACCGTTACACAAAAATTTGAGATATAGCAATTACCTCGCCCTTAAGATACTCGTCCCAATCGCCACATATCGTCCCGTAGCGAAATCAAAACTAAACGGGTCGTAAATCCAAAACATACCAGAATATGCGCCGCATATTATCTATGATCAGGAAAAATAATTTCAAACGAAACCTAAACGTTTTCCTTACACCCAAGCACAACTTTAACATTTCACAGCTCGAATGTAGCTTCACATCATATCATAGTGTTCATAGAATTGAAGAGCTTCATGGTTAAAGGTTTCAATCGACCTTAGTGTCAACTCCTTTACTTGTTTCAGCTTCGTCATTCTTTATTTCATTCATACGTGTCATTTCTTCGTGTGGTTAAATATAATACTATACAGTGATTCCATCATTCTCATCTTCACTTCATTCGGATCAACACAGACACAGTCTCACAAACACACACATGTCGTGATACATTTACAATTACGTTCGCGACCGGAATTGTAACTATATCCTTTCATAGGTGTGCCCGGTAACCCTTCCATGCGTCACCTACTTATAATCCTTCAAATATCCAGCATTAACTCTACTCTATAAACTTCAAATCTATGTCTTTTAAACTAGTAGACTCAACAACATTGACTACCAATCATTTCATTTAACTTCATGTACATCATAAACTTTTAATCAGGCTATCACTTTCCACCGATCTTCACACATTTCCACTCACTTGCAGCATCAACATCACTAAAGTTGTAACACGGTGTTTACTCTTGTCAAATAGGAGCACAATACATAGAAATCTCTCCAACCTCATTACTTTCTACTCCGATCAACACAAGCATGGCCATACAAACATGTTCGTGTCGTGATACGCTTGCAATTATGTTCCGGACCATAATTGTAATTGTATCCTTTCACTCACATGTTCGTCACCACATTTGTGTATCGTCTTCTTTTCACCAAATCCTTCAACTCTTGTGCACCTCAACAATTTCTCACGTAATATAAAGCACAAGTTTATCAAATTCAAATAGAGAATTAACACCTTACCTTTCACAGGACGTCTTTCATAGCAATAGATTAGTTTGGCGACGGGGAGCGCGAGAAACAGAGGAATAAGGGCTACACAAACAAGTGTATACACATAAAACACATCAATGAACATGAAGCCTTAATCCTACACTCTCACTCATCCCAGCCCGTCCTAAATGCATTTCATCTCAAAGGCTAAGCATACCTACTTAAGCCTAACTTGTCATCTATCGGTTTAAGTCCAATTCCTATGGAAAACCTATAGTCCTTGGTTCACTTAAACCATTTCTCTGATACCAACTTGTAACACCCGTCATTTTAAAATCTGGATTTTCAAAAACTTTTGCCTAACGGCGTTTAGAAATGCGGAATACAGAATCCTTAAAACATAACTAACCCTTAATGGATAGTTCATTTATAAAAGTGGTGTTACAACATTCATATCATTAAAATAGTGTAAGATAATCCAGATGTGGTACCAACATAAATGCCAATATGAACAATACATAAGTCATATTAAAAGTAGCCAATCATCAAGGCTAACATAAATGACTAAGCGGGAAACTAGATGTCTTCTTCATAGAAACTACCCGCCTCACCAAGCTAAGTCTTTCACTAGCTCAACCTGAGGGAACAACGTTTTTCAAAAGAGCAAGTGTTAGCTTTAAAAGCTAAGTAAGATAACATGAGTTTAAGAAAACGTTGCCAATTCTTTATATATTAACAAAACCTTTCATAATCGTTAATATCACATATTAGGCATAGCACGTTAAGATCAACACAATACTATGGTGTCTATCATATCACACGTCAACAAGAACATATCGTCAACATTAAAGCAACATGCATAAATTAACACATTAGGAATTCATGTAATCCTAAATGTGCCTAACATCATAGATCCTTACGTTTCATCTTTCTTTTCTTACATTTCTTTACTTTCTTTTCTTTTCTTATCTTTCTTATCTTTCTTATCTTTCTTTACTTTCTTTTCTTTTGCCTAGACGTAGGCTATGTGACATAAGCCACACATACTTAGGGATGTGGGGTTGTGTGTAGGAGGTCATAAGACCTTACATGGAGTCCTCACACCCGACTTGATGGGTAGACCTTACGGTGGTCCATCGTCGTCGTTAAGGAAAGACAAAGTCAATCCAACTGAGCATACCGTTTGAACTTTGCGCGTGTAGTGGTTAGTTACTCCACCCGGATACACTCATACATAACTATGCCACGGGGAGGTATCTAGATTCCCACACCACGTGACCACGTACACACTAGCTCCAAAGAACTAGCATGGGTTAAGCTTAACACAAGACTTTACATATGCTCGAGACTTCTTTATTATATTAGTTTAGGCTACACTTTCACCTAAACTAATCACGTGTATCTTTCTTTACTTTTTATTAGCTTAGGCTACACTTTCACCTAAACTAATCACATACATCTTTCTTTACTTTAGGGCCCTTAATCGTGCACGTGTCATGGCAAACCTATAGAAGTCTAGTGACTAGGTGTTCAAGCCATGCAATCAATCATAAGACATATATGCATCAACATATCGTCATCGCATATTAACATCACATCGTCATATCATAAAAGATCCATGTCAACGCATCATCATAGCATCGTATCATCATGTCATATAAGCATCATATCATCTTAAAGTGATAGCAACGTATCGTCATATCATTTCATAAGCATAACATCATAACAATGCGTCATCATGTCATATAAGCATCATATCATCTTAAAGTGATAGCAACGTATCGTCATATCATTTCATAAGCATAACATCATAACAATGCGTCATCATGTCATATATCACATCATAGCATCATACGTTTATATCATCATAGCACCTTATCGTATTAACAACATATACATTTCAGTTTATCATTTCCCTTATTTCATCATAACATCATTTTATAACATAAACATATCATCATTTCATCGTAGCATGCATAAGCTTACCGTTCATCATCAATGGTAACGTAATCATTCCCATAGTAACCTCCCATTCATTCCCGAATACATATAAACATACAAACATTCATTTAGGGAAGTTAACTTATGAAAACTTTATATTTTGTTGTCCCTCATGTGGTAAAAGATGTTATCTTACTTGGGTACAGCTAAACAATGAGTTACGTAGGTCTTACAGTGCTTGCTAAGTGCTCCCGACAACCTAGAACGAGTATAAGATCGAAATAAAAGCTAAACGAAACATTTTGTGCAACCTGGGCATCAGGTGCGTCGCACCTCCCAAGTGGTGCGTCGCACCAAGCATGCAGAAAACTCAGATCAGATACAGGTGCGCCGCACCAGCCCCTTGGTGCGTCGCATATCGGGCTCCCATCGAAAATCCAAAATCCCAAACTGACCAGTGGTGCGCCGCACCTGGGGTGCCGACCAGCAAACCCAATTTCGAAATTGCTCTAAACGATTCCCATTCAATCTCAAACCCTAACCCCGACCTGGAGACATCAAATTGACCTCTTTGACAACACTTTTGATGACTTTAATCCATCAATCAAACCTTTAATCTTTTGCTAACATAAATCAATCGTTTAATCACCCGAATACATGAAATCGGTGATCAATCAACTAATTAACCCAACCCAAACCCCATGGCCTGGATTGAATTCACATATAAGACTCATATGATCAGATTTCAAAGGGAATTTACCTATAATACCTGTAGATAACTTTGAGGATTCAAGATCTAAACAAAACTTGATCAAAACGGCGCGAAACGATTGGATCTTTGCTTGGAGAGGGGAGGAGATCGGTTAGGGCTCACACACACACACGTATGATCAGAATATCACAATTAGGGATACCTAATTGCACCTTAACCCCTGGCCATCAACCCCTAGTCTTACACTTAGGGCCCCTCAACTTCTAAACTTGACTTTCTTAGCTTAATTCGCCTACCGGGAGACTTAACGATCTAACAAGCACTTAACTTTCATAACGTTGCTTCAATTACTTTCATTATACATCATATTAATCGTTTCACATAAAACACATAAGCATTTAATCACATAATCACATATAGGGCATATGACTTAACGAACCTAACGTTGACTAACGGTCAAGTCCATAAGTCAAACTCGAAAAGTTTGGGATGTTACAATAAGAGTAGAGGTATAGTTACAACTTAGTATTAAAAAAATATCTCTTTAATATTTCATGTATAGAATTTAGTTTTATGGTTGAAAACATGATTTGTTAACATTTTTCCTTGACAATGAATATGATATTATAATTGTTGTTCAAAAGTATGTAAATATCTAATTAGATTTTAATAGTTTTCAGATATTAAAAGTTCTTAAATGCAAAAAAATGTATAAATTCCGCGTGTTACGCGGGTTATAAGCTAGTAGAAGTGTATATGATATCTGGATGGATAATGTCGGGTTATTTTATCCATTTAAAAAAAGGGAGAATATCATATATCCCCTTGCTAAACATCAAATTCACATATTTACCCATTTAATCAACATATTATCACATTTCCCCAATCTAAACCTTAAAACTCTCATATATACCCAAACTAGATTATTATCCCGCGTAATACGCGAGTAAATATATTTTTATATTTATATATATCAAAAATACAACTTTCATAAGTAACTATAAACAAATTTAAGTGTTTAATTTTATTTTATTAATATTAGCTCTTTTAACCTTGATAATTGAACAACTTTACTCCTACCAAAGGTAGAGAGACTATTTTCAAGTTCTACCAAAGTCTTACTAATCTAACAAATTATCCAATGTCAAAAGTTATTGCTCATCCATGCCACCACAAATATCTCGATCTCATTCGGATTTTCATGTCAAATCATCAAAAATGTCACACATGACACATTCTTTAGACCGTCCCAGGGCATACAACCTTTACTGAGTTGCAAAATTTCCATCATCAAACCAATGATCATTCCAGAATCTTGTTTTATTTTCATTCCTAGTGGAGTGTGCCTAAGAGAATGAGGAACATATATTTGCCCAAATACTATTACTATTTGTTTTACACGGGAATGCAGACTCAGTACCATGGATCACATTGATGATTTTAATCCTAATGACATCCAAATTTTGAACCACATGTCATATCCATTTGTACATCAATACTAAATTAAAAGCATCCAGACCATCAAAACCTAAACCAGTCACTTCTTTACCTGATAATTGTCTTCCGATTGATCCATTTCCTTTTCCAAGTTCGACTACCCCTTCCACCCAAAAAATAAAATAAAATTTGTGATCTTAATCAATCAAAATAAAGAAAAATAATATATCCTAAATAATCCAAGAAACATTTTTTCTTGAATATCCGAGTTAGAATCCACCATAGGCAACTCATTAGTATTGAGTCTAAATATCTTTCTATAATTTGACTAAATCTGACGTTAACAAAATTCATTTAGGGGCCCATTTTCTATATTCTCGAGTCAAGACTCATTTTTAAAAAAAATATTTTCAGACATGGATCTGATAAGTTAAATAAACGACTTTTACATTTGCCCCTCACAAAAAACATTTTGGCCCGTCCTTAAATATAACACATATTTATTACAATGTATATATAACTGCCATAGACAAAAGTAAATAAAATGACAATATGTTACACATTTTATTTTAGAGAAAAGAAAACCATCAACTTTATGTTTATAGTAGTTTATTAGAGAATAGAAAAACCACAATTTTATTTTTATACGATATTTCAAATCTATTATTAAGAAAATATAACATTAGTCATTTTACTTTATCTAATTAACATTTATTTATTTAATATATTTAAATTATACTATATTAGACTTTTCGTTTATATATTTAGACAAAATGAAAAAAATAATGACCATTAGATAAATTTAAATTTTTAATAAAAGAAAAATACTAAGAAACTTTCAAGAACAATTGGTTGAAATATTCATAATTTGTCAGACAACCCATACTATACTTCCCATGTTATAGCTTTCTTTTGTAATTTTTTTGTAAGTGCTAATATATTGAGGTGATTAAATTATATAAAACTAAAGATGCCAATTTCTATCATGCCAAAAACTCTAACATATATAAAAGTGTTTAGGTTGGCACCAAATAGATTGGAGATATAATGGTCAGGGGTATCTTTTAAATCCACTATGTGGGCCCCGGAGGTGAGTTTTCCCAAGGTCTCGGATTCGAGTCTTGGGTTTCTCATCTCAAGGTATTTTCCATGAGGAGGGGGTTGGAGGTCCAGCAAATCATTGGTTAAAATTGTCTCCATCACGTCTGAATCGAAACTAACTTTACAAAAAAAAAAAAAGATTGGAGATATAAAATAAAGCATTATGTCAAGTATTATAAAACATATATAAAATCTCGACCTATATGTGAATATAATATTATGTCATATATATGTTAGTTTTAGGATTTTCTATAGAATAATGATAATAATAGTTTAAATCTTCTAAGGTAAGTAAAACATATTACCTTTAAAAAAACTTACGCATGAACAATATTATTAATTCTATTTAAAATAATAAATAACAACTCATATATCCTTTATGAAATTTATTGGTGAAAGAACAAAATTCATACAAAACTGAATATGAAATTTTGGAAAAAGAAAATGAAAGAGCCTCGATCAATTCAAAAAGATTATTTGATTGAAGAAAAAAGGGTTAGAATGGTTAATAGCTAATATATTTCTAATTATTAAAGGGTATTATAATTGGAGTTATTATTAAAATAATGTATTTGGATATGTACGAGAATTTGAAAGTTTAAATTGGATATTTGTGATAATATGTTTTTTAGATGGGTAAATATGTGAATTTGATGTTTAGTAAGTGGATATATGAGATTCTTCCTTTAAAAAAAGCATTCAATGAAAGTCAACAAGTGAAAACCAAAAACAACTCTATTTATATTGAAATTTGGAATAATATTTTTGGATGGACATTGACACATTGTTAGATTATTTTATCGATACTAGAAAGGTACCAACACAATGCCACGACAATGGCGCAACAACGATGTGATGGAACGATGTGGTGGTGCTGACTGCTAGTCTTGGTGGTATTTGATGTAAATAAGGTAATGAAGATAATTTGAAAGACAAAAAACTTATTTATTTAATATATTTAAATTATACTATATTAGACTTTTCGTTTATATATTTAGACAAAATGAAAAAAATAATGACCATTAGATAAATTTAAATTTTTAATAAAAGAAAAAGAAAGACCTCGATCAATTCAAAAAGATTATTTGATTGAAGAAAAAAGGGTTAGAATGGTTAATAGCTAATATATTTCTAATTATTAAAGGGTATTATAATTGGAGTTATTATTAAAATAATGTATTTGGATATGTACGAGAATTTGAAAGTTTAAATTGGATATTTGTGATAATATGTTTTTTAGATGGGTAAATATGTGAATTTGATGTTTAGTAAGTGGATATATGAGATTCTTCCTTTAAAAAAAGCATTCAATGAAAGTCAACAAGTGAAAACCAAAAACAACTCTATTTATATTGAAATTTGGAATAATATTTTTGGATGGACATTGACACATTGTTAGATTATTTTATCGATACTAGAAAGGTACCAACACAATGCCACGACAATGGCGCAACAACGATGTGATGGAACGATGTGGTGGTGCTGACTGCTAGTCTTGGTGGTATTTGATGTAAATAAGGTAATGAAGATAATTTGAAAGACAAAAAACTTATGTTGTAAATTACGAACAATTCATTAAGGGTCAAATGGTAATCTTATATATCTCAAAAAGAAAGTCTATAAATGAAAACTAGAGATAATGTTAACTTTAATAGATAATGCATTACAAATTAACTCAAAATAAAATACAAACATTACATATGAACTAGAAAAAAAAACATTATACATGAACTAATAATAATAAAAATAAAAGATAAGAAAATGACCTACATTAAGTTTCCATAAAACTTTGACATTAGAGAACGTTTGATTTTTTCTTCTTCAAACGACAGATGCTCCTTTTGTAATAATGTGTTAAGATGCAAAAGTTGCATTTTCTTAAGCTCTCTTTCTTCTTTCTTTTGTTCCTTTTTTTCCTCGAACTCGAGTCTTTTTCTCATAAAATCAACTTCACTTTCTCGAGTAAGCCTCATTACACGAAGTTCTTCAACAATTTGATTAGAAACCTTACATTTTCCTTTCTTCTTCTTTTTGGGTGCCTCTCCACCTGTTGGACGTTGTATTGATGAACCACCACTAGTTGGCGCATCTGGGTTGGAGTTCACACAATAGTCCCCTTCTTCTGTAGTCCTTGTTCTTTTCGTACTTTCACCACTTTCTTCTATATCTACTTCTTCAGGACGGGAACGTGTTGTGTCACGAGGTGTCTCTAAAGCCCACTTTGGGTATTTGCACATAACTTCATTGAATACAACAGAGTCGTGGAACTTTTTCCCACTTTGCTCAAAAATTTTATGAGCATTGTTTTCAATATCTCTCGGGGTCATTCCACTTCTTACTAGGCGGTGTGCTTCCTGGTACGCTGCAACCCATTGTCCAACGTTTTCGTTTAGTCGTTTAAAACGACCTTTCATTTGGTCAATATTCCTATCACCAAGTTTTTTTGGATTTTCTTCCCGAGCTGCATCATACAATTTCTTAACTTCTGTCCACAATGATCTTATTTTATGGTTTTTCCCACCAATACAATCTGCACTAATCATACACCATGCCGACATCAGAGCAACGTCTTCAGCAACATCCCATTTATTGATTCGTGGTTGTTTTTCAGTATTTTGTGAGGTTTGCGGATTTTGACTAAAAGAAATCAGGCTAGGATTCGAGGAAAAAAGAGAGTTTTGGTAGTATTGACTTGCATTTTGGCGTGTGTGGACAAGCTCCTGTTGCAATCCTGGCAGTTGCAAACCAGCCTGCTTGGACTTTTCATTGACTTCGTGATGCTGAGCCGCATGGTCATCTTTCTCCTGTAAATGATTATTTCACAAACCAATCAGAACTAATACACAAGCTAAATGTTTACATGATAAATCCTTTCACTGCGTAGAAAAATAAAATATCAACTGTGCCGTAAATAATTTCTAGCTTACATAACTAGAGGATACATTACTTAAACCAACTAATAACAGTGATCCATTGATACAAAAAAATATTGTGTTGATAAAATAAGCAGCAGACACAGAGGTACTATAACTAACTTTTCCCTAGGGTACGAGTGTGAGAGAATATACATATATCTGACCAGTAATGTAGCAAAATGGCAATAGCATAGTTTTAAACGGCCCACAAACAGAATTACTGATACAGAGAATTTGAGTTGGAGAAGAAGAAGAAATTGATTTATCACACAAATTGATTATATTGATATGATAATCGGATATATATATACAATTTTGACTCATTCACCGACCAAAATAACCGCCCCAAACGAAACTATTAAAAAACTTGACACAAACACCCCCTGACTTATTTGTATATTACATATCAATCCCAAAACTAAAATAAAACTCATATTATACGTAACAAATGCCCTCCCTTTAAAGATTTTTGCCCTCAAAAATCGAAATCAGGGAATCGACATTTCAAATCATCCACATACTCCCAAGAAGCCTCTTCCAAAGACAACCCATTCCAATGAATCAAGACCTGCAAAGCAGACTTTGACCCACGTTTGACCAATCTTCTATCAATCACTGCTCTTGGAGAAAGTATGAATCTTGGACCCTGAGGTAAAGGTGCAGTATGAACTGAGGGACCATGAGCCAGTTTGAGCAGAGAAACATGAAATGTATGATGAATTTGAGCAGAATCTGGTAAATCAAGCTTGTAGGCCACTGCACCAATCTTTTCAAGCACCAAGTAAGGACCAAAATATTTTGCAGATAGCTTTCTGTTATGGTGTGACTTCAAAGATTGTTGAGCAAAAGGGTGTAATTTAACATACACCCAGTCTCCTGGTGTAAACTCCCGTTCAGTTCGATGGTGATCTGCAGACTGCTTCATACGATTTCTGGCCACTTCCAAATGCTGTTTAAGCCTCTGAATCATACCTTCTCGCTGCCTGTGCACCTCTTCAATGCAGTATCTCCAGGAATAAATGGAATATGAGTAGGTGGCTTAATTCCAAACAAGGCTTCATAGGGAGACATTTTAATGGTTGAGTGCCAACTAGTATTGTACCACCACTGAGCTAATGAGAGTCACTTCACCCGATCATTAGGGGAATCAATGCACATTGCCCTCAAATAAGCTTCCAAACACCTATTCAACACCTCTGTTTGACCATCTGACTGAGGGTGGTATGCAGAAGACATGGCTAATTGTATACCCTGCAATCTCATAAATTCCTTCCAGAAGTTGCTAACAAAGATGGGATCCCTGTCAGACACAATAGTGTTAGGAGCACCATGTATCTTGAACACATTGTCCATGAAAGCTTTAGCAACTGTAGCAGCTGAAAATGGGTGACTTAGAAGTATAAAGTGACCAAATTTTGTCAATCTGTCCACAACCACAAAAATAGTATCTTTGCCTTGAATTTTTGGTAATCCAGAGATGAAATCCATAGAAATGTCAGTGAAAATGGATTGCGGAACTGGGAGTGGCTGCAATAATCCAGGATAAGGGATCAGCTCATATTTTGATCTTTGACAAATGCCACATTCTTTCACAAATTTCTTAACATCTTTAGCACAACCCTTCCAGTAAAATAGGTCAGAAATTCTGACCAGAGTAGGCACCACCCCTGAATGACCGCCAATTGTAGAAGCATGGAACAAAGAAATGATATCTTGTCTTAATTCAGTTACCCTGCCAACCACAATTTTACCCTTCCTTTTCAACAACTGTCCATCCCAAGACCTATGTGGCACAGTACCCCCTTGTTGCAGGGTCTCTAAAACTTTTTTAACCTCCAAATCTTGCAGCCAAGATGCTTTAATTCTTTCCAACAATAAAGGATCCAGTGTACTAATTCCCATTTGTAATAAAGTAAGCCCATGGATTCTAGATAAGCCATCAGCCACTACATTGTCAACTCCCTTCTTGTAAGAAATTTCAAAGTCATATTTCATCAATTGTGACAGCCATTTTTGTTGCAAAGGTGTCACAATGGACTGCTGAGTGAGATATTTCAAGCTATGGTGATCTGTCTGAATGATGAAATGGCTATTTATCAAGTAGTGATGCCATTGTTTGACTGCCATGAGAATTGCTAATAGCTCTTTCTCATAAACAGACCAACTCTGTTGCCTGGCTGATAAGGCTTTACTCATGAAAGCAATTGGATGTTTGTCCTGCATCAATACTGCCCCCAAACCCTTGCCAGAAGCATCTGTTTCTATTACAAACACCTTTGAGAAATCTGGTAAACTCAACACTGGTGGATTACTTAATGCTTCCTTAAGCTGCACAAAAGCCTCTTCAGCTCCAGAATTCCAAGAAAAATTATTCTTTTTGGTCAATTCTGTTAGAGGTTTGGCAATTATTCCAAAATTCCTTATAAACCTCCTATAGTAGCCTGCTAACCCTAAAAACCCTCTCAACTGCTTCACATTCTTTGGTGCAGGCCAATTCACAACAGCTTTGATTTTATTTGGATCAGTTGCAACCCCTTCCTTATCAATGATGTGACCCAAATACTCAATTTTCTGCCCTGCAAATGCACACTTGGATTTCTTTGCTTTTAAGTCATTATCTCTCATAATAGATAGAACCAACTCCAAATCCTCCATATGTTGTGACCAAGATTGGCTATAAACCAATATGTCATCAAAAAATACCAAGGTGCTTTTCCTCAATAATGGTTTGAACACATTATTCATCAAAGACTGAAAGGTGGCTGGGGCATTAGTGAGGCCAAATGGCATCACTAAGAACTCAAAATGTCCGGCATGTGTTTTAAATGCAGTCTTATAAATGTCAGGCTCATACATCCTTATTTGGTGATACCCTGACCTTAAATCTAATTTTGAGAAGATGGTAGCCCCCTGTAACTCATCTAAAAGCTCCTCAATCAATGGAATGGGATAAACATCCTTAACTGTGGCTGCATTTAGTTGCCTGTAATCAATGCACATTCTCCAAGTGCCATCCTTCTTCTTTACCAGAACCACTGGAGCTGCAAATGGGCTATTACTGTGCCTAATAACTCCCGTATCCAACAACTCTTGGATCAACCCTTCTATAACATCCTTTTGTGTCTTAGGATATCTATATGGTTTGAGATTGAGGTTGACATTATCATCCTTCAACACAATTTTATGATCACAACTCCTCCTACTTGGTGGCAATCCTTTTGGCACTTGGAAGATGTCATCAAACCTGGTTAATAACCTTTCTAATTGCTTATCAGTTTGACAGCCTTTAAGCAGTGGTTGACACATTGTATTTTCACCATTAGATTCTGCCAAGGTTACTAATTCAGCCTGTACTACCCTGTATGACTAAGCATACTGTGCAACTTCTCCATTGAGCACAAACTAACCCCTTGCTTACACACTCCTTTCAGTTCAAACTGTTTTCCTCTCAAAACAAACTTCATTGTTAAATTCTTAAAATTCCACACTATATCATTAAGAGTTGCCAGCCACTTAACACCTAAAACTATATCATAGTTCTTCAATTCCAACAACATATCTGCAGTGAACCAATCCCCCTGCATCATCCAGTTAAAAGCCCTACACATGTCTACACTGGCCATGTCATTTCCATTGGCCACAGTGACCTTAACATGTGGAATCTGAGCAATATTACACTTAATTTTCTCAGATAATGCCTTATTCATGAAATTATGGGTAGATCCACTGTCAACAAGGATATGCAAGCTTCTAGTCCCTATTGTTCCTACAACTTGCATTGTAGAATATGAAGGAATTCCTAAAATTGCATTTAAGGATATATGAGGTTCTCCTTGTATTATCATTGTCTGCCAGCCACCACCAAATCTCTACATGCATTATTTTCCTCCACAAAAGCTACCTCCTCCATACCTTCTTCCACTTCTAACAAGAAAAACTGTTTTTTCCTTTACATACCTTAATATGCCCTCGTACAAATTTTTCATTACAATAAAAACATTCTCCCTTGCTCCTTTTCTCTTCTAACAACTTATTAGTCATTTTAGCAGGAACTAAGGCATTAGATGGTACATAATTCACTGGAGTAGCTAATAGAGGTGGTTTTGAGACACTGTCCTACCTCCTCCTCCTTTATATCCATAACCACTACTCACTCCAGCAGGCCTTCCTAATGATTTATTACTCTCATTTTGCATTTTTGCCAACACATAAGTATCTCTAAGTGTTTTAGGTTTAAACATTCTAATTGGACACTTAATTTAAGGTTTCAATCCTTCAACAAAACAACTAATTGTATGCTCTTCAGGAAGACTAACCTTAGTGAGTAATGAATCAAATTCATCACAATAAACCTCTAGGTCTCCTGTTTGAGTGAGAGCCTTTAGTGCAGCCATTGGATCCTCCATTTGAGTAGTTGAGAACCTAGCAGTTATGGATCTGGCATAATCAGTCCACAGCATATCCTCCATAGCTTTATTTCCAGATTTCATAAACCCTAGGTGCCACGATAATGCTCTTCCATCCATATGTACAGTAGCATATCTCACTTTGCTAGATTCTAATGTTTCATCAATGGTGAAGAAGTGATCGCATTTGTAGAGCCAAGCATCAACATCATCGCCATTGAATCTCGGAAATTCAAGTCTAGTCAGCTTATTAAAGCTGAATCGGTCACCAGCACCGTCGTTACGCGCCGCCACCTGCCGTTGATTCTTCAATAGTTCAACTTCTTTTGTTAGTTCTTCAATTGTAGCTCTCATTAATAATGATGGATCAATATGAGAAGCCATATGAGAAGCCAGATCTTTCTGAGTTTGTGATAATTCCTTTAGTAACCGTTCAGAATCCTGATTACGAGTTTCAGGTGCCATTGATTTTAATAAGAAGAGAATCAATAGGTGTCGCCGGAAACCTAATCGGAATAATGATCGGAAAACCTAATCGGAATATGTTTGTTGAGAAACGGTTATCGGAAGCGCTCCAATCGGAGGCTCTGATACCAATTGATACAGAGAATTTGAGTTGGAGAAGAAGAAGAAATTGATTTATCACACAAATTGATTATATTGATATGATAATCGGATATATATATACAATTTTGACTCATTCACCGACCAAAATAACCGCCCCAAACGAAACTATTAAAAAACTTGACACAAACACCCCCTGACTTATTTGTATATTACATATCAATCCCAAAACTAAAATAAAACTCATATTATACGTAACAATTACCTTCTCAATTTCTTGGATTTGTTGCTTTGCTCGCTTGTGAAGCCGGTTCAACTTGGAATCAGGCTGGACTTGTCTCGTCACGCTCTTTGACTTGTTGGTGCAGATTCTTCTCAGCTGTGTCCATACGCCAAAGTATGCGTTTATATTGGTATAAAAGGAAGTAAAATAAAGGTACCAACATTGTAGGTATACCTATAAATGCAATCAGAAAAAATAAAAGTCATAGGATAAGCGGGAACTTTATATAACCTTCAGCAAGTTTAGCAGCAAGCTCTTGAGACTTGGAATCTGCTTTTGTGAATTCTGCACGAAGATGCTTAAGCACAGCCTCTGCGGCATCTCGTGGTCTTTCTATAACACGTTGTCTGTTCAAAGCTTCTATCTTTTCACGCAACTCTTTTAAATCTTCACGTGTCCCATTTTGCTCTAATGCTTTTGCACTTGAATCCTTGTTAAGATCTTCACTATTTTGAGGACTAGTGCCATTTAATTTATCATTTCGTTGTACATCATCCACAACAAGATTTCCCGATCTCCCATCAACGTCATCTCCCTTTTCTGACATTGAGTTTCTAGATATCGCAATATATTTTGTAGACGTTAATCCTTGTATCTAGTCTACCCACTTGTTAACGTATGTATACCAGAATGAAATATGATTCCTGGGTAGATAAAAGTCTTCCTTTGTGAAAGTCCAGTTGACTTTGTATGTTAATAACTTCAGCAAAGAAAAAGACAGAAAAAGATTATAGCCCGGTCCAGAAAAACCAATTTTAGACTTGAAAATAAACAATATAATGTACCACGGTGGAAATAGTTCCTGGAGTTCAATGGAGAGCTACATTACCCAAATAAAATTAAAAACACAGTAGTCTGCATATGATTTCAAGTGTTCAACATTGTTCACAGAAGCACCCAAGTCGGAAACTTTATCACGAAATAAACATGTACGAGTATAATTTAAGATTTACGGCTATAAGGGCATAGTGCTTCAAGTGTTTTACAAATAAGTGTCTATCCCAGTGCATCAAAAAGTGCACTTTTTTTTGTTCAATAACCTAAAAAGCACCGGCTTTTTTATGTATAAACATTATCCAAACACTAATAAGTTATAAGCATTTTTTAGCTTCAAAAAGAAATTATGCATTCCCGAACACTTAATCGACTTTCAGAAAGAAAATGAAATAAGAAACAATATACGGCTAATAAAGGGCAGGCGACGATTGCAAACGACACTAAGATAATATTCGGACCATCGTATTAAATTCCGATTACACTAGTAAAGTAGTAAATCATACAGTAGTTAGTTGTTAGTTAATAAGAAAGAACAAACAGATATGAAATGTAACAATATAACAGTCATTATATATTTATATCTAACAAACAACAGCTCCTTTTATATCAGTAACTAACTAAGTAATAGACTCGAAACAAACTCGATATATACACAGTAAACATAGATACAAACAGTAATTATGCATATAATTTAATCATAAAAATAAAGATGATAGTGAAGAGAAATTGAGGTAGATAGTCTAACCTTATGATAACTGAATCAAGATCTATATCTATCTATATCTATCTATATCTATATCTAAACAGCAACACCCCCACCACTCTGTGAATCAATCAAAACGTAATGATAACTGGTTAATTTAATTAATTGATATTAATAACTATATTTTTGAGATTGCTTATAAGTGTATTTATATATTTATTTATTTATTAATAAATATTTGTGAAAAAAATAATAAGAAATAATGCTTGAGTAGCAACCAGATTTTCGTTTCACCCCCCTACACAAACGCAAAACATGTTTTCTTTTACTTCTGTTTTTAGAAAATTGGCAAACAAATGTATGGTATGGTTGGTTGGTCAAAAACTCAAAATGCTGGAAAAAAAATATTAAAAAAATTCTATACCCACCGACTTAGTCGATGGACCTAACAAGGGGGTTTGGTCAAAATGTTTGATAAAATGATGTGACAACGCTTAATTTACATGTACTGACAACAAATATTTGCCATTTACGATAAGTATATACAATTGTTTGAAATAGACTATTATTGTAGATGACAAATTTAGGTTGTGAATATAAATATATCACTTCCTCATTTTTTAGTTTCTTTCTGCATTCCAATTTCTATTTTCTAATTTAATTTATTTAAAGTTTAATTTTTATCTAAAAAATAACCTATATAACCTTTTAAAATTATTTAAAATAATACAGTTTTTCTTGTTTTATTTATAGACTACAATATTGATACATACTTATATTCTCTATCTAATTTTTTTTCAATTTAAAATGAGCAATTTATTACTAAATATGTTTGATTAATGTGAACTTTTATTAATTTAATTGTTTTATATTTATTTGTGATTATAATGAATTCAATTTTTTTAATTGAGAAATGTATTTCTAGCTTAATTATTAAATATTATAACTTTTTATAAAAAATAGTTTGATTAGGTTGTTAATGTGAGTGTAAAAATTGGGTTTGGTTGGGTTGGATAAATAGAAGAGAAAAAAATTAGTTTTTCAATAAATAACATGATTGGGTTAGTTTTTGAATGGGGAATGACCTAAAATCATCACACTACACATTTATACATACTCACATATTTATATATTTTACCCACATCCTTGTAATTAGTTAATAAAGTCACATGTTGAAGTCTTATTATACACTGTACAAGCCAGTAACTTTCGTGTCTTTAATCAATATTAGTATTTATATTTTTGCTTAATTGATTGTTTATTAGTATTACTTTTCATATTATATTTTTTGATTCAGAAACAAAATTAGTATCTTGAGGTCTTATGCCGAGTTACTGATGCATATAACTAATTTTGTTGCTTTCATTATTGTAGACTATGCCAAGTATCCGGATATGCTCAATGTTGGTGTGGCTGTGAGTTCATACATAGTAGTGAAAGTTCTAAGACTATTAGGAATGGGGCATCTTTGGGGCTCCTCATATGTAGGGGTGTTCAAAACTATCTGTATCCGAATCCGTTATCCGAAAATCCGATCCGAATTTATCCGAAAAATCGGATACCCGAAATTTCGGATTCGGATAGTAATTTTTGAAAATTTCGGATATCCTAAATATCGGAATTTCGGATTGAAAATTTCGGATATCCGAAATATCCGAAAACCTTATTTATTTTTTTTTCCAATATTTTACTTTTTATCATCCGAAACTATCCGAACATATCCGAAACTATCCGAAAAATCTATATTCAATACCCGAAAATATCCGAAAATCTATATTATTTTCTTAAAGTTCGGATATTTCGGATAGTTCGGATATCCGAAATTTCGGATATATGTTCGGATATTAAAATCCACTATCCGAAATTCGGATATCCGAAACTTCGGATATCCGACTTTGAACACCCCTACTGTTATGGGGGCGACTTCCGCATGTGGCGGAGGCTTCCCAAAAGAGTTGCCCCTCCTTTTTCTTGGAGTGAGGCAACTCTTTGGGGTAGCCCCCTTTAATTTATTTTTTTTTTACTTTTAAATTACTAAATTATATAAAAAAACACAATTTTATTAATTTTTCCATACATCACACAACACAACTAAACAATTATTCCAAACATTACATATTACAACTAAAACGATTAAATTTGTTTAAACTTCGGATTGCTTCGTACCAATTCCCACTCCACGTGATGAAAAGTGTTTCCACATGCCCTCGTGTACTCGGCCATAGTTCTTTCGACCATTGCACCGTGTTCACCGTCGTGAGCTTGATTCAAACGGTTGAACATCATATCGAATACGTGAATGTTTGCGCGCATGCGGCGCCATTTAGAGGCCACCGCGTCTTCATTTCGATAGTTTGATGGTTGATTTTCATAAGTGAGGAATAGACGGGTCACTCTCGACCAAAATGTACGTTCCCGTTCGTAGTTACCGCACAACGGGTCGGCTGACACCTCGACCCAAGCGTTCGTTAAACTCATTTCTTCGGACCGAGACCAAGCCATTTGAATATAGAGAGGAAAAATGAAAGATTATGTAAAATATAGAGAGAAAAGATGGAAGATATGAGTATAAAAATGAGGAAAAGTGTGTTATATTTATAAGGTTTAAAAAAAAACAAAAAAAAAATAAAATTGAAAACGGCTATAATAACGGATAGTTTTCTTGGGATACTCCTTTGTTTTGGGCGGCATAAATTCATCGCGCATCGTTTTTTTTCCGAATGCTGCGCGGTGTGCAGGGCGGAATTGGGGGGCTTTGGGGCGGCGTCGGGGCATAAGACCCCCCACTCCGATCAGTCTAAGAACACAACTTTCTTAGAAGAACAAATATTTATGGCTATTACCTTGATATGTACTGTCGACCGGCATTACCTTGATTCATGCCAGTTTTGAAAATCTAGTAATAATTGTATACAAAATTTTAATCTATTGCATTTCAAAGTCGTACTTTTTATATTTTTCATAAACTTAGTATGCTCAATAGTAGTATAGAACATAGAATATTTGTTACACAATATTTTCAAAGGAGGTAGAGAGTTTGACCATCACTACTAATGAGGTTGTTTTTCAAAGTTTTGCCCATTCTATATCCATGAGATGACGAATAAATGGTCTATACAAAGAGTTGCTGGAAATTGGGACAACATTATAAGATTCATGGCTTTAAACTGTTACTAACACAATTGGCAATGTAGTAGGAAGACTGATTCTTGGGGCTACAGTTTATCAAATTTGGGAGGAAAGAAATAGAAGGTATTTTGGTGGAAAGAGGAGGAGTGAAGCGGTTTTAATTAAAAGCATATGTGAAACTGTTACGCCTGAGAATAATGGGACTAAAGGTAAAGGATACCGGAAAAAGTTAGGAAAACTTATCAGAGTTTTGATTAATATATATTTTACCTTTGAGCAGAAAGAAAAAATAGGAACTAATTCTCTTTGCAATATATATTGGGCTACACACAAGAAATATGCGATACAAGTTAAATGTGGCACTACTTTTGTACTCATAGAAAGATAGCCGCACAAAGCAAAATAAGGACCAAGCAAAAGAAAGTTTAGCTGTAGCATTTAAATTGCATGATTAGACTTTTTTTTCCACAACACATAAACCAGATAAACATCAATCCAGTTAGTTTCACGCACCCACTCAACACACAAACAACAAATCTGAAACCAACGAATTCAATAGCCGGCATCCAAATTTAAGGCTGTGCTAAAGCCATGAGAATAATGCTCGTCATTTACACAGGAAATGAAAAACAGGTCGATGAAACTACAACAAACAACAAATCTGAAACCAACGAATTCAATAGCCGGCATCCAAATTTAAGGCTGTGCTAAAGCCATGAGAATAATGCTCGTCATTTACACAGGAAATGAAAAACAGGTCGATGAAACTACAAAATAGAACGATACATGTGTATAAAAGCATTTTATCTTTCCACTATCACCAAGTGCCACAAAGCATCATAGGCTACATTCTCCTACCTAACTTAATGTTTACAGTTTCCCATCTCCTCGTAACCTACAGGTCCTGGGAGCATCGATAAGCGGTTTAAAACAATCAGTAAACTGCGGATGACAGGTTAGTGGTTTATCTATTGGTAAAGCATAATTATGAACACTTGCTGCAACCGTCATTTTTTTGTCTTGGTTTTCTTTGCAACTGGAGCTTTTCGTTTAACTTTCTTTACTGGCTTTTTCACAGCCACTTTTCCTTTCTTTTTTGTGGCGTCCTGAATACAGAGTTTTTAATATTAGCAACGGGTTTAATTAAAAGTTAATGATGCGCAGCCCAAATAAAAGTAGAAGACTTACAGATGCTTTCTCGGATTTTCCTTTCCCTTTCCCTTTACCATTAGTATGTGGCTCAGCACCGTCGTTTTCATCAACTTGAACATTATTTTGCTTATCGCCTTCATCTTCAGAATCAAATGAAAATCCTTCCAGTGTTCCTACTCATGAGGAAACAGAAAGTGAAGAAATTGAGCATGCAAGCTAGAACATTAACTGATCCATCAAAAGGAAACCCTGACCTTCTACCATAGTCTCCGCTTCATAAACATTTGATTGTGGCTTCAACTGAAGAAAGTCATTCATGATTGCCTCTATCTGATTAAAAACAAAAAACAAAAAAACAACAAATGAAGCTCCAGTTCTAATATTTCCATCTATCATTTTTTACCCAAGTCTATCTGATTATGGGCAAAACCTATTTGAAGCTTCTCATGACAAAAAAAACGAATATCAAAAAAGGACAACACGATATGAGCTCAGAGAACGAACAGACCTTTGCTTCTGACTGGCCAAAGTTAACCTGAAGAAGAATCATGTATACGTTAGAGCTATCTCTCTCATAATTCTTCCACTAATATAATCCAATATCACACGAGTTTGAAGGTAAGGAGAGAAATTTGACAAGGTACATACAACGCAAAAGGTTGTTGAAGGTATTATTGTTGTTTTGTAGATAGTTCCTGGATTAAAAATACAAATTAGTATCGGTATTGTGTAATGAATCCAAGACAGGTTAAGAACTTTCTCATTGAGAAGCTTGTGGGTTCATGATTGGATGCAATGTGCAAGAAACTGAGCACAATGGCTATATGAAATGATGTGTCCATACCAAAGATTCACTGCTAGAAAAATGATATATACCTTTTAAATCCAAAAGCATATCATGATTGCCAGACAGGGAATCTGACATAACCACTCTCCCAACAGTACCTAAATCACCACTTAGATCAATGGATTCACCCTCGCACTCCACAAGCACCTGTATTTTTGAAAGGAAAGTTACGAACAAGATGCTTGATTAATAACTATCAGATTTGTGAGAAAATCCAAACAAACTCCAAATAATATTAGAAAAAACAGAACAACTGACAGCCCTACTTTCTCAAAACAACCATTGTACCATCACTAGTAGATATATAAACACTCTCATGATGTACTCCCATGTTTCATTATAAAGTAACAAAAGGAAGCAGAAATAAATTAATAAAAATAGTGTTCTTGTGTAAGGTGATTTCTAACGTAAGGTGATTCAGAAAAAAAGTGATGGAAAAACCTATAGTACAAAATTGTTGAATTGAAATCATATCCTATTAACTTTAAAAACATAATACTCCAACATGCAAATAACAGGCACTTAAGTGTAAATCTATGTACCCATCTCTCTGACTTGTTTACACAGAAAATATTTCTCTTTGGGCTTACAACTTGAAATGACCAATCATCCCAGATGTGTGAAACGCATATTAAATGGTGAAAGTAGCCAACCTTTGTACGTTGGACTTTATCAGCAAGCACCAAAGGCAACCTTGATGACGAAATCTGCAATTGCAATATGTATTGTAATCAACCGATAAGGTGACTACCACAATGACGGAAAAAGTTTAAAATTCAACTTTACATAAGATCCAGTTTGCTTATCAGTTTTCTCTGTTTCTAAACCCTTCATATTGTCATCATTCTCTGTATCAAAGTAAACCAGAAGCAACTTAAAATCCAACTCAACTAAACCCATTGGCATAATACGGAGAGAAAGAGACGAAATCATAGTTTTCACTTTTCACCCGCATATGTTACCTTGTTTTGTCGGACCCTTTGCTTTTGGTTCCGTATCTTCCAACTTAAAAGACGATGCCTCAACATCTACCTCCATTGGATGTTGGTCATGGTCAGAATCATATAGAAAAGTTTCTGAAACTGAAGTTTTAGGTTCCTGATCATCATCAGAACAGTAATTTAAAATACGGCTAAAACTAGAAATAAACAGAAACCATTTGAAATAAATCAAGAGTCTAATATTAATGAAGAATACAAAGTAAGTTCATACACGAGGAAGATCAGTCGGAAGAGGCTTCTCCGGAGATTCACTTTTACCAATACGTGACTTGCTACCAACTGCTATTATTAACCATTTTGAATACATAAGCAAGTAAAAAAAAAATATACCGTAAAATAAGAAAAGACGATATTTAGGTTATGCAAGCTAAGTGAGAGTGAATTACATGTGGTCGTATGGATGACAGAGCCAATAGGATGTTTGTTATCGCCATCGCCCTCATCGGAACTCGAGGACGACAACAATGTGAAAATCGATATTGTTTCCTGTCCAACATTCAGTCAATCACTTAGGTTATTTGAGTTTGGCTGATTTGCGATACTTGAAATTACTTGCATATATATAATAATTTTATAACACAAACGATAACACGGCGTTACACTAACACCATCAAGAGATACCCACTACAATACAAGAGTTTAAATAAAATGAGATATATAAATATATATATATATATAAATAGAGAGAGAAAAACAAACTGTAAAATGAAAATGATAAAAGAGTGTAATAACCTTGGCATCACGAGAATATTCTCTGGAAAGAGAGGAGCTCATCAGTCATCATCATCATCTTCTTCTTAATATTTGCAAAATGGAAACTGTAAAAAATATGAAAAATAATTACAGTAATAATGTAGCTAGAAATATGATAAATAGGTTACAGAGTAAGATTAATCATCAACTTATTAGTGCATATAATAATATAACAATAATAAGTAAATCTTCAAAATTGTTTCTTACTTGGTTGATTGATTGCAGTAGCTTATTTCTTTTGTGTTGAGTGGGAGCGAAACCCTAATTTCATTTTCAATTTCAATTTGGGGATAGTTTTATAAGTTTAATTCCACGTGGCATTTTTCGTTGATTTTTAATAAGGCGAATTTAACTGAATTTGTCATTGTCACTCAAAATATAAATATGTATTGATGTATTGATTGGGGGATTTCGGTTCAGAGAAAAGGAAATGAAATAATATCCGTTGTTTGGTAGGACACGGAAATGTGGAAGGCGGAGAAAATTTCTCGAGAAAAGCATTTAGGTTGTGTTTGGTAGGGAGAGTTAAAGTTGGAAAAATGGAAATGGATACATTTCCCTGTTTGGTAGGGCAGTGAAATGGAGAACACGGAGAAATCAATTTCCAGAGAAATCATCTCCTATGCATTTTCATTTCCATGCTTTTTTTTGAGAGAAATTGGGTTTTAACTAAGCAATTCTCAGTGTCATTTTTGTGGAGAAATTGGTCCAACTTAAAAACAAAGGATTATTTAATTTAAAATCACGTGACAATCACATTTCATACAAAATTTACACACACAAACTCCAAACCCTAACCCCCAAATTTGGTGACCCTCCCAAAAGTCGACCTTCTCCTCCAGCGAATGCATCTCTCCGGCATCTAATCATCAGTAAAGTGAGCCAATTCATCTTCTTCTTTCTCCCTTCATTTGTACTTTGTATAGTTATGGCAGATCTGATTCATATAAGAAACAAAAGAACTTGGATTATGGATACAGATGAAAAATTAATAGATGCTTTAATGGAAAAGCATAAAACGAATTGATTTCTTGAAGGTGGTCTACAGTGAGCATGATTTACCAAACATCACTTTTGATGTAGCTTATCAAGCGATGGACGATATGTCGATATTGGAACATATAATTATGGTTATATATTTATATATATATGTCAAACTTTTGTTCCTTCAATACTAGTATTATGTTGGGATTTAATGTTGTAGTTTTTGGAGATCATCATGGAAGTCGATGATTTTTATTTTGATAGACTGATGGATTTAGGATTAAACAAAATGGAAGGTGATGTGTGGTTTTATGAATTTGAAATTTCTTTTGTATGAATGTATTATGTTTGTCGACTGCCTGAAGTTATTTGTGTGAGTATCGTTAAAAATGAAACAGATGAATCTAACTGGGATGATTCAGATACTCGGTTTTCATTTCTTTACTTTTACTCTACCAAACAACGGAATTCATTTTTTTTAGATTTCCCAGGATAATTTTTCTGTCAATACCAAACAAAGGAATTTGTTGAATTTCTCAGCCAATTTCATTTATTTACATTTCATTTCTCTGTTCATTTCATTTTCCTTAATTTCTCCCTACCAAACGTGCCCTTTCTTACATACAATTGTATTTCTCCCACTTTCAAAGTAAAAAACATTGGACACGGAGAAAACATTTCTCCTTATTTGTTCCTGAAACACAACAATATATAAGCTAAACACGTGAGCAGCACATTCAATAAAACTTTTGAGTTTTGACTAAAGCCTTCAAACCCCCATTACTCTTTCTTGGTCAGAATCAGAGATTCAAAGGTGTATTAATCTTATATCTTCACTTTCTATTTTTTTAATTTCACTTTTGTTTTGTGTTTCTTTTCTTGCTTTTATTTGTTTCGATTGGAGCTAGCCAACCGAAACGAAATATAGATCCATGAAACCTAGTTCACCGGAGGAAAAAATCCGACACAATTCCGGCGACCACCACCACTCCATCACCGACGCCATCATGGAAATTCCCCTCACGCGCACAAATCAATGAACTGAAATCTATGTTTAGATTAGATCCCTTTGCCTCTTCTCTTTTCCTTTTGTAAAATCTATGGTTATTACACACGAAACAATACCTATATTTGATCGATCAAACAGGGATGTATTGATGTGAGTGAATACATAGATAGCTAATGGCACCTACTCGTAAATTTGTATTACTATTATGAACTTCATGGTTAATCTTTTTGAATTTTCAATACTGTTTGAGTTCTAAATCAAGCATCACTATTTTTATTTTTTTTTATTTTAAAGAAATCCTCTTTGGATCATATTTGAACAGGGGTTTTATGGTTAAGTTACCATAATCAACTTGATTATTCATATAGAATTATAAAAAATTAATAAAAGTTTCATTTTCATTTCTCTTACCAAACTAAAGAAATATTTTTTGTTTATTTCTTTGATTAATTTATCTGTTTTTACCAAACAAAGGAAGTCATTTAATTTCTCAGTCAATTTCATTTCTCTATATTTCATTTCTCTGTTCATTTCATTCCTTGAATTTCTCTCTACCAAACGTGCCCTAAGGAGAAATCTGTTTAGGGAGAGAAGGTTGATATTTATTTTTTTTTATTTTTTATTTTTTTATTTTTTATTTTTTAGTGAAAACTCATTCATAAATTTTTTAAAAAAAATTAAAATAAATTCTCTATACATGTGTAAGTTTTTATACCTTACAAATGTCTACACATGTGTAGATATCTACACATGTGTAAGCTGTATTTTTTTTTTTATTTTTAATGTTTTTTATTTTTTTTGAATTGGTTTATGTTAAAAAAAATATATATAAAAATTTTATATAAAAAAAAAACAAGGTAAAAAAAATCAAAAACAAACTTATATCTTTTCTTTCATTGAGCTACCTTCTCTCTGGATCTCTACCCTAACAAAGGGATTAGATCATTACATAACTTTCAACTTTGATTTATGTTCACTTAATCACATTCTTTAATTTCCGAATTGGTCCAAGACAATATTAGGCCTCCTGTTTTAAATGATTAGTCAAAATATATCACTTTTTATATTAAATAATAGATTTTTGCGCTTGTCATATACACAGGAAGTTTACGACACTGTAATGATAAAATGAACTATTAAACGTATGTAACCAAAAAAATCTTGTAAATTCAAATTAAAAAAATATATAAAATAAAGTGATAAATATAGATAATCTAAATAAAATTAAAGTTGAAATAAAAAATTGCAATTTTGAAACATTGAGAACATGTATTTTATTTTACACTTTTGTAATTGTAAATCATTTCTACTGTAGTATTTTTTTTTTATCTACAATCTTTGTTACAAATATTTCAAATAGATATTAAGTTTAAGATTATGATTAATTTGAAAATTACAATATTGAGAAACATATTATTAGGTTTTCAACAGTAAATATAAATAACATCAATAACATCAATTATGATATAAAACAAATTGTAATTTAGATTTATTTGATTGTTTAAGTAAACTAGTTTTTGTGCCCGGGCTTCGCCCCGGGACACACAACGACACGTAAAATTTGAAATTACATAAAGTAATTACGTAATGATAAATGTACACTACAAAAAAGGTTTAAAAAAGGTATACAACGAACAATAAAAATTGTTATATTTAGAAGCTAACTTGCTTGTTATAACGGAAACGCCGCTTTATAGTGTCATATTCGCCTTTGGTTTGTGATAACTCGGCTGTTGACCGTATGAGAAACTAAAAATAAGACATCAGATAAATCTCCAAATGAAGATTAGTTGTGAACTGATCATTCATAATAATGATAATATATACTTGTACCATGGTATAAACTTATGGTTGATAAAAGTTGTACCATGGTATAAACTTGTACCATGCCTGATAAAAGTTGTACAAATCAATGCAAAGTAGTAGTTTATGTTTTGATGCTTATACCATTAGCTACATTAATAATTTGTTGCAGAAATCTAAAAGAAAAAAACATTTAATAATAGTACTAATAAAAAATTTTTTAGAACAATCAATATATTATTATAGAGAAACTAGCAAGATGCTAGTGAATATACAAGGTTCATGCAAACAGGAAATAAACGGAAAAAGATACAGAAGTTAAAAGCTAAAACTACACCATTGGTTCCATTCAATACGGGGACGGTTTAATCTATTGGATATCCAAAGGAAACTAGTCGACTTAAGTTCTTTTTTTGCATATCTGGTTGAAGGAGCCTTTCCAGAGAAGATACAATCGTTACGAGTCTTCCAAATTGTCCAAACAAAAGCGAGGATGACAATATTGATGTATTTGGTTGTCTTTGAGGTGATTAAGGTATGTTTATGGAGCTCAAACAGGTCTCGGATATGGGTAGGGTTGAGTAACGGGAGCTTGCACCATATCAGTATGTAGGACCAGATATCTTTTGCGAAAGGACACCTAATAAATAGGTGATCTGCATATTCATCTTGATGGTTACAGAGTTGGCATACAGCCGAGTTTATTGCCAAATTTCTTCGAAGAAGTAGGTCTTTAGTGGGCAATCGGTTCATCTCTAGCTTCCAGGCAAGTACATTGACCTTTAAGGGTGCTGTTTTGTTCCAAGGAAAGCTCCAGTTCTTTGGTCCAAAGTGGCCTGCTGTATGCATCTTCGCATTGATTTAACAGAGAAAGGAAGTGTCTGGTTGTAGGTCCACGACCATTTGTCATTCCCATCCAAGAGGTTTATATCCTGCAGTTTGGTGAGGAGTGCCAAAAGTTCGTGGATTTCTTCGGTTGTTGATGTTGATTTAGTCCAGTTCCATTCCCATTGTGAGAAGAAACCGTTTCCTGTGCACCTGTCCATGACCAGACATCCTTTAATCTTCTCAAGCTTGAAGAGGGCAGGGAAAGTGAAGCATAATGGAACATTATCAAGCCACGTATCGATCCAGAATCGAATAGATGAGCCATCTCCAATGGTTCCTGTAATCATACTATGCAAAGAAATATTGAAAGAATCGAGTTCAGGGTGTAGCTTGGCAATGTTTTGCCAAGTACCCACCAAACTTGATTTTAAAGGAACAAAAGAACAATTCCGTTTTGAGAAGTGGATGGAAGAGATAACACGGTTCCAAAGGGCAGATGGCTCGGTACGCAGGCGCCACTACCACTTTGAAAGTAATGAAATGTTTTTAGTGTAAAGACGACCCAGCCCAAGCCCAGCCGCATCTACAGGAGAAGTAACTGTATCCCAAGAAACCCAGTGGGTTTTCCTTGCATTTGAAGTACCCCCCAAAAAAAATTACTACGAATGCTTTCAAGTTTATTAAGAACACTAACCGGAGCTTTGTACAGCGAGAAGTAGTAGGAGGGCAGACTGTCAAGCACAGAACGGATTAGGGTGATTCTACCGCCAATGGATAGGGTAGAGGCTTTCCAGTTCGATAATCTTTTTTCAAAAATTTGTATGACAGGGGCCCAATTATTGATGCGGTTCATGTTTGTGCCCACCGGGAGACCTAGATAGGTAAGTGGGAATTGCCCTTGTTTGCAATTGAGAATTGATATGGAGTTTTCGGATTGTGATTGAGATAAACCGATGCTGAAGAAGCTCGATTTATGAAGATTGATCTTGAGACCAGAAGCGAGATAGAAGCAGGTCATTATTCGGTTTATGTTAGCCAGGTGTGTGATGGACCAAGAGCCAATGAGGATGGCATCATCAGCATATAAGAGGTGGGCGATTTTTGGTCCATAGTTGGGAAGCTGTATCCCACTTATCAAGCCCAAAGTACATGCTCAACATATCAGATTGGAAAAGCCTTCCATTGCAATTATGAAGATAAATGGGGAAAGAGGATCACCTTGTGGAACACCTCGTTGGCAGTTAAATTCGGCTGTTGGGCATCCGTTCACGAGGATGGCGGAGCGAGTTGAGGTAAGGATTCCTTTCATCCATGATAGCCATTTATTAGGGAAGCCCATATGAGACATTATGGACAAGATAAATTCCCAACTTAACGTGTCAAAGGCTTTCTCGAAATCAATTTTGAAACAATAAGCTTTAGTCTTGCGTTTTTTCAGCCAAGTAATTATCTCGTTAAGCATGAGAGGACCGTCAAGGATATTCCTATCTGACAAAAAGGCGGACTAGGTCTGGGATATGAGTTTGCTAATGACTTTCTTGAGGCGAATGGCGAGGACTTTGGAGATGACTTTTCGGATGCAACC
Source organism: Erigeron breviscapus (assembly GCA_034093135.1). NCBI lineage: Eukaryota > Viridiplantae > Streptophyta > Magnoliopsida > Asterales > Asteraceae > Erigeron > Erigeron breviscapus. The sequence continues at coordinate 105,292,432 of CM067169.1, read as the reverse complement.
AATTAAGGTTATGGGCCTGTAGTCCGATAGTGTTTTTGCAGAGGATGTTTTGGGGAGTAGGGTGATAAAAGATGAGCTACATCCATTGCTAATGGAGCCTGTGTGATAGAAATCAAGAAGGATGTTTAGGAAATCCATCTTGTGAATATCCCATAACCCTTTTATGAATCCAAAATTAAAGCCATCAGGCCCATATGCCTTATCACTATCACAATCCCATACCGCTTGTCTGATTTCTTGAAGAGTAAACGGCTTGATAATAAAATTTTAAAAAAAATTAAAATGGTGTGGTCCCCACGAAAGTATTAAGAAAATACCATGTAACATTATTTTATGGTAGCCGACAATTTTCAAAAAGTTACCAAAAGAAAACAAAAACAAAAGAATAAAAAATGACAATTAATAAAAAAATGGGCAGTGTGAGTGGCACGCAAAAAAAGTCATTTAGTTTTCATATATAGTATATAATGTCTGTTTATATATATAATATATATATCTTTTATATATAATATATATATATATATAATATATATATATATATAATATATATATATATAATATATATATATATAATATATATATATAATATATATATATAATATATATATATATATAATATATATATATATAATATATATATATAATATATATATATAATATATATATATAATATATATATATATATATATAATATATATATATAATATATATATATATAATATATATATATAATATATATATATAATATATATATATATATATATATAATATATATATATAATATATATATATATATAATATATATATATAATATATATATATATATAATATATATATATAATATATATATATATATAATATATATATATATAATATATATATATAATATATATATATAATATATATATATAATATATATATATATATATAATATATATATATATATATAATATATATATATATATAATATATATATATAATATATATATATAATATATATATATAATATATATATATATATATAATATATATATATAATATATATATATATATATATATAATATATATATATAATATATATATATATATATAATATATATATATATAATATATATATATAATATATATATATAATATATATATATAATATATATATATAATATATATATATAATATATATATATAATATATATATATATATATAATATATATATATATAATATATATATATATATATATATATATATATAATATATATATATATATATATAATATTAATTTATAATTAAAAAATATGGATATGTTTTTAACTTATAAATAAAATTTACATATAAGTTATATATATTATAATATTTATATGAATATTATATATATATATCTAAATATATATAAAAGAGAAACCTTAATTTCGAAATGGAGAATTTTGGACCCTTGGATAAAGCTCAACTTTTAATTACAACCATTAGATCAGATTCTGATGTCATATACCTTTTATAACTTTTTTAAATTTAAATTTAATTTAATAAATTTAAATATGGTCATTAATTATGGAAAGTAATTTCTACATTTTATAATTATAGAAAGTAATTAATTTAATGATATAATATGAAAAATAATTCTAAACTTTATATTATATTTTTTAAAATCACTTTTTTGATTTTTTTATTGTTAAATTATGACTTTATATATGTTTTCTCATATAACGTAATAAATATTAGTTGTAATTATAAGTATTTAACTTTACATCGTTAATATCTTATGATTTAAATAAAACATATATCTGATCTATATATAGTGTCTAGAATAGTAAAAAAAAATAGTTATAAAAATGACAACATCACTAAATTTCAACATCTTTTATTTATATTTGTTAAAATAATAAAATCATACAAATAATATAAAAGATTAGTATGTGGATGATTGATCACTAAAATATCGTTTTATATTATATCTACGTCATGTAATTTTTTTTCTACATATACTTAAACTCGTTAATTATATGTAAACGAATATGTAAGTGCAACCTAGGGGGGTGAATAGGTTGTACCCGATTTTTAACTTGGTTTACAAAAACTTTGATAAATTTTTAGTTTTAACTTGTTCTTTGTAAAAATCCTTTTACTTGAACAACAAATGTATAATCACTTGTAATGATTATCAACCAAGACAATGCTTATGGAGCAAATGTAACAATAATATAGCAATGTAAATAAGTAAATAAGAGTAAGAAGGATATCACCACATGATATATAGTGGTTGGGGTCAGATGTTAACTAATCCGCCTTAATCCATTCCCCGATTCACGAATCGGGAATCTGTAGCACTATCTTTCTCTAAACCCGGTAGAGAGTCCGAATACACAAGTTGTCTTGACACTTCAAGAACAAACACCAAATCCTAGCCACTAGGATATATCAATTCTTAACACTTCAAGAATTACCACCACCTCTAACCACTAGAGGATAAAGTGTTGGAATATATAACTAAATATCATTATTCACGAGTACGCAACGGAAGCAAATCAAACCATGTAATCAAATAATTAACCTTGAAATAGGATTAATGAATACCTCTTAATGTAGATGATAAAGTAAAGAAACTTTAAAAGGATTTGAAGTAAATCCCTCTACGATTTCACACACGATCCACAGATATAGGTGTGCTAGCACTTGATCACGAACCGAGCAACCTTTGGCTTGATCTCTTCTTCAAAACCGAAAACCAAAAAAAACCCAAAGGGTTTTCCTTGTTTTGGCCGTCCAAAATAAGAGAGGAGGAGATGAGAGGTTTAGGAGTTATAATTCTCTTTTATTTTTGTAGTTGTTAAAGAAAACCATTAGACTACCTTTTAGTATTTATAGGTAGAATCAAACTTGACCATCAAGTTTAGGGTTTCACTAGGAAACCTAGTAGGGAGGCCAGCCCCCTATGGGCTTTTCTAGAACCTTCCCTAATCATTTTAATTACAATTATCTCCTTACTTTAACGACCGTTAGCTAGTAACCGTTAAATATTAACGACCGTTCGTTAACTTATTCGTGATCCATATTAATTAATAAATCAATTAATATTAACTATATTTGAATCGAGACGTGTGACCCCGTAGGCTCAAATCATTTCCGGACATACGTTCATTTTACGTGATCACATACTAACAGCTCCCACTTGAGCTCGTAACAATTGAAGGTAATAACATTGGTTAGCGTCTAGCAACACGCCAATGCTCCCAAAAATATTTAAGTATAGTTTCTTAAAGTATATTTAAATGGTTGAGGCATTTATTATCCGTTTGTTCAGATACCGTGTTAAACATGAATATGGATCAATGTCATTTCATGATTTAACGATTCTATTTCTCATTTCATCACTACTTAAGATTACCAAACATAATCCAGACACATCTGGATTCATTTGGACATGGCCATGTAAATATCTTAAATAGTCCCAATGAGGGGCCCAATGGTATCATTATGCAACTATTAGTTGGAGGAACAAATCTTGTATTGACTACACGTGTCAGTCATCATACTTCACTACACTTTCTGAAAATAGTCCTTTATGTACTCTCTTATTCAGGAGAGTTAGAACTATATCTAGTAAGTGCAATCCATACATGCTGACCTGCTTGTATCTCAAGTCAAAGGATGAATAAAGTAACCATTTACGAATTTCACTTAATGACGCCGATCCATAAAGTGATAAATTCGTTAGTGGGGTAGTCCGATATGCATTATATGGATACCATGTGAGTTTGGTGGGACCAACCATTATATATTCAAATAATATAACCAATCGCTCAGATTTGTCTTAGTTTAATTATATTCCCATATAATTAATCGACAATGGACAATTTAGAATATTTAATAAAATATTCAAGGATTAAACATGCAAATATAGGATACAATTAATATTAAATGAAATCAAACATATCAAGTACTTTATTTCATTATGAAAAATATAAATTGTTTAACATCCCTTATCCAAATACCGAAACAACAGATTTACATGAAATAACTAGCTAATTAAGTCCTATGCCCTCGGCATGCCTTTCAAGCTTGGGCCTAGCCAAAGCTTTTGTGAAAGGATCAGCTAAGTTAAAATCTGTGTGAACTTTGAGTAATTTTATCTCTCCTAGTTCGATCTGCTCACGAACATAGTGATATCTTCTAGCATAATGTATGGCACCTTTCTGAGCTCCGGGCTCGTTGGCAATGATTAATGCACCAGTGTTATCACAGTACATATCAGTGGGTAAGTCACTCGAGGGAATCACGTCAAGCCCGCTAATGAACTTCCTTATCCAGACTGCTTCCATTGCGGCTTCTGAGGCGGCAATGTACTCAGACTCTGTTGCAGACATGGCAACTGTGGGTTGCTTCTTGCTTTTCCAATCCACAGCACCTCCGTTAAGAACGAAGACGAATCCTGACTAAGACTTCGTGTCATCTCTATCAGTTTGAAATCCAGCATCACAGTATCCGGTCACTTTGAGCTCTAAGTCTGGATTTCCTCCATACACCAAAAATATATCTTTAGTAGCCCGTAGGTACTTCAGAATGTTCTTAACAGCAGTCCAGTGGCTTTCACCTGGATTCTGTTGATATCGGCTAACGATGTTTTGCGCGAACGCCACATCGGGTCTAGTGCATCTAACCGCATACATAATAGATCCCACAGCCGAAACATAAGGGATTCTTCGCATACGCTCCACCTCATTAGGTGTAGTAGCACCCTGTTTGATAGATAAACTAAGTCCTTCTTGCATAGGTGTAAACCCACGCTTAGAATTCTCCATCTTGAATCGTTTCAAGACCTTATCAATATAAGCACTTTGACTTAGTCCAATTAACCACTTTGATCTATCTCGGTAGATCTTGATTCCAAGAATAAATGCCGCTTCTCCTAAATCTTTCATGGCAAAACACTTTCCAAGATGGGATTTAACATCTTGCAACATTGGAATGTGTTTTCCTATGATCAATATGTCATCAACATATAAGACAAGGAAAGTAACATTACTCTCACTAGCTTTGCGATATAAACATGGCTCATCGGGATTTTGAACGAAACCAAACTTTTTGATTTCTTCATCAAACCGCTTATTCCAACTTCTTGATACTTGCTTTAGTCCATAAATAGACCTTTGAAGCTTGCATACTTTGTTGGGATGTTTTGGATCAATAAAACCTTCAGGTTGATCCATATAGACTTCTTCATCCAAGTAACCATTTAAGAAGGCAGTCTTAACATCCATTTTCCATATCTCAAAGTCATAGTACGCAACTATGGCTAAGAGAATCCTAATAGCTCTAATGTCCGCAACTGGAGAAAAGGTCTCATCATAGTCAACACCGAAACGTTGAGTATAACCTTTCACCACGAGACGAGCTTTATAGGTGTGTACATTTTCATCCATGTCCGTCTTCTTCTTGAAGATCCATTTACACCCAACAGTTTGAGCATTTTGTGGAAGATCAACCAAGCTCCAGACTTGATTGTCTTTCATGGATTTCATTTCCATCTTCGTAGCTTCAAGCCATTTGTCAGATTCCGGATCTGATAATGCAGCTTTGAAATTCGGAGGCTCATCGAGATCTCCTAAAACGTTTTCTTCTACCATCAGACATAATCTGTCAGTAGGACGTCTTGTCCTTACGGACCTACGAAGTGGAATCGCTTCATCATCATCGACTTGAGGTTCATCACTTTGAACATTTGCCCCCCCAAGTTGATGATTGCTGGGAGCTTCAGAAGGTGACAAATCTTCTTCTTGAGTCTCATCAAGTTCTACAACCCTCCCACTGTTCTCTTGAGCTAATTTCTTTTCAAAGAATTCAGCATATCGAGCAACGCAAACAGTGTTTTTGACAGGATCATAGAAGTCGTAACCCATCGTTTCCTTAGGGTATCCGACAAAGATGCACTTAGTAGTTCTGGGTCCAAGTTTGTCAGGCGTATCGCGCTTCACAAGTGCCTCACATCCCCAGACTCTTAAGTAAGACAGATTAGGGATATCTCCATGCCATAATTCATATGGTGTCTTGTCAACCTTCTTGGTTGGAACCATATTGAGAATGCGTACAGCAGTCTCCAGAGCATAATCCCAATACGAAATTGGGAGAGTCGTAAGGTTCATCATAGATCTCACCATGTCTAGCAAGGTTCGATTTCTCCTTTCAGACACTCCATTATGTTGAGGAGTGTATGGAGGAGTAAGCTGTTGGACAATTCTACACGCTTTCAGATAATCCTTAAACTCTTGGCTTAAGTATTCACCACCTCGATCTGAACGAAGAATCTTGATGGTTTTGCCGAGTTGATTTTCTACTTCATTTTTAAACTCTTTGAATGTTTCAAACACTTCATGTTTATGTTTAAGCAAGTAAACATAACCATAACGACTGAAATCATCCGTAAAAGTTATGAAGTAGCTAGCTCCTTTTCTTGACACATGTCTAAATGGGCCGCAAACATCGGTATGAATGAGTCCAAGAAGATCTTTAGCCCTCTCCGGTTTATGCAGAAAAAGGTTTTCTAGTCATTTTGCCGGAAACACATGACTCGCATTTATCAAACAATTCATCATTTAATTGTAAGATCCCCTCACGTTGGAGTCTTTCAATGCGATTTTTGCCAATGTGTGCAAGACGACAGTGCCAAAGATAGGTAGAGTCCAAGTTAGTCTTGGCTCTTTTGCTAACATTATACATTGAATTATCATTTAGTGAATCACAACCACGCATATCAATTTCATAAATACCATTATTATCAATAGCATCAAAATAATGAACATTATTTTTAGAAACTGAAATACCATTATCATTAAAAACATTAATGAATCCGTTGTTTTTTAACACTGAAACTGAAACTACACCTCTAGTAATAGATGGCGCATAATGACAATTGTCTAAAACAATAATTAAACCGGAAGGAAGAACTAAATGATATTCTCCAATAGCTTCAACAGGTGTTGGTAGACCATTGCCCACGAACAGCTGCAAAGCTCCGGGCTTCAGCTTCCTTCTTTTCCTAAGTGCCTGTAATTCATTACAGATATGAGTTCCACAGCCAGTGTCATAAACCCATGATTTACGCTTAGTAAAGGAAAATAATTCAATAGTGAAGATACCTGAAGCACTAACACTGCTAGCTTGCTTCTTCTTCACATTCAACTCGGCAAGATACTTGGGACAGTTCCTCTTCCAGTACCCGACTTCATTACAATGATGACAGGTCTGGTCTTTTGCCGGATGCTCTTTCTTAGCCGGAGGGGTTTTCTTTGGTTTGGGGGCATTAGCAGCTTGCTTACCCTTGCCCTTACCATCAAACTTGCCTTTAGCTTGGTGCGATTTCTTAGCTTTCTGGATCCGACCCCCCTTTATCATAAGAACATTTGGGTCATTGGCCTTCTTTGGAATCGTCTTCTCATATTCAATGAGCATAGCATGAAGTTCAGCGACGCTCTTTTTCATAGAGTGCATGGTATAGTTTTGCACAAAGCTCTCAAATTCCTTAGTAAGGGATTTGAGAATCATGCCAACTTTTACCTCTTTATGATAAGCGTACTCCATCGAATCCAATTTGTCAAAAATGCTCTTCATCTTGAGCACATGACTGCTAACCGATTTTCCAGATTCAAGTTTCATGTCATGGAGTTCCACGACTAAGTCGAATAGTTCCACTCCAGCTTGTTTTTCATACAAGGATCCAAGTTCTCTGATCATATCATATGGAGTGTAATTCTCGAATTGTTTCTGAAGCTCGGGAGACATGCTCGCAATCATCAAACAACAAACTTCATTGAATCTAGTGTATTGAACTCTATATTCAGTTCTTTCAGCTGCTGTTGATTCAGCACCTGGTTCGGCTGGCCATTGCCTTTCAATGACATCCATGCGTTCTTCAACTCTTAGAACAATTCTCAGTTGACGATACCAGTCATTGAAATTTGATCTATTAAGCTTTTTTCTTTCAAACATTTGCCAAAAAGCATTGGTGTTTGTAGGAGGATTCATTGCCATCTACAAAACAGATTAAGTTCAAAAATCAGTATTTTCGATAATAAATCCTTAAGAAATCAATTACCCAATGTTTATAAAATAAACAATTAATTTCATTAAGGCTAGGATCCAATTGATATACACTCATTTCATCAGTTGATCTGCTAGAAATGATTGTACTCAAAAGGTAAGTGACGAGCAGTAATTGCATTACATGTGCAATTCCTAGTAAGAATGGGACCTACAAATTACACTTGATTCATCAAGTGATTTGTAGTCATGTTTTGTCCCATCTTTTGCCACGGGTTAAGGTCTCACCGCTTAACTCGCTTTAAGTCGTCCAACCAAGAACGCGAAAATTAGGTATCCATCCTTGGTTAGACCACTATGGTTTAAGATTTTCTCCCCTTTCTCAAGAAAAGGACCACATACATCAAGTAAACTTGATTGCGTAAGCCAAAATTTAATAACAAATTTATCACATAAACACATAAGGTGCTGGTTGGAAAATTCCAGCAGCTTCACGACCCATTTAGACCTAGAGGATGGCCGAACTGGGCTTAGCACAGAACTACAAAGTTGTAGCCCTATGAGTCAAGTATCTACAGTTCAAAGGACGACTTCTAACTCCTTACTGATTAAAAGATATGATCGTTTTAGTGGACTGGTGTCAAGCAGCAACATTAATATATAATTATCACATTGTCAAACAATTAATTATTTTAATTATCCACCTAAAGGACCTAGTGATCAAGTAATTTTATCATTATAACTAAGTAATAATCATGAATTAATTGCATGTAAAAACTCATGATTATTACTTTTATTTAACAATTAAAATAGAGGTAATCCATAAACGCATGCAATTAACACATTAATCATGCAATAAATCAAAACTTGCAATTTGGGTTTCCTAATTTTTTTTTTTTTTTTTCCAGATTTTCGAATTGGGGTTTATCAAAAAAATAATTTTATTGTTTATTTCATTATTTTATTACAATTAAACCAATTAATTAATAAAATAATCAAAATAATTTCATAAAAAATTCGAAAAATATGAAACCTTAACCCCCCTTCAAGTTTTGATTTTTAGGTAATTAAGAATCACATGGGTGGCTCGTGATACCACTGTTGGAATATATAACTAAATATCATTATTCACGAGTACGCAACGGAAGCAAATCAAACCATGTAATCAAATAATTAACCTTGAAATAGGATTAAGGAATACCTCTTAATGTAGATGATAAAGTAAAGAAACTTTAAAAGGATTTGAAGTAAATCCCTCTACGATTTCACACACGATCCACAGATATAGGTGTGCTAGCACTTGATCACGAACCGAGCAACCTTTGGCTTGATCTCTTCTTCAAAACCGAAAACCAAAAAAACCCCAAAGGGTTTTCCTTGTTTTGGGCGTCCAAAAGAAGAGAGGAGGAGATGAGAGGTTTAGGAGTTATAATTCTCTTTTAATTTGTAGTTGTTAAAGAAAACCATTAGACTACCTTTTAGTATTTATAGGTAGAATCAAACTTTGCCATCAAGTTTAGGGTTTCACTAGGAAACCTAGTAGGGAGGCCGCCCCCCTATGGGCTTTTCTAGAACCTTCCCTAATTGTTTTAATTACAATTATCTCCTTACTTTAACGACCGTTAGCTAGTAACCGTTAAATATTAACGATCGTTCGTTAACTTATTCGTGATCCATATTAATTAATAAATCAATTAATATTAACTATATTTGAATCGAGACGTGTGACCCCGTAGGCTCAAATCATTTCCGGACATACGTTCATTTTACGTGATTACATACTAACATAAAGAAGTCACCACCTCTAACCACTAGAAGATAAATGACAAGCAAGAAGATCTTCACTAAGACCTTCTAACAAATTCTTCACACTCACTAGTATGAAGAACAATTGAGAAATTCTAACTACTAGAATTTCTGCCCTTAAGCTTCACACTCACTAGTATAAAACTTACAACAATTGTAGTAACAATATGAATACAATGATAAGCTCACTACAATTTCACTCTTGCTATAATCTCACAAGTTATATCTTGAAATATGAATACTAGAGATTACTTGTGTTATCAGAATGTTTCTGTTGGCAAGAGAAGAGTAAAATGGTAGTAGTATGCAGTTTAAATAATGAACCTGCAGAAAAAGAGTAGTTGGTACGGACAGACTCACGGACGGACTCAGAGCGTCCGTCTTGGAAGAATCAAGACAACTTTCTGCAGAGGAGCATCTTTGAGCATAAAATAATCATTCTTCAAGCATGCTTCACCTGGAAATCATTTTGACAAGTTTTCCAACCCATACCCTTTCTTAAATAATTATATCCCTTTGTATTTTAACACTTGGTTGGGTATAATTTTCAATACATCTTAATAAACAAATACATATGAATAATACCCACTTGATGATTCAGAAACCTCTGTATATATATATATATATATATATATATATATATATATATATATATATAAGTTGTATTATCTTCCCCTTTTAATTTAAAATACCCATTTGTTTGTATATTGCTTGGCTAGGTATTTAATTTGAATTCAAGCAATAAAACAATTACCAACTTGATTCTCTTTTAATAGATATAGATATATAAAAGGATTAATCAAAGATGAAGAAAGATTTGGAATGATTAAAGAACTTACAAGTTGTTATTGGGTAAATGGAAATAGGGCAGAGAGAAACTGAAATGGGGAAGATGGAATATGTTTTGGGAAAGTGAGGTCAAGTGGAGATAAAAACATTCTTTTATTCTGCACTCTGACCGGACCACGGACGGACGCTCGTACGAACGATCCGTGGAAGAGTCCGTGGTCTGGGCACTTCTCAATACAAGGTTTAATAAAGCACGGACGCTCATACGGACGATCCGTGGGAGAGTCCGTGGTCTGGGCACTTCTCAATACAAGGTTAATAAAGCACGGACGCTCCTACGAACGATCCGTGGAAGAGTCCGTGGTCTGGGCACTTCTCAATACAAGGTTTAATAAAGCACGGACGCTCATACGGACGATCCGTGGAAGAGTCCGTGGTCTGGGCACTTCTCAATACAAGGTTTAATAAAGCACGGACGCTCATACGGACGATCCGTGGAAGAGTCCGTGGTCTGGGCACTTCTCAATACAAGGTTTAATAAAGCACGGACGCTCATACGGACGATCCGTGGAAGAGTCCGTGGTCTGGGCACTTCTCAATACAAGGTTTAATAAAGCACGGACGCTCATACGGACGATCCGTGGGAGAGTCCGTGGTCTGGGCACTTCTTAATGTAAGGTTAATAAAGCACGGACGCTCCTACGGACGATCCGTGGAAGAGTCCGTCTTCAGGACATAGTGCTATTTTGTGTTCTTGGTGAACTTGATTCGTTTTAGGAGTTTTATTACAAAGAAACACACACGTATGTATGTATAGAACATTATATGCACCAATCGCGTCATTATCGCATATTGTTAAGCATCATCAAAACAAGAGATGTTATATTTATATTACATGTCAAATATGCACCAACAATCTCCCCCTTTTTGATGATGACAACAATGTGCGATAGGTATGAATCTTGCAGTATAATGATCTTGTTAACAACATACGTACCTATGCGCTTGATGTGACCAATTTATATAGATCGCCCACATCATTATTGGCCTTTTTCGTATGTGTTTTGAGTTAATTTTGTATGCATTTGGCGCGTTTATGGTGTTTGTTATTGCTTTCAGGTTCTTAGCAGGTTGTGCGTCCATTTGGTACATTTTCTGACGATTTTAGGCCAAGATGTGTTCGAGAGCCGATGATAAAGAAGAACAAAGATTTCAGCATGTTTATACTGCGCCGCAGTGGGAAGGTCAAAGCCCCACTGCGCCGAAGTCGTTGGGTGCCAAAGACAAAAGAATTCCAGAGGTTAAACACTGCGCCGCAGTGGGAGGGATGATGCCCCACTGCGCCGCAGTCAAAGGCCGAATGAAATATTGGCTTTCCAGTGGTATTTCACTGCGCCGCAGTGGGAAGATCAAAACCCCACTGCGCCGCAGTCAACTTAAGAACAGAATTCCGGGGATCTACTGATGTGTAATTTCGAGTCTTAAATTTATAACACGAACTACCTAGCTACTGTCTACTACACACTTGCGGGCAGTGTACCCGTTCGTATGCAATATAGTTACTTGGTAAGTACGAGGTCGAACACAAGGACTTTTATAAGCAATTGTTAAATACAATGATACAAAAATAAGGGGGGTTTTTATGGCCGAATTGCCACGTTGCAAAAGTTAGTTAAGATTGTTAGTAATCCCGTAGGATTAATCGCAAGAGAATTCTGTTGTTTAAAACAAGAATTTAAAAAGATCATCTACCTCGACTCCATGACACATTTCATCTTGGTTGCATTAAGGTTAAAGCCAATTCAAATATGTTGATTCTGATAACTAAGTTAAGACAAGGAACTCACTAGTAGGCCTCCTAGCTCATTACCCTACCCGAACTCATTAACCAATTAATTCGATCCTAAAGATCCGGCTACCACCTTCCCTATTAAGATCTCCCTATCTGATTAATTTGTTTTGTTATGATTAAACAATTTCACCTATCGATTCTACCAAACCGTTAACGCATTGAACTCTCTTACCTATTGTTGTTTACCAACTCGCTACCACGAATTAACACCTATTGATTCTACCAAATCAACAAGAACAATGCACTCCGGGAATTAACTACCATTAAAACCGTTTATACATTATCAACAAACAATAGAATAAATGATAAGAATTCAATACATTAAGATCTTGATGAAACGTTTAATAATCAACTTGAATTCAAAATAATATGCAACCAATATTCATTGTGTCATTTCATCTCAGTAGATGATGAAGTGTTTAGCCTGACATAATCATAAATAAGTCACAAATAGCAAAAGAAAGAATAAACATCTTGTACCAAAGTGTGAAAGACAATGAAAAGCTAAAGAAATCGATGATTGAATGCCTTGAAACTCTTGAGCAACCCTTAGATCTTGGAGAAGGTAAAAGTTGCTGAATATTGCCTCAAGAAACCCTAAATTCGCCTGAAAGTCGAAGTGTATCCAATGGGAGGGTTTTGGTCTTCTATTTATAGTGTTACTAAAAAGCCCTTGCTGAACCGACCTACAGGTGCGACGCACCAAGCTCCAGGTGCGGCGCACCTGGCTTGTTTCCAAAAATTGCATCTGCCCGATATGCGGCGCACCACATGTTTGGTGCGGCGCACCTTGCTTCTTTCTCAGAATTCCAACTTTTCTGATCAACTTATGCGGCGCACCACTTTCAGGTGCGGCGCACCTTGCTTCTTTCTCAGAATTCCAACTTTTCTGATCAACTTATGCGGCGCACCACATGTTTGGTGCGGCGCACCTTGCTTCTTTCTCAGAATTCCAACTTTTCTGATCAACTTATGCGGCGCACCACATGTTTGGTGCGGCGCACCTTGCTTCTTTCTCAGAATTCCAACTTTTCTGATCAACTTATGCGGCGCACCACATGTTTGGTGCGGCGCACCTTGCTTCTTTCTCAGAATTCCAACTTTTCTGATCAACTTATGCGGCGCACCACATGTTTGGTGCGGCGCACCTTGCTTCTTTCTCAGAATTCCAACTTTTCTGATCAACTTATGCGGCGCACCACATGTTTGGTGCGGCGCACCTTGCTTCTTTCTCAGAATTCCAACTTTTCTGATCAACTTATGCGGCGCACCACATGTTTGGTGCGGCGCACCTTGCTTCTTTCTCAGAATTCCAACTTTTCTGATCAACTTATGCGGCGCACCACATGTTTGGTGCGGCGCACCTTGCTTCTTTCTCAGAATTCCAACTTTTCTGATCAACTTATGCGGCGCACCACATGTTTGGTGCGGCGCACCTTGCTTCTTTCTCAGAATTCCAACTTTTCTGATCAACTTATGCGGCGCACCACATGTTTGGTGCGGCGCACCTTGCTTCTTTCTCAGAATTCCAACTTTTCTGATCAACTTATGCGGCGCACCACATGTTTGGTGCGGCGCACCTTGCTTCTTTCTCAGAATTCCAACTTTTCTGATCAACTTATGCGGCGCACCACATGTTTGGTGCGGCGCACCTTGCTTCTTTCTCAGAATTCCAACTTTTCTGATCAACTTATGCGGCGCACCACATGTTTGGTGCGGCGCACCTTGCTTCTTTCTCAGAATTCCAACTTTTCTGATCAACTTATGCGGCGCACCACATGTTTGGTGCGGCGCACCTTGCTTCTTTCTCAGAATTCCAACTTTTCTGATCAACTTATGCGGCGCACCACATGTTTGGTGCGGCGCACCTTGCTTCTTTCTCAGAATTCCAACTTTTCTGATCAACTTATGCGGCGCACCACATGTTTGGTGCGGCGCACCTTGCTTCTTTCTCAGAATTCCAACTTTTCTGATCAACTTATGCGGCGCACCACATGTTTGGTGCGGCGCACCTTGCTTCTTTCTCAGAATTCCAACTTTTCTGATCAACTTATGCGGCGCACCACATGTTTGGTGCGGCGCACCTTGCTTCTTTCTCAGAATTCCAACTTTTCTGATCAACTTATGCGGCGCACCACATGTTTGGTGCGGCGCACCTTGCTTCTTTCTCAGAATTCCAACTTTTCTGATCAACTTATGCGGCGCACCACATGTTTGGTGCGGCGCACCTTGCTTCTTTCTCAGAATTCCAACTTTTCTGATCAACTTATGCGGCGCACCACATGTTTGGTGCGGCGCACCTGGCTTGTTTCCAAAAATTGCATCTGCCCGATATGCGGCGCACCACATGTTTGGTGCGGCGCACCTTGCTTCTTTCTCAGAATTCCAACTTTTCTGATCAACTTATGCGGCGCACCACATGTTTGGTGCGGCGCACCTTGCTTCTTTCTCAGAATTCCAACTTTTGTGATTTATTCTTTTGATGTTGATGGTTTATGTGTTCATCGTTAGTGGTACTAGGTGAATATGTTTATCGTTTCAATTCGATTGTCTATGGTCGTTTGTCACCGGTTCATGGTATGACGGTGAATGTCAAATCTGTGATAGGAATTAATCGGTAAAAGTGTTTAGAAACGGTTGGTGGTACCACGTTTTCATTCACATAGGCATAATTGGTAATTGTATAATCAAGCAAACTAATTGTTGGGGAGATTTTCTAGGCATTGGTGGTACCGGCTTGGGTAATTCAACTAGCAACTTAGGTGTTGGGGTGATTTGCGAGCGGTTGGTGGTACCACGCGAGCATTTCTATCCTTTCACGATTATCTTGTCAACTCTAAATAATTTGATCTTTATCGTATGCAATCATAACTGAAGTCAAATGGATTCGAAGTAGATGATCTTTATTCATATTGTTTGAACTTTCTTTACTTTCAATTGTCTTGTAATTTCAATTTCTTTAATTTCATATTGGCAAAGTGAGGTAGCAATTCGGCTACGGTTCCATCCTTATTCCAAAACCACTTTAGTAAGCAATTATTTCAAAACCAATCCCCGCGAACGATTTCGGACTTACTAGTTACTATACTATATGTGATCAGGTCCACTGCCTGAAAGTGTGTAGTAGTCGATTTTTAGTGGGTACTTGTTTATAAATTTTACAAACTCGATTTCACCAGCGCTTCTCCCCCTTTTTCGAATCAAAAAGGTTTATGCCGGGACATTAAGAAGCTCCCCCTTGATGAAATCATGGAGGTACTCCTATACATGCGCTACACATATATCAAAGCACAAAAGCTAAAGAGTCTAATCAAGTAACAAACCATATTGCATATACAAACCAAAATACACACACGCATACATGTAAATCCATTAACTCTTGCAATCCCTCCATCGATGTACCCATAACTTTGCGCATGATATAGAAAGTATTTCAAGAAAAGCTTAAGCGCAATTAAATGAGATGTAATAGTGCTATGTGGATGTGTATATGGATTACTAGATATATAATAGCATTATATCATTTTTCATATATGACCCATTTGGAGGCAATTAAGCGTAGAAATATGTGTGAAATAATATTTTGTCTCCCCCTTGATTGTTGTTCCCCCTCAAATTTTGCATCACTCTCAATGTCATAATCCATTTAATACACTTTTAGTGGGCAACTCATAAATGGGGTGGATGAAAATGATTTTGATCATACCATCTATAAGACGACAATCGATTCTAGATCCTATACCTTTAAACCAATTTATCTCGTCATATTTCAGAGGATTTATATGAATGAGTAGAAACAAAAGTTTTCAATTTTGTGCAAGATTGCATGAAGTATGATTTGAACCTATAGAGCTACATAACAATGATTTCTCACGAGACATTCAAAGCTCATGTTATGATACGGCTACATTTGCATGTCATACTATAGGTCATTGACCTCACACCAATTCTTAATATAAGCTCATGCATATGACCAACTAAGTACGTACCAATTATATATCTACATATATGAGGTACGTGGCAATGTCATGCTTAAATACTCACTTTTCTTGATTGTTATGCAAGTTTCATGAAGCTTACAGTTAATTTAAACTTACTATCTTAATCTTCATAATAGTCATCTTTTTCATCACAAGATAGTATAAGTGAGTCACTTTTGAACACTCTAGCATGTTAATTCATATATATATAGTTCATGAGTTCTCATCACATATACATGTTAATTCATATATATATAGTTCATGAGTGTCTAGGCATCACATTAATATTCATTTTGCAATTAAAGCATGACGCTTCTATAGATATTCAATCTACCAAGTAAAGGACACTCTTTGAGAGATTCAATCAAATAATCGTCCTTTTCATTACCACGTTATTGCATGTTAAAACTCTTGAAACAATAGTTTATGCATGGTTGAACATAAATGTTAGAGCACATGACCCAAATAAAACATTCAAGACTAAAGTGTACACGATTTCATACAAACACGAACACAAATTATTCATGTTGATTATTGGTTTAACAAGTATTCTTCACAACTCATGTTGACAATTGTTTAACCAATTTGACAATCCATAAACTTATGCTTAGTTTACCTACAATGTTCACATTTTCTCAAAGGCTCATTTAGAGGCATTATCTAGCATGTATTGTTACTATGTAAGTCTCATCATCGGGTCACATATGAATATAATATTTCGTTTAAGCATGGTCATATGTGATATAAATAATTTAAGCACGTGATCCTACATGTGATTCAAATGATTATTGTCTAACACTTATCATGGACATATGACTAGATGATTGCAAACATTATGACATATCCATAACAAGTAAGCACATAAGCATATTACATGTCATCACGTTAGTAATCCAAGTCCATAAATACATCATGTAGAGTTTAGAACCTGATTACCCATTTTAGTGCTTATATAGTTCTATGTATAGGTTCGATGATATTCACTTAGCATAGTACACAAATGTTAGATCATATGTTTCTTCATTATAAGCCCAAGTAATGCACACACACAACATACTGTCATAAAGCAATCAACTTATAAGAGTGGTTTTTCACATACTATTCAAGTCATGCATCAATCCATAAAGTAATTCATTTAAGAGCAGTGACACGTATTTAGCATATTAGTGAAGTGATTGCCTTGAGATATTACCCATAGATAGAGTATTACCATTTAGTAACAATAGTATATGTTTATCGGGAGGTCCACAAGTAACATTTTAGTTTTGTATAATGCGGAAGCTTAGTTACTTATTTTCAAGAAAAACGTATGTACTCTTATGATCAATGGGCTTTAGTTACTCAAATATGCTATTAACCAACTAGGCACATAGTGGATAAACAATAATGTTAGAGGTGAGTCCCAAGTGAGCAAATATGATTCAAGAAGACATCTTTCACAAGTGGAAATTTATACGGACGCTCATACTTGCGTCCGTCTCCAATTATAAATGCCTACTTCCTACTAGGGTATAAAAGCACCTTTTTCATCTTTATTATTCATTTCATGCGCCGCCACCCTTTCACACCAATAATTACTTTACCACTATATCACTTTTCTTATCCAAAAAAATTAATTTCGAAATGTTAAACTTGTTCATGATTGCGGTCTATGCCATGATCGTTGCATGGTTAGAGATCTTTGGAGGAAGCCCAGCCCTTCCATGGTTGATGGCATTTGTTGTTGGAGTGGTTCCTTTGTTGTTTGCGGCCACATGGGTATCCTGGTATGGTTTTTAGACTTTTAGATATAGCATTAGATTGTTGTATTTCCGTTTTGAATAATGTGAACTATGTGACTTGTTTTCCTAATAATGAAATACAACACTTCCTTTTCGTGCTTTCTTTAGAGTCTGCCTAAGATGATTTGATCATGATTTAATAGCTTTCATAGAAAGTGATGTGGTTTAATTAAGATTTGTTATTGGAATTCGATTGTTATTATGTAATGACTTTGTTTAGATCACACTGATAACACATTGTGTTAAGATTGTGATGGTTTTTACTATTCAAGTGTCAAGAATCTTAATTGATAATGTTTTCCAAAAAAAACCTAACGGACGGTTTCACAAGCGTCCGTGTTTTGGACGGTCACAATTTTGAAGCCTTTCTACCAACCTATTTTTGATGTCTATTTTAATTGGTCCCAATATATTTATAAAAATTAAAGATGTTTCTTCATGTTTTCAATACATAGACATGTTTTTCTTAAGACTTATCCAAGTTTCATTTATGGTCCCTTAAGGTTAGTCCTAAAACCCTTTTTATATCCTTACATTTTAAATGAGCAATTAATCCAAGCTTATTTTGAACATTTTTATCTCACTATATTGAAAAAAAATTCAACTTGCATTTTAATAGTTAGCCATATAATCAAATACATTTCCATCTTGAATTTTCATGCAATAGATAAGACCACTTTGATTCAAGTGTTTACAATCATTTTAATATCTAACTTGGCATTACACATGAATGATAAGATTCACATAGGTTCAACACATATGGTTTTAATAAGTGTTAGTATTTAACTTGTCTTATTATCATGATTCACTCATAGCAAGTGTCTAGTTTGTCATGAATTGTTATGAGAATTTCAACTAAATCACATATTCAACATTTTGGTGAAGTAAAAGTATATATTTTAGTATGGTCACCAATTTTGTGATTTGAAGATCAATGAGTGGTTTGTATCATTTTAACACTTTAGCAATTCTCAAGTCAAATCAATCTTGCACACATTCAAGCTAATTGTTATTTTAACATGTTATCAATCATTTCACATATTAGCTTATCACAAGTATGCATGTAGATAATCTTGAATAGATTTGACACTTTTCCTAAGAGCATTTTCAAGTTTAGAATTCACTAGAGCTTCACAAATTAGAATTATGCGAACATTTAAGAATGTTAACTTGTTTGCATTTTAGCATTTGATTACTTTCGAGGTTCTAGATTTTCTTAAGATATTTTAGTTCAATTCAACATATTTCAAGGTCATAACTACCATCTAAGCTTTGAGCAAACATATGATATGTTTTCACATTCATATAATGATATCATAATATCAACCAAATCAATTAAAGGTCGAGAGAATCGAGAAATACTTAGCTTGCTTTGCTTGGTCCGAGTTTTTAACTTATTTAAGTTAAGTCAAGTGAGTGTAGTGTTGATATTAGCATCGCCCTCTTCTACACTTTAGCTTCATGTGTGTAATCTCCATTGTTCATCAGTTTTGCACATCGATTTCCACACATATCTACAAAAATAGAAACACGGACTATCCATTTGGTACCCATCTTTTCATGGGTCCGGAATTGTTAGTATTAAAGACTCCTACCTTAATCCATTTTTGCACAATATGTTTGTTGTAAGGGTAGTGTTGATGTTGGTAATAACTTATAATGGTGGTTATTACTATAATATCTTTGATGAGGCCTATGTTCTTGAGCTACTTCTCTCTTGAACCAATATTTCCTATTATTGGAAGACACATTTCGGTCTTTTGAAAAATTATCATCACATTTTGATAATGATGTATATGGTTGGTTTCTCTTTTGGGGTCTTCTATTAGTACTATAAGAGTAGGGCACACTTCTATAATCTTGACTTTATATGACTTACGTAATTTTTCATGACGCAAGTCAGTAGGAGCACGAACGCTCTCACGGATCGTCCGTGCCTGCGTCCGTGTTCTGAACAGTTTTTCTGCATCAGTTTTTGCACTTTGTTGCAGGACAGTAGGAGCACGGACGCTCGCACGGATGATCCGTGGCTGCGTCCGTGTTCTGTGCAGGTCACTAACATTAATTTTTGCACTTAGTTGCTTAGTAGATACAAAGGGTTTGGTCTTGCTAGTTGATGCTTGATTTATACATATAATTTCACCCTTATCATTTAAAGACTTTTGCTTCCCACCCATATCATTTAACATATCACTTTTGTTTGCAAAACACATTTCATTTTCCAAATTTTTAACCTTTTCTTGCAAACTAGTATTTTCCTTGGTTAGATTCTCACAACACAAGCATGATTCTACTTCTTCATTTTTGAGATTATCATTTTCTTTTATTAACATTTCAATCATGCATTTTTGTTCCTCAAGCTTTTGTTTGAGTGACATGTTTTCCGATTTTAACATTCCATTTTTGTCACTAATTTTGACACTTAAGACAATAAGTTTTTCATACTCATCTTCCAAAGTTTCAAGAAAGTAAGTAGTTTCGGTATGTACCTCATTGTCGTCATCATTGTATGGATGATTCAAAGCTATAAGACAAGTAGCTTCCTTCTTATTTCTTTGAGTTGAGCTTTCATCATTAAGAGTTTCTTCAAGCTTCTCCAACTCATCCCATAATCTCTTAGCACATTTATGAAACATCAAACTTTCATATTTGCTCCCAACCAAGGATTCTTGGATGATTTTTAACACATTGTTGTTCAATGACTTTATTTCGACATTATGTTTATCAAAATCATTTTCCTCAATAATACATCCCATGTCATAGTCTATAGATTTCAAGTAAGTACTCATATAATTCTTCCAATGTAAATAATTATAATCTAAGTACATGGGAGGATATTTCATAGAGGAACCAAGTTTGAAATATTCCATTTTACTCTAAAATGATTTTTAACAAAACATCTATTGAGTTCAAAAATGATTTAAAGCCCCGCTCTGATACCAATTGTAAGTGCAACCTAGAGGGGGGTGAATAGGTTGTACCCGATTTTTAACTTGGTTTACAAAAACTTTGATAAATTTTTAGTTTTAACTTGTTCTTTGTAAAAATCCTTTTACTTGAACAACAAATGTATAATCACTTGTAATGATTATCAACCAAGACAATGCTTATGGAGCAAATGTAACAACAATATAGCAATGTAAATAAGTAAATAAGAGTAAGAAGGATATCACCTCATGAACACCATGATATATAGCGGTTGGGGTCGGATGTTAACTAATCCGTCTTAATCCACTCCCCGATTCACGAATCGGGAATTTGTAGCACTATCTTTCTCTAAACCCGGTAGAGAGTCCGAATACACAAGTTGTCTTGACACTCCAAGAACAAACACCAAATCCTAGCCACTAGGATATATCAATTCTTAACACTTCAAGAATTACCACCACCTCTAACCACTAGAGGATAAAGAAGTCACCACCTCTAACCACTAGAAGATAAATGACAAGCAAGAAGATCTTCACTAAGACCTTCTAACAAATTCTTCACACTCACTAGTATGAAGAACAATTGAGAAATTCTAACTACTAGAATTTCTGCCCTTAAGCTTCACACTCACTAGTATAAAACTTACAACAATTGTAGTAACAATATGAATACAATGATAAGCTCACTACAATTTCACTCTTGCTATAATGTCACAAGTTATATCTTGAAATATGAATACTAGATATTACTTGTGTTATCAGAATGTTTCTGTTGGCAAGAGATGAGTAAAATGGTAGTAGTATGCAGTTTAAATAATGAACCTGCAAAAAAAGAGTCGTTGGTACGGACAGACTCACGGACGGACTCAGAGCGTCCGTCTTGGAAGAATCAAGACAACTTTCTGCAGAGGAGCATCTTTGAGCATAAAATAATCATTCTTCAAGCATGCTTCACCTGGAAATCATTTTGACAAGTTTTCCAACCCATACCCTTTCTTAAATAATTATATCCCTTTGTATTTTAACACTTGGTTGGGTATAATTTTCAATACATCTTAATAAACAAATACATATGAATAATACCCACTTGATGATTCAGAAACCTCTGTATATGTATATATATATATATATATGTATATATATGTATATATATATAAGTTGTATTATCTTCCCCTTTTAATTTAAAATACCCATTTGTTTGTATATTGCTTGGCTAGGTATTTAATTTGAATTCAAGCAATAAAACAATTACCAACTTGATTCTCTTTTAATAGATATAGATATATAAAAGGATTAATCAAAGATGAAGAAAGATTTGGAATGATTAAAGAACTTACAAGTTGTTATTGGGTAAATGGAAATAGGGCAGAGAGAAACTGAAATGGGGAAGATGGAATATGTTTTGGGAAAGTGAGGTCAAGTGGAGATAAAAACATTCTTTTATTCTGCACTCTGACCGGACCACGGACGGACGCTCGTGCGTCCGTAAGAGCGTCCGTGAAAGCAAAATCTTCAGATGTAAATTTTGATGAAATAGTTTTGCTATAGATGTTGTATAGGTCATATCTTATCAATTTCAGACCGTTTGGACCAGTAGAACTTGACTTATTAACAAAGTGTAAAATTGGACAGAAGGTTTACGGACGCAGGACGGACGATCCGTGGAAGCGTCCGTGGTCTGGGCACTTCTCAATACAAGGTTAATAAAGCACGGACGCTCCTACGGACGATCCGTGGAAGAGTCCGTGGTCTGGGCACTTCTCAATACAAGGTTAATAAAGCACGGACGCTCCTACGGACGATCCGTGGAAGAGTCCGTGGTCTGGGCACTTCTCAATACAAGGTTTAATAAAGCACGGACGCTCATACGGACGATCCGTGGGAGAGTCCGTGGTCTGGGCACTTCTTAATGTAAGGTTAATAAAGCACGGACGCTCCTACGGACGATCCGTGGAAGAGTCCGTGTTCAGGACATAGTGCTATTTTGTGTTCTTGGTGAACTTGATTCGTTTTAGGAGTTTTATTACAAAGAAACACACACGTATGTATGTATAGAACATTATATGCACCAATCGCGTCATTATCGCATATTGTTAAGCATCATCAAAACAAGAGATGTTATATTTATATTACATGTCAAATATGCACCAACAGAATATAACATTATTGTTTTTGAACCCTTTTTATTTACAATTTGTCAATACAATATCATGAAATATTAATATTTTATTAGTTATATATGTTTATCCGCGTATCACGCGGGATATAATCTAGTATACAAAGAAAAGATTTTAAAGATTATTATGTTGGATACATATTAGCTTATTTTATTAAATTGGAATTGTTGGTTAAGAAGTATAAATAGGTGATGAACAAACCAGAAAATGTAATTAAATTTAAAATTGGAAGCAAAAGTCAATTTGAAGATATTGATAGTTGTGATTGATGTATAATTTATTAAATCAATTGTCTTGTATATTAAAATATTAGTGATGAGATGTGTAAATTAGTTATGAAAACAATGTGTAAATTAATAAGATTTTTTCTATAATTATTATTTCTTACTTCCTATAAAATTTATCCCCTCCCTATTAAAAAGTTATTCATTTGGAAATTAGAATGAGGGATTTATCTAAGGGTTAAGTATCTCGGAGTGTAATTAACTTTGCAACTTTTTCTATTGTGTGTATGCATCAAAAATTTTGAACATTTTATGTAAGTATCTCGCTAAATTGAACGTATAATGTAAAAATGTATACGTGGCAACTATATGAGTTGTCCACGTAAAAGTTTTTGATTGGTTAATGTAAAAATTTTACATTAAGTGTTCAATTTAGCGAGATACTTACATAAAATGTTCAAAGTTTTTGACGATCCGTGAGAAAGTCCGTGGTCTGGGCACTTCTCAATACAAGGTTAATAAAGCACGGACGCTCCTACGGACGATCCGTGGAAGAGTCCGTGGTCTGGGCACTTCTCAATACAAGGTTAATAAAGCACGGACGCTCCTACGGACGATCCGTGGAAGAGTCCGTGGTCTGGGCACTTCTCAATACAAGGTTAATAAAGCACGGACGCTCCTACGAACGATCCGTGGAAGAGTCCGTGGTCTGGGCACTTCTCAATACAAGGTTAATAAAGCACGGACGCTCCTACGGACGATCCGTGGAAGAGTCCGTGGTCTGGGCACTTCTCAATACAAGGTTAATAAAGCACGGACGCTCCTACGGACGATCCGTGGAAGAGTCCGTGGTCTGGGCACTTCTCAATACAAGGTTTAATAAAGCACGGACGCTCATACGGACGATCCGTGGAAAGTCCGTGGTCTGGGCACTTCTCAATACAAGGTTAATAAAGCACGGACGCTCCTACGGACGATCCGTGGAAGAGTCCGTGGTCTGGGCACTTCTCAATACAAGGTTTAATAAAGCACGGACGCTCATACGGACGATCCGTGGAAAGTCCGTGGTCTGGGCACTTCTCAATACAAGGTTAATAAAGCACGGACGCTCCTACGGACGATCCGTGGAAGAGTCCGTGGTCTGGGCACTTCTCAATACAAGGTTAATAAAGCACGGACGCTCCTACGGACGATCCGTGGAAGAGTCCGTGGTCTGGGCACTTCTCAATACAAGGTTAATAAAGCACGGACGCTCCTACGGACGATCCGTGGAAGAGTCCGTGGTCTGGGCACTTCTCAATACAAGGTTAATAAAGCACGGACGCTCCTACGGACGATCCGTGGAAGAGTCCGTGGTCTGGGCACTTCTCAATACAAGGTTAATAAAGCACGGACGCTCCTACGGACGATCCGTGGAAGAGTCCGTGGTCTGGGCACTTCTCAATACAAGGTTAATAAAGCACGGACGCTCCTACGGACGATCCGTGGAAGAGTCCGTGGTCTGGGCACTTCTCAATACAAGGTTAATAAAGCACGGACGCTCCTACGGACGATCCGTGGAAGAGTCCGTGGTCTGGGCACTTCTCAATACAAGGTTAATAAAGCACGGACGCTCCTACGGACGATCCGTGGAAGAGTCCGTGGTCTGGGCACTTCTCAATACAAGGTTAATAAAGCACGGACGCTCCTACGGACGATCCGTGGAAGAGTCCGTGGTCTGGGCACTTCTCAATACAAGGTTTAATAAAGCACGGACGCTCATACGGACGATCCGTGGAAAGTCCGTGGTCTGGGCACTTCTCAATACAAGGTTAATAAAGCACGGACGCTCCTACGGACGATCCGTGGAAGAGTCCGTGGTCTGGGCACTTCTCAATACAAGGTTAATAAAGCACGGACGCTCCTACGGATGATCCGTGGAAGAGTCCGTGGTCTGGGCACTTCTCAATACAAGGTTAATAAAGCACGGACGCTCCTACGAACGATCCGTGGAAGAGTCCGTGGTCTGGGCACTTCTCAATACAAGGTTAATAAAGCACGGACGCTCCTACGGACGATCCGTGGAAGAGTCCGTGGTCTGGGCACTTCTCAATACAAGGTTTAATAAAGCACGGACGCTCATACGGACGATCCGTGGAAAGTCCGTGGTCTGGGCACTTCTCAATACAAGGTTAATAAAGCACGGACGCTCCTACGGACGATCCGTGGAAGAGTCCGTGGTCTGGGCACTTCTCAATACAAGGTTAATAAAGCACGGACGCTCCTACGGACGATCCGTGGAAGAGTCCGTGGTCTGGGCACTTCTCAATACAAGGTTAATAAAGCACGGACGCTCCTACGAACGATCCGTGGAAGAGTCCGTGGTCTGGGCACTTCTCAATACAAGGTTAATAAAGCACGGACGCTCCTACGGACGATCCGTGGAAGAGTCCGTGGTCTGGGCACTTCTCAATACAAGGTTAATAAAGCACGGACGCTCCTACGGACGATCCGTGGAAGAGTCCGTGGTCTGGGCACTTCTCAATACAAGGTTAATAAAGCACGGACGCTCCTACGGACGATCCGTGGAAGAGTCCGTGGTCTGGGCACTTCTCAATACAAGGTTAATAAAGCACGGACGCTCCTACGGACGATCCGTGGAAGAGTCCGTGGTCTGGGCACTTCTCAATACAAGGTTAATAAAGCACGGACGCTCCTACGAACGATCCGTGGAAGAGTCCGTGGTCTGGGCACTTCTCAATACAAGGTTAATAAAGCACGGACGCTCCTACGGACGATCCGTGGAAGAGTCCGTGGTCTGGGCACTTCTCAATACAAGGTTAATAAAGCACGGACGCTCCTACGGACGATCCGTGGAAGAGTCCGTGGTCTGGGCACTTCTCAATACAAGGTTAATAAAGCACGGACGCTCCTACGGACGATCCGTGGAAGAGTCCGTGGTCTGGGCACTTCTCAATACAAGGTTAATAAAGCACGGACGCTCCTACGGACGATCCGTGGAAGAGTCCGTGGTCTGGGCACTTCTCAATACAAGGTTAATAAAGCACGGACGCTCCTACGAACGATCCGTGGAAGAGTCCGTGGTCTGGGCACTTCTCAATACAAGGTTAATAAAGCACGGACGCTCCTACGGATGATCCGTGGAAGAGTCCGTGGTCTGGGCACTTCTAAATACATACACAAATCTCTTTACATTAATTACCAACACTACTTCCCGAAGCCATCACTAACAAGCGCCGCTACCACTAAACCGTCGTCTGACATCGCTGTATTATGTGAGTATTAGAGTATATTTTCGATTATAACTTGATTTAAGAAGCAAGCAAAGTAGAATGAGTACAAGACTTCGGACAAAAAGGAGTATCGTATGGAGGCTTCACAATGGCAAACTTACTAGACGCTCTTCGTAGTACTGACATAGTTTGACTGTAATTAACTTGTTCTTTTTTTTTCCAGAGACCAAATATGTAATTAACTTTTTCACCTTCCTTTTTTTTCTTTTTAATACAATCAAGATCTACAAACACAATTAATGAACAAAAGAATCAATGCACATTATATAATTTTTCTGTTACTTTTCTTTTGAACGGAAGTTTTGTGTTACTTGGACAATGAATCAATGCAGAAAGAATGTGCAAAAGAATCAATTATCAATGTACGTTTTTAATTTTTCTGTTATTTTAGCAATGAAGAAATTCTAGAATAATTAATTCTCTTTTCAATTGGCCTAGTCCAACTTGTCAGAGGCATCTCAGGTTTTACCCAAGGTCTTGAGTTCGATCCTTAGGGATGACAAGTCTTGGGCATTTTTCCTCCGAATACTTGTAACGGCCCATGGTCAACATCTCGTTGTCTAGGCCGGGTACGTGCAAGGCTTCACCATTATATGGTGAGATTTCTCTGATGTCGCATACCGATTGAATGTTCGGAAAAAAATAAATAAATTCTCTTTTCAATTATCTTTTCATTTATTTATTAAATAAAGTTAAGTATTAGCTATAGCTTACACACTAACGTAACATAAAAATTTATAAACAAAAACTGAAACATCTTTAATATTACGCATTTAAAGATCCATCATAAAAGAACATAAGATATTCACATACATGTGTGTTTATATATACATCTGTGTTGAAAGCAAGAAAAGAGGAAGAAGTTAGAGCGGATTTTTTGGCCAAAACCCGATTATACATATTTAACCCATATCAAGCCGTCTGGATTATACATATATCTATACCCGATGTTTTGTTCGAAAAAGATGATGATGGTAGTGATGAATTGATGGGAGAAGTTGAAGAGGGCGAAATCTAGATCCATATCTACGATATATGCCCGATGTTTTGTCAAGCAATACATGAGGTTTTGTTTGAAGAAGATGTTTTGTTTAACACTTATGTATTTTTGGTCACATGACAAACAGCGGCAGATTTAAGAAATCATTTCAGGATATGCAATACATAATTTATTTTTTTTTTTGCGTTCAAGTTAAATAAAAACCGGATTTACGGTTCGGGTTTGTTGAATGAGTTTTTAGTTTCATTCTCAACCATATTACAAAGGATTTGCCAATTCCATAACTTTAAAAAGTAAGTGTCGAAGATGTATATCACTTAGATATTTATGTAAATATAATTAGGGTTATTTTATATTATTTTTTCAATTAATTGCAGAAAAAGTATATCACTTAGATATTTTCTTTCTACGGGCCTTTTTGTTTTCAAATTTTCAATGGGCTCAAAATTAATAAATCTCTATTGTTTTATTAATGGGCTATATCTTTTATAGGTCATAGGGTGTTCCTTGTTTTCAAAGTGGGTGTGCACCTTCAGAAGATATTCTATAATTTATCTAAATGCAAAATATTTAGCACTAATATGTATATTTGGAGGGTATGTAAGTGCACACCCTTAAATGTGAGTGTGTCCGCCCCTGATGACAAAGATATGTTTACAATAACTTGGAATTATAAACGAAGATGAGAATCTCATTATATTATACGAGCACGGTACCCGCGGCGATGACGCCGGTGTGATGGCGGCAACGGATGGTGATGGTGGTGGCAACGTCAAATGGTGTAGGTAATTGATGTAAAGGTGTTTGATTTGAAAGGGTAATAGAGATATTTTATGATATAAAAGATTAATTGTGTAATTTAATATTAGAGAAAATTATATTTTTGGTACTTGAAGTTGTCAAAATTTTCACTTATAGTCTCTAAGTGAAAAAATTACATTTTTGGTACCTAAAGTTGGTTATTTTTTTCATTTTTGATACCAAACACATACGCCGTTTGTTTTTCCGTTAACACCCTCACGTGAGGGTATCAAAAATGAAATTTTTTTCATTAGAGACTATAATTGAAAACTTTGACAACTTCAGGTACCAAAAATGTAATTTTCTCAAAAATTAATGACTATGGGTTTTTTAAGAGTTTATTTAATTATTTAACACAATTAAGTTTTGGATTTTTATCTACATTATATTATAACATGTATACGAGTATTATTTTTAAAATCTTTAAAGGTTAAGTCATAAACATACGGATAACTTGTTATTAAAAAAAACATACTATTTTAGCTCTATTGTGTAACAATTGAATTCGGTTTCCAAGTCGTTGCTTGTTGAGACGATTATGTATATTGTGTGGCGGTCGATTTGGAAGTTTGTCAATGAAGAATCTTCCGCTTCCGTTATAAAACCCGATAAAGTTGTTCACACGTTGTACATTTTATGAGATTTTTTTTACTAACAAGTTATCCGTATGTTTCTCGAAAACAATGGATGGTAATGTGGGTAAGATGCTTAGAGCTTTCTCGAAAATAGAATTTCGAACTGGCCTATTATTTTGATTATTATGGGTTTTCTTCTACTTCTGGCGGTCTAGCTTCCAAATCATCTTCTTGTGCTACCTGAGTTTCATTTACTTGAATCCCAAATGCTTGGCGGCGAGCAAGAGATCGTAACTCGTAAATGAATCCAAAGACTATGAGACAACCCCAACGCATCAGGCGATGATGAACAATGATGCCACCACCTCCTCGTTCTTCCAACGATTTCTCATAGTCTTTGGATTCATTTACGAGTTACGATCTCTTGCTCGCCGCCAAGCATTTGGGATTCAAGTAAATGAAACTCAGGTAGCACAAGAAGATGATTTGGAAGCTAGACCGCCAGAAGTAGAAGAAAACCCATAATAATCAAAATAATATACCAGTTCGAAACTCTATTTTCGAGAAAACTCTATTTTGGTACCTGAAGTTGTCAAAATTTTCAATTATATCTCTAAGTAAAAAAAATTTCATTTTTGATACCCTCACGTGTTGGTCACGTGAGGGCGTTAACGGAAAAACAAACGGCGTATGTGTTTGGTATCAAAAATGAAAAAAATAACCAACTTCAGGTATCAAAATTGTAAAATTTTCACTTAGAGACTATAATTGAAAATTTTGACAACTTCAGGTACCAAAAATGTAATTTTCTCTTAATATTAAGGGTTTGTGCTTATTTAATTCATTTAGGGTAGTTTGGTTAATTCGCATGTCCCAGTTTTTCTAAACTTTTAACATGAGCGTATAATTTTTATATAGTAGTATAGATATATTCTAAAAAGCAATACGAAATTTACAAGTTTTCTATGCTTAGAAGTACAACTGCTTTATGGATATTAGTAATACAAGTTTTGAAGCTTCATGGTGGTTAGGGAGTTTTCCATTTTGTGGTTTCTTCCTAGGGGGTCCTGGGTTCAAATCTTGCCACATGCAAATGTGGTGAGGGGGTCTTAGCAATGCTAAACCCATCTACACATGGGAGAGCAAACCCCTTTAAGGTATTGCCAAGATTTGAACCCGGCGTAGGCGCATCAAAGTTGGATGTGTTAGCCATTTATCCACTCTGCCTTTCAAAAAAAAATTAAAAAAATTACATTACTTCTCCACCTTTATTAATTCTCATTTTATACCCTTAACTTTTAACTTTTTAACTTTTAACATGACTTTTGTGTTTTTATTTTTAACCCTAAAGTTTATATCTTTTAACTTTTGTCTCCTTACCAGTTTTTATTTTTAGTTTTTTCACAAACTTTGGGTTCTCATGTTTTTATAAACAAGTTTCACAGATTTACGGTTTTATTTAAACATTTGGTTTTGGTTATTTTCTTTTGTTCCGTTATATATAATGTTTCTTTAATAAATAGTAATTTTCATCATCATTACGTTTTACGTTCATGTAACATTTAAAGTAATACACTATATTACATCACCGTGTTATCAGAGTGTCATTATATGCATTAATATAGTTATTGGTTTATTCTATGTTTTTTATATGTCTTATTATAGGTATTGTTCTTACACGTTATTTTTTTTTTTTAGTTGTACATTTTTTTTTGTTTTTTTTCTTTTTTGTTTTTTTTTTTTTGTTTTTTTTTTTTTTTTTTTTTTTTTTTTTTTTTTGTTTTTGTGTTTAAAGACCATAACATTTTAATGAGCCCAACATAAATCTTTATTACAAACGATGATATTAAAGAAGATTACTCTATTTTAGATTTTTAACACTAATAGTAGCTTGCTGAATGAGGATATATATATATATATATATATAATATAAAGTTATTAATATAAATATAAAAGACCATCAATGTAAATTAATCTATCTATATATAATATAAAGTAAAGTTATAGTTGCTTAGTTAGAACAAAAGTTGTGATTAACTTTTTGATTGAATTTATGAGGGGCTTAATGCATTAATGTTCCTATGATTTTCATAATTGTGTGTATTTGTATAGTTTGGGGTATTTAGTGTCTCCTTAATGGTCAGGGTAATGGGACTTTTCATTCATTGTTTGAGTGTTGTAACCGATTTTTGATAAAATTGGGTGTTTGAAAGGGTTTTTGTGTTAAGTGTATTAGTTAATGACATGTTCAATTTAATGACATCTATTATCTTCTATAAACATATCAAAAGAAATAAGTAGGCTTAAAGGTTTTTTAACACTCAGGAAATTTATGAATTCATTAATGATTTTGATTGATATTTCATGAAATTTGTGCTTTTTGCTTTTGATATATAATAATAATACATATTTTAATCAATTATTTTAGTGTTTGAATAATAAAGAAGACTAAAAAGCTAACAAGTATTAGTCCAAAATTTCAAAGCCCGTTGATTTCATCCAAATGAAAAAAAAACCCAATCAATATAATTATTAATAGCAATTATACGGTTATTACAAAAAACTTACCAACTCCTATCCCTATTCTCCTCTCGCCATGCCGGCGGTGGACTATTATATTAATCACCGGATACCCGCTAATATGAACTTGAACATGAATAAACGGCGGCGGGTGCGGCGGCGACGGGTGCGGCGGCGGCGACTACGACTGCAGATACGGCGGTGGCGGAGCCCTCTCATAGCCAAATGTTGAAATTATAGTTATCATAATCCCAACAATCAGAACAATCAGTGCCATTTTTCTAACTGGATCCATAGGATGAGAGTATATGACTGTGCGTGTGAGTGTGTGTGTGGGTATTAGCACTTTGATTTGTGACAAAGGTACTGTATTACCGGTGTTTTTATATCTACGATCATAAACCCCATCATTCAATTTTAACCGAGTGTTTTTGCAATATATGGAAAGCCAGAAAGGCAGTGTTGGCGAAAAGATTTTATCATTTAACATTTTCTTAACCATTAAAAATGAATCTTAACCATTATATACATACCAATTATACATAATAATAATAAAACTTAAATCAACTAAACCAATTGAAGATTTATCATTTAGTTGATTTAAGTTTTAGTTATATGGTTTTAATTGCGATTAAAAAAATCTGTACGCAACTTGTAACTTTCGTTTTTATTATTATGTATAATTGATATGTATATAATGGTTAAAATATATATTAAACCCGTCGCCGCCGCACCCGTTGCCGTTTATTCATGTTCAAGTTCATATTAGCGGGTATCCGGTGATTAATATAATAGTCCACCGCCGGCATGGCGAGAGGAGAATAGGGATAGGAGTTGGTAAGTTTTTTGTAATAACCGTATAATTGCTATTAATAATTATATTGATTGGGTTATGATACTTTAGTAATATATACTCCCTCCGTCCCATATTAAGTGTCCTAGTTTGACTTTTTGAGTCTTTTTCTTGCAACTTTGACCGTAAATATTTTTGTTTGTGTTATATAACACTTGATATAACATATATGAATTGATTGAGTTTTGAATGTACTTTTCATTGATATAACTTTCATCAACTAATATATAACACAAACAAATATATTTATGGTCAAAGTCGGAAGAAAAAGACTTGACCAGTCAAAATAGGACAATTAAAATGGGGTTTTCAAAAGGTTTTGTAACCCAAACACACTACAGTGCCACACACGTAAAATCCCCAAAATAACGACCATCATAACTCCATCAAATTTTCAGGGATTCTCTTTGGGCGCGCACAAACAGTCCCGGCCACTTTCCGCCGGTTCTTTCGTCTTCCTCTTTCGAATTTTTAAGGCATTGTGTTGCTGAATATTTGTGTATTTGTTGAAATACTCATCGACTATTTGAGTAAAGGTTGCTTTTTTAACACAAAATTTATGAGAAAATTTATGATCCTTGTAAATGATTTTTGTTATTGTTTAGAAAATGTATATGTTCATATACTGATTATTATTGAAGTTTAACATAATACTGTTTAATGTTGTTTAATTCTGATTGTTTCTTTAATGGCAGTGTAAGGTTTTTGCATTCATATTAATTGTTATTAATTGTTGTTATTAAGAGGTATTTGTGATGAAAAGTTACGATTTTTTATTGCATCCAGAATAATGGTTTTGTAGTTAATTGAAGGAATTTGTAATGTAAAGTGATCATACTACATGGCCATTTTGTATGTGTTTTTTTTTCTTTGTTTATTGAATGCCATTTTGTTGTGTTTAACCTATGATATTCATGTTTTTACTCTATTTTATATAAAATCTGATTATAAATGTATCTTCCTCTTTTAGTTTCCTATACTTTTATTTTTTCCTCCTGAATTTTCTTTTAGTTTATTGCAGGAAAACTTGTTGCTTTCAAGGTGTTTGATGTTATGTCCCAAAGAGACGGTTGTGTGTGAGCAAGGTAATCATCTTCTCTTATATTCGTTTTGGTTTTACAGTTGTGGTTATTTATTTATTTATCAAATGCAGTAGAAACTGGAAAGGCGCATCCTGATTTCTTATTTCCTTTTGGTACAAAGTTGATTATAATGGTAAATATCACTGGTTTCAGTATGTTCCTTGATGAATATGACATGCCTGCATTATAAAAATTCAAATCTGCGTTCAGGTAATAACACATCATCTATTTTGTTTCCTGTATATGCAAATGTTTGCATATCCATACCCTGATTGTGCATTTGTTTGGTAGTGATGTGATCGTACATGAGGGAGGTATACAAGCTGTTCAGCATCACCGTAGACTGTGGAATTGAGACACTTGGACATCTTCTACAGTGGTCGCATGAGTTGAAATTTTTCTCTCTTTTATATTATCTTTGTAGTTTAGTACGACATAAAATTTTGTTATTTTCTTATACAGGTAGGATTCTTTCGCCACAAGATGGAGATCATGGATGTCCGGACAAATAATCGATGATTCAATTTCACTTGGCAGGTGTAAAAAGGGTCTTACACGGGTGGAGGACAAGTTTTGGTGCACGGGCTATAACATCGATGTTGACTACCGCTAACAAGGTTATATATTCCCTTTTTTCTATGCAGCTAGCAGGATATTAAACATGTTGTGGGAGTGATGGTCTTATGCCGGCAATATACAATGCATCCCTTAAGTCCTTCTTTATGTTAGAAATTGGTATAGTTAGGTATACATGTAGTTGACATCTGAGACGGCCTATAAGTAGCACCTTCATCTGCATAATGCAGTAGTGTACCTAGGCGGATAGCAAAATCCCCACTCAATGAGCAAAGTGAGGTATGTATTCAGTTTTCAACACGTAACTTAAATCACACGTGTTTTTGTGTTCATTTCCCAACTGATGTAAGTTTTGTAGGAGGATACATGGGATGCTTTCATTCTCCCCACCCTCCGTTTTGCAAGACCTGATCTATGAGCTAAAAAGTCTGACACGTGGTGATTATGACTTATGAGAGCTTCAATGTTGCCCAGGTTATTTTGCCTGAGGTAGAGGAGCAGCCATTAGCAGGTGGTTGCCAAGGAACACGTTAGCAGCAGCACGACACCTCCTCACCGAAGTGAGTTATCTAAAGGGTTAGTTGCATAAAAAATTAACCAACTTTAGCCCACTTTTTATTTTATGTAACCAACTTCGTTTTTTATTTTAAGAAACCCCACATTTAAAAAACTTTTCGATTTAAGGTGCTCTTTGTGTACACCAGGTCAAAACGCTGAAATAGAAGATGAAGTATTGGTATTTTTAAAATGTGAACTTTTATTGAGATGGTACCAAGAAACTAATTAACCATTATTATGATTGAAAGTCACTTCAAATCGACTTTTTTTTAAATAAATTTTAAGTTGTTTATGGATGAACATAAAGTTGGATATCCAAAATAGGAGTTTGACCAAAATGTATTACCTTTTTATGTAACTAAACCTAGATTATATGTGTGAAAGTTTCATGCTTAAACTTCAAGGTTGCAACTTTTATCACACATAGATATGATGTTGTTAAAATGTTTTAGGAAATTATTGGGAAAATAGATACCCAAATATTCAAAGGGATTAAGGAATCCCAAGACCGGTCACTGAATGTAGTTAGACTTAGGTGAAAACAGGAAATCCTCTCCATCGGTATGGTGAAAACGCAAAACTACTATTATAGTACTTTTAGCCAATAATATTAATCGATAGCAGACCCAACATCTTTAAGTAATTGTGATCCGAAAAGATCTTATCTTATTGTTGTACACACTACACACCATATTGAAACTTGCATCATTTGACTCCTCAAAAAAGAAAAAGAAGGTTTTCATTCAAGACCATGCTGACGATTAGGAATAGTTGGTTGAGCAAACAGAGAGTTTGTGTGGTTAATAATTTCACAGCATTGATTCTAAGAAGTATTATGTTTGCGTGTAGCCGTGTATACCACTCAATCACTCATTAGATCCTTTTTTCCTTATTGCCGTGCTTGATATGCGGTTTCTAATGGCCTTGACCTAAGTTTTACTGGATTGAAAAAGAAGGAACAAGTTACATATTATGCACTTACCAATGTGTTGGATAAAATATTTCAAGATTTGCTTAACATGATATGCATATACTCTTATTGTTGCAGACAGTTCTCCTCGATTGTGATAAGGAAAATGGAGGAGAAAATATAGATAGTAAGATTTTTCTTTAATTTCATCGTGTTTTCGTATCCTTATTCTCCCAAATGCATGCTGACACGAGTTGTATTGTGTAGATCCCATTGAAGAGAATTAGAAGGAAGGTGAAGAAAAGGTCTTGGAACAACAAGGAGTACTATGGGAAGGGACTTATCGTGGCTAGATGTATGAGGCGGTATATATTTTTTGGGTATCAAAATCTTTTTATAATTCACTATCTTAAGGTGTCAATCACAAGCTAAGTTTCATGTTTCTAATTCTATTTCTTGATATCGATCATTATTGGTTTCTGTAATTTATTTGCTTATAAGTCAAGCCTCCAATACTCTTCGTATTAGGTTTTATATTTGAGTGATATGATGATGATTCCAAGGTACTCTTTTTATTAATATTTCTGCTGATTTTTTTTAATTAATAATTAGTTAGTGCTGGAAAATACTAACAGAGCATCTAAATATGGTATGCCTTCTACATACTTAATATTATTTGTTTTCCAAGATCAGTGTTTCATACTCTTAGCTTGTAATGTTTTGATTTATATATATATATATATATATATATATAGGGTAGAGATCCAGAGAGAAGGTGTGTTAAGGAGAAAAGGGAGAGAAGGTCCTATGGGCCAATCAAAATGCGACATGTGTCAAAATAAAAAAACGCGGTGGCATAATTGTAAATAAATTAAACTTTTGTGAAACGCGGCCAGCTTGGTCAGCTTGGGTTGGGTCAGCTTGGTCAGCTTGGGTTGGGTCAGCTTGGTCAGCTTGGGTTGGGTCAGCTTGGTCAACTTGGGGTTGGGTTGGGTCAGCTTGGTCAGCTTGGGTTGGGTCAGCTTGGTCAGCTTGGGGTTGGGTCAGCTTGGGGTTGGGTCAGCTTGGGTTGGGTCAGCTTGGGTTGGGTCAGCTTGGGGTTGGGTCAGCTTGGGGTTGGGTCAGCTTAGGGTTGGGTTGGGTCAGCTTAGGGTTGGGTTGGGTCAGCTTGGGTTTGGGTCAGCTTAGGGTTGGGTTGGGTCAGCTTGGGTTGGGTCAGCTTGGGTTTGGGTCAGCTTAGGGTTGGGTTGGGTCAGCTTGGGTTTGGGTCAGCTTAGGGTTGGGTTGGGTCAGCTTAGGGTTGGGTTGGGTCAGCTTGGGTTTGGTCAGCTTAGGGTTGGGTTGGGTCAGCTTGGGTTTGGGTCAGCTTAGGGTTGGGTTGGGTCAGCTTAGGGTTGGGTTGGGTCAGCTTGGTTTGAAGTCAAATTATTTACAGATTTGTCACCGTGTTTTTTTTTAGAAGCCACACGTCAACTTCTGGTTGGTTAGAGAAACCTTCTCCCTTCTCTCCTTAACCCACTTTCTCATTTGATCTCTCTCCTATATATATATATATATATTATAAATAATCAATCATATATATTGATGAATAGTCTTATAAGTTAGTTGTCATGTATATAGAAAGGTAGGCCTTTTATATGATTGAAATGCCATATCTGTTATAGTTTTCTCTTAAAATATGGAGATATAAACTTGTTATTATACATGAAATCGCAGAGAATGGCAGTTTTTCATTGTGATCTCCAGGCTAAGTGGATTTTGAGTTGTGGGAAATTTTGTCACATGTAAGATAAAAGCTTGGCTTGTAACTATGATGCCGATCAAATGGATCTTTGGCTTCTACTCTTTGCATTAGGCGTGCACGGTGCACCACGTGCTCTGCTCATATGGGCTATGTAAGTGTATCTATTCACTATGATTGGTTTATCAGTAGAGCTCGCGAAAACGGCTGGTCAAAACTGGTTGGTTTCAAGCGGATAGTTTTCTCAGAAGTCGAAATTGGTTGACCCAAAGAAGTTTTGTTGAAACTAATATAATGTTCATATTCTTTATTACTTTATTACTTATATTATTATATAAAAGTCCTAATTATCATTAACCAATAATTTATCGCTATTAATTTGGATTCATGGAATATTTTTTTTCTTTATTTAGGATCAACTGGGACATTTAGTTATTTTATGAGCACCAAATCTTGGTAAATTTTGGTGATATATATGAATAAAAGAGGGCTTACAACAGCTGATATTATTCTTAAGCTATTTGTTAAATCTCTTGGTTGTTTATTTTGAGGCTTTAATTTATTGGAAGTGTGATTAGCTGCTCCAGTTTTGACTTTGTTGATCGCCATTTCTAATATTACATCTCATTCACAACGGTTGTGATCACCATTTATTGGGGTATAAATGTTTTTTTTGTCTTTATTACATTAACTAAAAATTTATACTTAGCCCGTGCTTTTTTTTACATGTTTATAACTTTATATGATTGTTAGCAGGTTCATAAGAAGAATGTAAAGAAGTCGATTCACATAGAAGGTCCAACTCGCTCTAAGTTCTAAAAGGGGATGGAAATGATGGTTCAAGTTGTTGATACATCTGAATTTAAGATAACTTTCTGAATGGTGTTAAAAGAAATTTGGCAGTTAAACTAACATCAAATCTGAAATCATGGATCATCAGGTAAGGCAATGGGTAGTTTATACAAGATATTGGTTGATCTCCAAAGATTCATGTGACACTCTTTTTTCTATTTTATAATAACTAAGTCTATGAGGAGTGAAGCACCCCCATATGGAGGCGTCTTTCGCCATGTGCAGTGCCTCCCCCAAAGAGATGCCCCTCTTTTTTGTGGGAGTGAGGCAACCCTTTTGGGGCTCTTTTGGGAATTGATTGTATTTGTAAAATTTGGGCATCTCCGAATTATTTTCTTTGCATTGTAATGAGCTTTGAGGATTAATAAAATGATAAGGCAATAGCCTTTTTTTAATCAAAAATAATTAAAAAACATGGCAATATGCTTTTCGTGATGGTTTCTTGGAAGCCTGTGTTGAATCATTTTAAGGTTTTACCTTTAATCATATCCTTGGTCTAAGATTGGTGGTTTCACCTTTCACAGGTCAGTGGGTGCATCAATTTGTGGGCGAGAGAATTTCATTGTTATGGGATTCATCACCGACAAAGTGACAAGAGACTACTTTGGCTGATGTATAGGGGTGATCAACACTTGAATTAATTTTCCAGGACTTAACAACCAGCCCATTGTTGTATTAAGGAAGGGGATTCCTTTGGGTATTGGTTACCAAACAATAATTGGTTACAAAGTTAATAATATAGGTGCTATCGTTATGAAATTTGAGAAACGATCAAAGGCAGAGATGTTGCAGACCACCTTTGCCTATCAAGTTCATCATCAACACTGGTTATTGATAGCTATTCGGTTCACGCATTGGAAGTATTCAGGGAGTGCGACCAGATTACCAAATATGCCGATTTCAGAACGAATTGATTTTTTATATGCGCATTTGTATGTGTTGGTTGTGGTTGTTAATTGCATTAATTAGTAAGTTCTTATTATTTAGAACCACCATTTTTACATTTAGAACCCCAATCTTGCAGGCTTACATGTAGAGCTGACCTGTTAACATTATAAGACCTGGTTTTTTCGTGTTTTGTGTTTGGCCTTAATGTGTTTCGTGTCTTAACAGTCTCGGACTGTAAGACACGATAAGACAAGTAGACTATAAGACACGTTAAGACATGTTAAGACACGTTAAGACACGATAAGACACGTTAAGACATGATAAGATACGTTATCAGGTCCGTCCCTTATTGTGTACCTTTTAACAAAACCCTTAACAGGTCTCTTAACAACTCCCTTATCGTGTAACCCGATAAAAATCTTGTCGTGTTCATGTTTGGAAAAACTGACACGATTACGTGTTCGTGTCTTATCGTGTCATGTCGGACATGATATGCCAGCTCTATTTGCATGGTATACAATTTTCCCCGTATTTTGCTTTTGTGTCAATTGATTTAACGTGTGTCAGACAACAAAACGAGGGTCCTCATAATCTTTTCACAACTTAATTAAAAACTTGTCGTGACCATATGGACCCTCAAACTACACCTACACTACAGTAACTACAAACACAAGCAAAATTTCGTAGTCGTGCATCGCACGGGGTTGCGCTCTAGATATATATATATATATATAGGGAAAAGATAAAATGAGTCAAGCTTATTTTGAGTCCAATTTGAGTCCATTGATTTTCTTCCATCTCCTCAAATTCCAACCACCTCCTACCACCACCACCATCATCTCCGACCACCACCATGATTTTCCGGCGACGGCGACCACCGCCACCACGACTTACACATGTGTAAGTTAACTTACACATGTGTTATATATTAGGGTTCAGTGCATGGAAATGTAACAAACTATGGCAAAAAAGGTATTGTGTGCATGAACTTATAGAACCTTTATTGCGTGCATGAACTTAAAAAAAAAATATATAGTATGCACGAATGACCGGATGTTTAGTTAGCCGGTTACACTTGTGAATTCTTTAGTATTTTTTTTCGAGTTCCTTACATACAATAGAGGTTTTGTAAGTTCATGCACACAATAACTTTTTGCGCATAGTTTATTACATTTTCATGCACTTAACCCTTACATTTATTAACAAAGTTATAATGATGTGAAACGTATATGGAAAATGACAAACACCAGCAACCTAACTATCTAACATTCTAATTACACACATTCATCAGAATTAGAACCATAAGAATTGAAAAAAAAATCGGATCTCTATATCTTGATGATGATGATGCCAAATAAATGAAAAACAAACACAATCACCGATGAAAAACGATGTCAAACCACCGTACATATTTATTTTTATGTATTTCATCATGAAACCCACAAACAAGTAATTCCTTTTACACCCCGCCGTCGGAAAAACCATGGTGGCCGGAAGAACGATGGCCAGAAAGATGTTATCCACGTCTGCAAGGGTTTTCTATTTGTGGGAGATGTTGGTCGTCCACTGTTACTGTCTTTTGCTTTTTCTTCTTCTCTTTGATTTTATTTATTTTATCTATATATGTGGGAGATGAAAAAGGGAAAAAAGTGGAAATTGTAAAAATCTTGATACAACAAGAGGAAGACACAATTCTGTGGTGGGAAGGGTTTTATAGTCAAAGGCATCCAACGTGTTAAGATAACCGGGACCACGTAAGCTTTTACCCGATTTCATGATACAATAAACATTTAGCAGAGTTCCTTACATATAATAGACGTTTTGTAAGTTCATGCACACAATAACTTTTTGGGCATAGTTTATCACATTTTCATGCACTTAACCGGCCCACATAAGTCTTTAGCAATGCAAGCACAATATCATCCATTTTGTCTCTGATTAACCTGATTACCTGAAAAGTGTACTAAAATGCGTCAACATAAAGTTGGTGAGTTCGTAGGGACAAGTAATAGGAATCAAGTGTGTCGGAATAACAACCGTTAACGATAAGCGAGGATTAGGATATCTAATCATGTCCAAGGAAACCCTAAAAGGTTTCACGTTAGCACAAATCAATACAATCAACGTTTCAATTACAATATCATTATACATAAACCGTTACGCCTTACTTGTCAAACAATGCGCCATTAAACCGTTACGACTTACATGATAAACAATGCGCCATATATCGTTAACCCGTTACGACTTACATGATAAACAATGCGCCATTAAACCATTACGACTTACATGATAAACAATGCACCATATATCGTTAACCCGTTACGACTTACATGATAAACAATGCGCCATTAAACACAAGTAATCACATCAACAATCAACAAATAGACAATTAATATCTCGTTCCATATCATAACAAGTGAATCAACTGACAACCGTTTAACAACAAGTATTCATAAACGAAAGCATAATTAACCGAGCAACAAGTCAACACGTTAACCAAAAAATCAGTCAAACAAGCATGTACACTTTTCAGCCCGAATCTCAATTGAGTAGGGAGGGTTTACGAAACTCACCTTGATGCGATCAATTAGCTTCCAAAGGTAAGTGAGCAAAATCAAAGTTCAACAACGTTTCCAACATATTTTACAACATCAAAATATCACAAGGTATCCCAACGGTAAGGCCTAGCTAGCTAAACCATGTCACAATTCCCCAAAGATGCTTTAGAAGTGATTCAAGAACATTTTATTGGTAAGGGAAGGGTTTTGGTCAAAAACGGTTCAATGACTTAGCACCAAAATTTGACATGAAAATCAAAGTGTTTAGAAATGTGTTTAATCAATTTTGCTGACCTTATGATGTTAATATAAGACCAATAAACAAGTTTTGGATCATTAAAAGTCGACCGATAACCGAAAGAAAAAGTTAAGAAACGAACAGAAAGACTGCGGCCGCTCGCACGGTCGGCCGTGTGAGCGTCTGTATTTCTGGAGAACTGGGCATGTTCTTGATAATAGCACGACCACAAGCACAAAGCGTCTGTCTGAGCGACCGTGCTCCATCTGGGCAGATTTTTGGACTTCAAGATCGACTAAGAAAGCTCCAAAACACATTTTTATGCATAACTCAATATATTTTAACATCATTGAACATAACCCACATCATAATCTTGTCCCAAAACATCAAACCCATCATAAAATCCTTACAAATCAACCCAAAACCCTAATGAAACCCTAATTGCATTTTGACCCGATTCGTGACCCAAATTTACTTGAAATCAACTAGAAACAAGTTAATGAACATAAAATGGTGATTATGGGATGAATTTAACTTACCAAAAGCTCCTTGATGCAAAAATTCGGATTTGAAGCTTTAGAGATGAAGAACACTAGATTATACCCAAATTTCTTGAAGTTTAGAGATAGAGAAAAGATATTTGATAATTTCTAACACTTTGATGATTACAAGAGCCTTATATTCCGAAAATTTGATGGAGATATAGTTAGTGTGTGTGATGTGTGTGTGTTCTTGGATTTTTAGAGAAAGAGATGAGTGTTTGTGTTCCTGACTAATAAATGATTGAGGGATATAATAGGTTAGGTAGATAGATGGGGTATTTATCCAGCTAAGGGATTAAGTTCATGATCAATAACAAACAACGGAGATTTCACAAGTATTCTCCTTTACATAAAGTTATGTCGGTCTTTCTCCCATTAATGGAATTATTAGATAGCCACCGACACTGTTCCACCGACACTATTGAAACTGTACATTATACTTAAGGTTTCGTATATACGTTTTTCCCTGTTACTACAGTTACTCAATTATCGTTTATAATCTGATTCCCATACACGTATGTGCCAATATCATGGTCTGGTAACATGGCCTAATTCCAGAAATCCAAATATGACACATGAAATTCATTATTACACTATAATTGGCCCAATATATAGATAAATGTACACAACTATGTCCAAAGTTTTCAGTTATTGAATTAGTTAGTCAAATTACATGCACGATCAAACGGTAAAAATCATGGATGTTACATTATTCCCCCGTTAAAAGAATTTCGTCCCGAAATTCAACAAAACCCTAATTACCAAACAAATGTGGGTACTTAGACTTCATGTGGTCCTCGCGTTCCCAAGTAAACTCGGGTCCACGTCTAGCTTACCATCTCACTTTGACAATCGTATATCGGGTATTCTTTAGTTTTCTAGTTTGTCGATCTAGAATTTCTATTGGTTCTTCCACAAACTTCAACGTTTTATGAACACGGATTTCTTCAAGAGGCACGTGAAGTATTGGATTTGCTAAACACTTCCGAAGATTACAAACATGAAAAACATTATGAACTCCACTCAATT
This sequence comes from Erigeron breviscapus, assembly GCA_034093135.1. Taxonomy (NCBI): domain Eukaryota; kingdom Viridiplantae; phylum Streptophyta; class Magnoliopsida; order Asterales; family Asteraceae; genus Erigeron; species Erigeron breviscapus. The sequence continues at coordinate 105,248,850 of CM067169.1, read as the reverse complement.
CTTGAGGAAGTTCTAATCGATAAGCTACCGGGCCAATTCGTTCGAGGATTTTAAATGGGCCAATGTATCTCGGACCCAACTTGCCACGTTTCACAAAACGAACTACTCCCTTCCATGAGGATACCTTGAGCAATACATAGTCACCGACTTCAAATTCAAGGGGTCGTCGTCTAACATTGGCATATTTCAATTGTCGTTCTCGGGCCACTCTTAACTTTTCTTTGATTTATGAGATCACTTTCGTCGTTTCAATAACAATTTCGGGTCCAATGAGTTGGCTTTCACCAACTTCCGCCCAAGCTAGCGGTGATCTACAATCTCTCCCATATAATGCCTTAAATGGAGCCATTCCAATGCTAGCATGATAGCTATTATTGTAGGAGAATTCAACCAATGGAAGATGCACATCCCAATTACCACCAAAATCAATGGCACAAGCTCTTAACATATCTTCCAAGGTTTGAATTGTTCTTTCACTTTGACCATCGGTTTGTGGGTGGAACGCCGTACTCATATCGAGACGAGTACCCATAGATTTCTGGAACGCCTTCCAAAATTTTGAAGTAAATCGGGCATCCCGATCGGATATCACGGAAATCGGCACTCCATGCTTGGATATCACCTCTTTGATGTACAAACGTGCCATGGTGTCAAATTTGTCGTCTTCCCGGATGGCTAAGAAGTGAGCCGACTTAGTCAACCGTCAATTATCACCCAAATAGTGTCCCGACCACTACTCGTCCTAGGTAACTTCGTGATGAAGTCCATAGCAATTTCTTCCCATTTCCACACCGGTGTTACCGGTTGAACTAGTAAACCCGGTGGTTTCTTGTGATCGGCTTTTACCTGTAAACATGTAATGCATTTACTAACGTATCTAGCAATGTCTCTTTTCATTCCCGGCCACCAATACAAATCTCTCAATCCAAAGTACATTTTGTCAGAACCCGGGTGAACCGAGTAGGCTGACTTATGAGCTTCATTCATCAATTTCAACCGCCATCCTCCAAGAACGGGAATCCACAATCGATCAACGAAATACAAACCGTTATCATTCTTTCTATCAAATTGTTCTTCTAAACCGTGTAATGCTTCATTGATGAAGTTTTCCGGTCTAGTTGCCAATTCTTGTGCTTCAATAATGGAGTCACGAACACTCCTTATCACGGTAAAGCTCATGGCTTTAACTCGTCTTGGCTTTATACGTTCTTTTCGACTTAAGGCATCGGCTACCACATTTGCTTTACCCGGGTGATACCGGATAACACAATCATAATCACTCAACAGTTCAAGCCATCTTCTTTGCCTCATGTTCAGATCGCTTTGATTGAAGATATGTTGAAGGCTTTTGTGATCGGTATAGATCACGCTCTTGGTGCCATACAAGTAATGCCTCCAACATTTCAAAGCAAATACCACAGCCCCCAATTCTAAGTCATGGGTCGGATAATTCTTCTCATGTACCTTCAATTGTCTTGATGCATATGCTATCACTTTATCCCGTTGCATTAAGACACAACCCAATCCTTGCCCGGATGCATCACAATATACAACGAAATCATCGGCTCCATCGGGCAAGCTCAAGATGGGTGCATCACACAATTTGTCCTTCAACAATTGGAATGCTTGTTCTTGCTTTTCACCCCAATCAAACCTTCTTTCCGTTGAGTCAACAAGGTCAAAGGTTGGGCAATTTTTGAAAAGCCTTCAATAAATCGTCTATAATAACCCGCCAAACCAAGAAATTGGCGAATTTCGGTCGGTGTTTCAGGTCGTCTCCAATTCTTTACTGCTTCAACTTTACTTGGGTTCACATGAATTCCTTCTTTGCTCACTACGTGACCAAGAAATTGGACCTCTTCAAGCCAAAATTCACATTTGGAGAACTTGGCATAAAGCTTTTCTTTCCGGAGTAACTCTAAGACCTGTTTCAAATGTTCCAAATGATCTTCTTTGATCTTGGAATAGATGAGAATATCATCGATGAAGACAATGACAAATTGGTCTAAGTAGGGCTGACACACCCGGTTCATCAAATCCATGAACACAGCTGGTGCATTAGTCAACCCAAAAGGCATCACCGTAAATTCAAAGTGTCCATATCTCGTTCGAAAGGCGGTTTTTGGAATGTCGTCTTCATGAACCCTCAATTGATGATAACCCGACCTCAAATCAATTTTGGAAAAGAAACGAGCACCTTGGAGTTGGTCGAATAAATCGTCAATCCTAGGAAGAGGATAACGATTCTTTACCGTTAGTTTGTTTAATTCTCTATAATCGATACACATTCGGAATGTGCCATCTTTTTTTTTAACGAACAAAACCGGTGCGCCCCAAGGAGATTGACTAGGGCGAATGAAACCCTTCTCTTGAAGTTCTTTGAGTTGGGCGGCCAACTCTTGCAATTCGGTCATGGCTAAGCGATAGGGTGCTTTGGCCACGGGAGAAGCATTTGGAATAAGATCAATACGAAAATCGAGTTCACGAGATGGAGGTAAACCCGGTAGGTCATCCGGAAATACATCCGCAAAGTCTTTAACTACGGGCACGGTTTTCAATTCAACCTTTGTGGCCTTAACACTATATATTTTTCCATCCCATAGTTCGGTTGTTTCGCCTTGAACCACTAATTCTTCTCCATTTTCCAACGGAATTCTCACTGCTCGACTACCACAATCAATCACCGCGTTCATGGCCGATAACCAATCCATACCCACGATCACATCAAAACTACCGATGTCAAAAGGCATTAAGTCTATGTAAAATGGGTGATCACATAATTCTAACACACAATCACGAACAATTTGACTAATTCTAGACAATCCACCATTTACCATTTCAAGTTCAAAACAATAAGACAATGGGCTAAGATTAGCATCGATCAACGGAATGAAATCATTGGAAATGAGACTATAATCGGCTCCAGAATCAAATAACACGGTAGCATACTGGTGATTGAGAAGAAAGGTACCTGCTACGACATTAGGATCAACACGAGCCTCGGCCGCATTCACGGCAAAAGCTCTTCCACGGGGAACGAGTTGTTGTTGGGCTTGTTGTTGTGGTTGACCTTGATTTCCCCGATTTTGATTTGGACCAGCAATTTGCAATTTCTTTGCCTCATGTTCAGATCGCTTTGATTGAAGATATGTTGAAGGCTTTTGTGATCGGTATAGATCACGCTCTTGGTGCCATACAAGTAATGCCTCCAACATTTCAAAGCAAATACCACAGCCCCCAATTCTAAGTCATGGGTCGGATAATTCTTCTCATGTACCTTCAATTGTCTTGATGCATATGCTATCACTTTATCCCGTTGCATTAAGACACAACCCAATCCTTGCCCGGATGCATCACAATATACAACGAAATCATCGGCTCCATCGGGCAAGCTCAAGATGGGTGCATCACACAATTTGTCCTTCAACAATTGGAATGCTTGTTCTTGCTTTTCACCCCAATCAAACCTTCTTTCCCGTTGAGTCAACAAGGTCAAAGGTTGGGCAATTTTTGAAAAGCCTTCAATAAATCGTCTATAATAACCCGCCAAACCAAGAAATTGGCGAATTTCGGTCGGTGTTTCAGGTCGTCTCCAATTCTTTACTGCTTCAACTTTACTTGGGTTCACATGAATTCCTTCTTTGCTCACTACGTGACCAAGAAATTGGACCTCTTCAAGCCAAAATTCACATTTGGAGAACTTGGCATAAAGCTTTTCTTTCCGGAGTAACTCTAAGACCTGTTTCAAATGTTCCAAATGATCTTCTTTGATCTTGGAATAGATGAGAATATCATCGATGAAGACAATGACAAATTGGTCTAAGTAGGGCTGACACACCCGGTTCATCAAATCCATGAACACAGCTGGTGCATTAGTCAACCCAAAAGGCATCACCGTAAATTCAAAGTGTCCATATCTCATTCGAAAGGCGGTTTTTGGAATGTCGTCTTCATGAACCCTCAATTGATGATAACCCGACCTCAAATCAATTTTGGAAAAGAAACGAGCACCTTGGAGTTGGTCGAATAAATCGTCAATCCTAGGAAGAGGATAACGATTCTTTACCGTTAGTTTGTTTAATTCTCTATAATCGATACACATTCGGAATGTGCCATCTTTCTTTTTAACGAACAAAACCGGTGCGCCCCAAGGAGATTGACTAGGGCGAATGAAACCCTTCTCTTGAAGTTCTTTGAGTTGGGCGGCCAACTCTTGCAATTCGGTCATGGCTAAGCGATAGGGTGCTTTGGCCACGGGAGAAGCATTTGGAATAAGATCAATACGAAAATCGAGTTCACGAGATGGAGGTAAACCCGGTAGGTCATCCGGAAATACATCCGCAAAGTCTTTAACTACGGGCACGGTTTTCAATTCAACCTTTGTGGCCTTAACACTATATATTTTCCCATCCCATAGTTCGGTTGTTTCGCCTTGAACCACTAATTCTTCTCCATTTTCCAACGGAATTCTCACTGCTCGACTACCACAATCAATCACCGCGTTCATGGCCGATAACCAATCCATACCCACGATCACATCAAAACTACCGATGTCAAAAGGCATTAAGTCTATGTAAAATGGGTGATCACATAATTCTAACACACAATCACGAACAATTTGACTAATTCTAGACAATCCACCATTTACCATTTCAAGTTCAAAACAATAAGACAATGGGCTAAGATTAGCATCGATCAACGGAATGAAATCATTGGAAATGAGACTATAATCGGCTCCAGAATCAAATAACACGGTAGCATACTGGTGATTGAGAAGAAAGGTACCTGCTACGACATTAGGATCAACACGAGCCTCGGCCGCATTCACGGCAAAAGCTCTTCCACGGGGAACGAGTTGTTGTTGGGCTTGTTGTTGTGGTTGACCTTGATTTCCCCGATTTTGATTTGGACCAGCAATTTGCAATTTCTTTGCCTCATGTTCAGATCGCTTTGATTGAAGATATGTTGAAGGCTTTTGTGATCGGTATAGATCACGCTCTTGGTGCCATACAAGTAATGCCTCCAACATTTCAAAGCAAATACCACAGCCCCCAATTCTAAGTCATGGGTCGGATAATTCTTCTCATGTACCTTCAATTGTCTTGATGCATATGCTATCACTTTATCCCGTTGCATTAAGACACAACCCAATCCTTGCCCGGATGCATCACAATATACAACGAAATCATCGGCTCCATCGGGCAAGCTCAAGATGGTGCATCACACAATTTGTCCTTCAACAATTGGAATGCTTGTTCTTGCTTTTCACCCCAATCAAACCTTCTTTCCCGTTGAGTCAACAAGGTCAAAGGTTGGGCAATTTTTGAAAAGCCTTCAATAAATCGTCTATAATAACCCGCCAAACCAAGAAATTGGCGAATTTCGGTCGGTGTTTCAGGTCGTCTCCAATTCTTTACTGCTTCAACTTTACTTGGGTTCACATGAATTCCTTCTTTGCTCACTACGTGACCAAGAAATTGGACCTCTTCAAGCCAAAATTCACATTTGGAGAACTTGGCATAAAGCTTTTCTTTCCGGAGTAACTCTAAGACCTGTTTCAAATGTTCCAAATGATCTTCTTTGATCTTGGAATAGATGAGAATATCATCGATGAAGACAATGACAAATTGGTCTAAGTAGGGCTGACACACCGGTTCATCAAATCCATGAACACAGCTGGTGCATTAGTCAATCCAAAAGGCATCACCGTAAATTCAAAATGTCTATATCTCGTTCGAAAGGCGGTTTTTGGAATGTCGTCTTCATGAACCCTCAATTGATGATAACCCGACCTCTAATCAATTTTGGAAAAGAAACGAGCACCTTGGAGTTGGTCGAATAAATCGTCAATCCTAGGAAGAGGATAACGATTCTTTACCGTTAGTTTGTTCAATTCTCTATAATCGATACACATTCGGAATGAGCCATCTTTTTTTTTAACGAACAAAACCGGTGCGCCCCAAGGAGATTGACTAGGGCGAATGAAACCCTTCTCTTGAAGTTCTTTGAGTTGGGCGGCCAACTCTTGCAATTCGGTCATGGCTAAGCGATAGGGTGCTTTGGCCACGGGAGAAGCATTTGGATAAGATCAATACGAAAATCGAGTTCACGAGATGGAGGCAAACCCGGTAGGTCATCCGGAAATACATCCGCAAAGTCTTTAACTACGGGCACGGTTTTCAATTCAACCTTTGTGGCCTTAACACTATATATTTTCCCATCCCATAGTTCGGTCGTTTCGCCTTGAACCACTAATTCTTCTCCATTTTCCAACGGAATTCTCACTGCTCGACTACCACAATCAATCACCGCGTTCATGGCCGATAACCAATCCATACCCACGATCACATCAAAACTACCGATGTCAAAAGGCATTAAGTCTATGTAAAATGGGTGATCACATAATTCTAACACACAATCACGAACAATTTGACTAATTCTAGACAATCCACCATTTACCATTTCAAGTTCAAAACAATAAGACAATGGGCTAAGATTAGCATCGATCAACGGAATGAAATCATTGGAAATGAGACTATAATCGGCTCCAGAATCAAATAACACGGTAGCATACTGGTGATTGAGAAGAAAGGTACCTGCTACGACATTAGGATCAACACGAGCCTCGGCCGCATTCACGGCAAAAGCTCTTCCACGGGGAACGAGTTGTTGTTGGGCTTGTTGTTGTGGTTGACCTTGATTTCCCCGATTTTGATTTGGACCAGCAATTTGCAATTGATTAGGATGCACTGTCACTTGCACTTGTTGGCCAATAAGATTTGGGCATCGGTTACGATAGTGGTCTTGGCTACCACATTCATAACAATTGCCCCGGGCCATTTGGGGGTATCTAGCATTTAGTGGAGCAACATTTAATGGAGCAATTCGACGGTTAGGACAAAATTTTGAGGTGTGACCCTGATGGTTACAAATAAAGCAAGCATCACATCCCACATTAGTTCGATGATGACGGTTACACTTAGGGCATAAAGGACTTGTCCCAGCATAGCCACCCTTTGGCGGCTCAACCACCGCATATACCTTTCCACCACGACCATGGCACTTATTATCGCGCCTATCATTTTTCTTGGTGCCACTCGACTCGGGCGTATCTTTTCTCTTGTTATCACTAAACAACCGGTGGCTCCACCTCACCCTTCCATTCTGGAGCTCCACAAGCCTTGAAATCTTTGAAAATACAACCTTGGCGGTAAACATTGTTGTTTCTTGGTTGGGCAAAAACATTTTCCCCGTTCCCATCGCCATTCACATTCACATTTTCATTTTCGTTTTTGTTTTCATTTTCCGCTTCAATTTCCGGTTCTTCTTGTTCATTTCTATCCATGGCCGCCGAGATTCGGGCCACAAGTTCCGGCATAAGCTCATTGAGAGCTTGAGTGATGACCTCGGCTCTTACCGGGGGATTAGCACCACCCCGGCCACCTCGACCACCACGACCTCCTCGACCTCTTCTACCACCTCTACCACCACGTCTACCTACAATTTCTTCTTGAACTATCGGCTCCTCTTGCTCGTTTTGACGCCAATAGTTAGTGTTAGCTCTCCTTGGTCTAACCATCTTTCCTGACCACACGTGTTAGATTAACAAGTTAAGTCTCACAATTCAGACTCGAATATCAAAATTGACCTTCAAATAATACACAATTTCCACATCAAGTCCTTCTAAATCATTGCATGAATATAGTTATTTCTACAGGGATATTATCATGGCATTAATCTAAGTCTTCATCAATCGTACAATTTACAATCAACAATACCATCACGAACCATTCAACACTATATAAAGGGGGTCAAGTCATAACAAGGTGGGTAAAGCATAGTCCGAATCTTAACTTCAACATTCAACACTGTTAGGTCCAGATTTACTGGACTCGCTCCAGACTCGACTACTGGAGCCTTACTGAAGATCTGTCCAGAAACGTGTTCTACTAGACCTACTCCAGACTTGGAATCTGGAGTCCCTCTGAAGATTTGTCCAGAAATAATGGAAGACCAGTGAGCAAATACTTGTATAGGAAATCTGGAGTATTCTCCAGATTAGCTCACTGGACTTCACCCCAGTCCAGATCTACTCTACTGAAGACGTTCTCACTGAAGTCAAAGACTGAAGTCAGAATAAAGAAGACTGACAAATGGCGGAGTCCACTGGAAGTCTTACCAGATCTGTACACTGGAGGATTGTCAGTGTTCTAGACCTTACAAGTCTGAACACTGATATCGAGGATTGACTTTTGCCTTTACACACTTTCCAAAGAACAATCCACTTGTTCTTTACCAAAGTTTATGCGTGTAAAGGTGGTTGGATAAAAGGATACAAAGTCATTTGATGTGACTTTATCCTTATTCCTTATCCAATGCATTTAATGTTCTTGTCGAATCATTAAATGCATGCAACCATATTTGTACGGCACAAAATTCACTGGTGAATTTTGTTGCCTATAAATACAAAGTCATTTCCTTGACATAAATACTTTAAGCATACATTTTGCATTAAAGTGAATTTGTCTAAATACTCTCGATCTTAAACAGGGATACTTCACAACTTTAAGTATCTCGATCCAAAAGAGTTATTTGACAAATATAGATCATTTGTAATTCATAGGTTGTTAGGATACATACTTATTTGTATTATCTTGATTCCGCACAACCTTGTATTTTATTTAACATCATAAATAAAATACACCATTGAAAAATACATAATGTTCCACTTTACTTGTTTATTGCTTTAAGTCTTGTATTACTTTGTTTATATATTCTTGCATTTATTTACAAGTAATACTAGTCCATTCTAGTGATTATTAGACTTGTTGTATTTTACACTTTCCTGGTTAACCATCGTATTTCAGGGACTCACAAACACATTAAAGATGTTTGTATACAGGGTGTACCAGCGGCTAACCCTCCACACCGTTAATATATTGAATGGATGTCGGGGCTCGGTTCCGTTATGCTCTCTAAGTATTTGGATGGAGTGAACTGAAAGAAATCGCTTTAACGTTCAGGGGGAAGACAGATGTGTCGACTGATGTTAAAGCATTTCTGAAAAGAGTTGAAAAGGTATGGAGAAGAAAGCATCAGATGGAAGTTGCTATGGGCATGAAATCGCCAGAATCTATACCATCTTCTCCATCACCAAAGAGAAAGGCTACTGAAGATGCTCCAGGACAGACATCAAAAAGAAAGGCCTGACTCTTATCATTTACTTGTTGTAAATTATTGTTTTATGAAAATTGTAAACTATTTATCAGTTGATGTATGTAATAATAGTTGCAATTTTTGATTCATAAAAGTAAATGATCAGATTTAGTCTAAGTTAGAACTTAAATGATGAAACTGAAAACACTCATGATCTATAAAGTGTTTTCCAGTAACTTAGATTTTTTAGACAAATCAAACTTGTGTTTTTCAAGCATACAAAGTGTATAGATTTAAGCTTGAAAACACTTGCATTATTTCTAAACAAATAGGGGAATTTGTTAGGTCCAGATTTACTAGACTCGCTCCAGACTCGACTACTGGAGCCTTACTGAAGATCTGTCCAGAAACGTGTTCTACTGGACCTACTCCAGACTTGGAATCTGGAGTCCCTCTGAAGATTTGTCCAGAAATAATGGAAGACCAGTGAGCAAATACTTGTATAGGAAATCTGGAGTATTCTCCAGATTAGCTCACTGGACTTCACCCCAGTCCAGATCTACTCTACTGAAGACGTTCTCACTGAAGTCAAAGACTGAAGTCAGAATAAAGAAGACTGACAAATGGCGGAGTCCACTGGAAGTCTTACCAGATCTGTACACTGGAGGATTGTCAGTGTTCTAGACCTTACAAGTCTGAACACTGATATCGAGGATTGACTTTTGCCTTTACACACTTTCCAAAGAACAATCCACTTGTTCTTTACCAAAGTTTATGCGTGTAAAGGTGGTTGGATAAAAGGATACAAAGTCATTTGATGTGACTTTATCCTTATTCCTTATCCAATGCATTTAATGTTCTTGTCGAATCATTAAATGCATGCAACCATATTTGTACGGCACAAAATTCACTGGTGAATTTTGTTGCCTATAAATACAAAGTCATTTCCTTGACATAAATACTTTTAAGCATACATTTTGCATTAAAGTGAATTTGTCTAAATACTCTCGATCTTAAACAGGGATACTTCACAACTTTAAGTATCTCGATCCAAAAGAGTTATTTGACAAATATAGATCATTTGTAATTCATAGGTTGTTAGGATACATACTTATTTGTATTATCTTGATTCCGCACAACCTTGTATTTTATTTAACATCATAAATAAAATACACCATTGAAAAATACATAATGTTCCACTTTACTTGTTTATTGCTTTAAGTCTTGTATTACTTTGTTTATATATTCTTGCATTTATTTACAAGTAATACTAGTCCATTCTAGTGATTATTAGACTTGTTGTATTTTACACTTTCCTGGTTAACCATCGTATTTCAGGGACTCACAAACACATTAAAGATGTTTGTATACAGGGTGTACCAGCGGCTAACCCTCCACACCGTTAATATATTGAATGGATGTCGGGGCTCGGTTCCGTTATGCTCTCTAAGTATTGGTCGGGTATGTATACAGGGTGTACCAGCGGCTAACCCTCCACCTAACCAACACTCATTAAGCATACCGGGTTACCTACTATACCTTATCCACGAGGCACAATCCACGAGATCATTAACTTTATATGACATAGGATAACCATAGATTTGTTGATCAGGCGCCTCTAGGGTTATCGAGTGTTATACTCCGTTAATGCCATCATTTCACTTTGCTGGGGGACAAATAATAAATACTTCCAAGATTCCACACATTAACGTTTATCACAATAATTCCACAATTCACGGTGTATCCCGACACTATCATATACGTCCATCAAGTTGTCACATATACAATCAAGTCATCAAATCATAAGTAACCTACGAACTCCGTTTAAACAATTTTTATGCATCATACAGTTCACGTTGCACACAAAATTTCCTACCATGCATGATATCATGAAATGTGGGTGCAATGGCTATAGACTAGGTCAATCCACCTAGCTCTCTACAACCACAGATATGATACCATTCTGTAACACCCCAACAAGGCGGAAATTATGTAGAGTCAAACTATATGCATTCATAAGATTTAAACAATCCACAAACTCACTCAAATGTATACAATAATCAATATCAATCAAACATACACACTCAAACAATATTAAAAGAAAATGTTTAAATGATAGTAGTTGATCCTAAGCATAACCCATTAAAGGGAGATAAGGATCACGGATCCAGGAAGTCCAATACTAGAAATGCAAGCACAATATCATCCATTTTGTCTCTGATTAACCTGATTACCTGAAAAGTGTACTAAAATGCGTCAACATAAAGTTGCTGAGTTCGTAGGGACAAGTAATAGGAATCAAGTGTGTCGGAATAACAACCGTTAACGATAAGCGAGGATTAGGATATCTAATCATGTCCAAGGAAACCCTAAAAGGTTTCACGTTAGCACAAATCAATACAATCAACGTTTCAATTACAATATCATTATACATAAACCGTTACGCCTTACTTGTCAAACAATGCGCCATATATCGTTAACCCGTTACGACTTACATGATAAACAATGCGCCATATATCGTTAACCCGTTACGACTTACATGATAAACAATGCGCCATATATCGTTAACCCGTTACGACTTACATGATAAACAATGCGCCATTAAACACAAGTAATCACATCAACAATCAACAAATAGACAATTAACATCTCGTTCCATATCATAACAAGTGAATCAACTGACAATCGTTTAACAACAAGTATTCATAAACGAAAGCATAATTAGCCGAGCAACAAGTCAACACGTTAACCAAACAATCAGTCAAACAAGCATGTACACTTTTCAGCCCGAATCTCAATTGAGTAAGGAGGGTTTACGAAACTCACCTTGATGCGATCAATTAGCTTCCAAAGGTAAGTGAGCAAAATCAAAGTTCAACAACGTTTCCAACATATTTTACAACATCAAAATATCACAAGGTATCCCAACGGTAAGGCCTAGCTAGCTAAACCATGTCACAATTCCCCAAAGATGCTTTAGAAGTGATTCAAGAACATTTTATTGGTAAGGGAAGTTGGTCAAAAACGGTTCAATGACTTAGCACCAAAATTTGACATGAAAATCAAAGTGTTTAGAAATGTGTTTAATCAAATTTGCTGACCTTATGATGTTAATATAAGACCAATAAACAAGTTTTGGATCATTAAAAGTCGACCGATAACCGAACGAAAAAGTTAAGAAACGAACAGAAAGACTATGGCCGCTCGCACGGTCGGCCGTGTGAGCGTCTGTATTTCTGGAGAACTGGGCATGTTCTTGATAATAGCACGACCACAAGCACAAAGCGTCTGTCTGAGCGACCGTGCTCCATCTGGGCAGATTTTTGGACTTCAAGATCGACTAAGAAAGCTCCAAAACACATTTTTATGCATAACTCAATATATTTTAACATCATTGAACATAACCCACATCATAATCTTGTCCCAAAACATCAAACCCATCATAAAATCCTTACAAATCAACCCAAAACCCTAATGAAACCCTAATTGCATTTTGACCCGATTCGTGACCCAAATTTACTTGAAATCAACTAGAAACAAGTTAATGAACATAAAATGGTGATTATGGGATGAATTTAACTTACCAAAAGCTCCTTGATGCAAAAATTCGGATTTGAAGCTTTAGAGATGAAGAACACTAGATTATACCCAAATTTCTTGAAGTTTAGAGATAGAGAAAAGATATTTGATAATTTCTAACACTTTGATGATTACAAGAGCCTTATATTCCGAAAATTTGATGAAGATATAGTTAGTGTGTGTGATGTGTGTGTGTTCTTGGATTTTTAGAGAAAGAGATGAGTGTTTGTGTTCCTGACTAATAAATGATTGAGGGATATAATAGGTTAGGTAGATAGATGGGGTATTTATCCAGCTAAGGGATTAAGTTCATGATCAATAACAAACAACGGAGATTTCACAAGTATTATCCTTTACATAAAGTTATGTCGGTCTTTCTCCCATTAATGGAATTATTAGATAGCCACCGACACTGTGCCACCGACACTGTTCCACCGACACTATTGAAACTGTACATTATACTTAAGGTTTCGTATATACGTTTTTCCCTGTTACTACAGTTACTCAATTATCGTTTATAATCTGATTTCCATACACGTATGGCCCAATATCATGGTCTGGTAACATGGGCCTAATTCCAGAAATCCAAATATGACACGTGAAATTCATTATTACACTATAATTGGCCCAATATATAGATAAATGTACACAAGTATGTCAAGAGTTTTTAGTTATTGAATTAGTTAGTCAAATTACATGCATGATCAAACGGTAAAAATCATGGATGTTACAATCATTGACCCGGGATGGTCCAACCAGTCTGTTTTTTTTTTTTTGATATGTACACTAAACAGGAAGGAGGAAGAGTTGAACATCAAGCAACAGAAAGGGTGGTTGATGTTGGTCATAATGAATTGGTATGCTAAACTTTTATTTAACCCATTTTTTTTCCAGTTTTGAACTTAATTAATCAATCTTTTCTTTAACAGGAGTTGGTTGCTATAATGATTGAGTTATGGGTGACCAAATTAACCATTCAAAATGGTTTGTTTATTTCTTGATTTTCCATTTATTGACTTTCTATGTTAGACAATTGATTGATGTTCCATAATTTTAATTGGGTTCATTAGTGGGTGAGTAACCCAACTAGGTGTTAAACCATTGATTGATGTTTCATGTTCAGTTAAAAAACACCCAAATAACAAAATAGACCTAATACAAGGACTAACGGTAACACCTTAACAAAGCAGAATCATGGGGGTTATGAGAAACTATCAGTACGACATGGAATTTAAGTAGAGAGTAGAGACAATACTATATGCAACAAAGGATTGGACAATTCATTCACGAATTCAAGTCAAATACAAGTACCGGATCACAAATATGCATAAGGAGCACAACACCATCAAAAGTTTACAAAAGATGTCTAACGATCCTAAGCATAACCCATAAACGGGAGCAATGAATCACGGATCCATTATAGTCCAAGTCCAATCATAGCACAAGCATGCACTCAACCAACACGACTTTGATTTACCGGTTTCCTGAAAAGTGTACTAAAACGTGTCAACATAAAGTTGGTGAGTTCGTAGGTTTTTAACAATAAAAGTCAAGTGCCGGAATATCAACCGTTGACGATACACGAGGGTTTGAATAACCTAACCACAACATATATATATATATATCTGTGTGTGTGATTATATATAATAATATATATCATATATAATATATAATATATATATATATATATATGTGTGTGTGTGTGTGTGTGTGTGTGTGTGTGTGTGTGTGGAAAATGACTAATTTTTCTAACAAAATAGCCTAAAAATCCTCCTAACACTCTAAGAAGTTGACATGTGGTATCCACTAATTATCTTTCCTAATCTTGCCCCCTGATTTTTCATATGTCATCATCTCATTGTTAGGAGGATTTTTAGGCTATTTAGTTAGGAGGATTAATCATTTCATATATATATATATGAAAAGTTATTTTGAGAACTCTTAAAAAAACAGGAACCTTTAAGAACCTTTTAATAAATCTTACCCAGTCAATTATATTTGATCAATGGCTAATAAATCAAATACAAAAACTAGCAAATCACGTGATCAGGGGTAGGATTGTCAGTATGTCACAAAATTTTAGTGAAAATAGGCACAAGAGTTTCACATCTTGGAAATTAAAAACACAGATAGTCCCAATATCCCCTTTTTCTCCCACCTACCTCTTCTTCAAATCACCATCTACGATCAAGAGAAGCAAAAAATGTCCAAACATTAATTTTAAAAAATCCAATCAAATCATCAAGTGGCACATGTAATTAGTAAAAGAAACGGGCAAAACCTTTGGATACAGGTAATTGATTTACATTTATCATGGGTTAGGTTTTTTTCATGTGTGAACAGATTAAAAAAAAAGACTTTATGGTAGAAATTGATGAATACGTGTATATGTTTTACATCGTTGTTAGTTTTTTTTTCTATTCACATTTTTCGCGATTAGGTTTTTTCTATCTGTTAAATGATTAACTGTTTTTTACTTCTAATTTGTTTTCGCCTGTGATCAAATTTTTATCTTGTTAATTGTGATCAAGATGTTTACATGTAACTGTATATATACATATAATTTTTTCTATTTGTTAAATGTTAAAAAAACGAATGACATCACAAGATGTTATGTTATCTAAAGAGGGTATGTAACATGTGTGAACAATGATTATTTGTGATCAAGGTGTTTACTTGTGTTCGCAAAGTGTAATATCGATGGGCAATTACTGGTTTGCGCATAAGGATCACATGTATGTATAACATAGTGGATATATGGTTACGTGGATGAACAATGATTAAATGTGACCAAGTGTAGTAAATTTTATTGCCGTTCAAAAAAAAAGTTTAGCTGTTAGTGCAAATTGTTATTATTTTTCTTAAAAAAGTGGGATCACATGACCAAAAATATCAGTTTGAGCATATGTAATTATATGTAATCAATGTAAGCATATGTGAAAAATGAACTCAAAGATTTATTTTTAGATAACTATGTTCATGATCATATGTGCATTCATATTTAAGTATGACTGTTTGTGTGTATATGTGTTTTGGTAGACGTGTATATATGTGATCATAGTGAGCATATGTGGATATGGTTCGGGAAAAGGATTTGAGCATGATCGTGTGTGGATTCATAGTTAAGTATGATTTTTTGTGTGTATGTATTTTGATAGACATGATTATATGCGATGAGTGTGTGCATATGTGATAAGTGTGAGTATATGTGAAATATGGTTTGGTAACAAGGCGATGTGGATTTTTTTTTTTAGTTACATATGCTCCTGATCATATGTGCATTCAGAGTTGAGTATGATTGTTTGTGTGTATATGGGTTTTGGTAGACATGATTATATGTGATCAGTGTGTGTAGTGTGTATATGCTCAACACTTTTTAACATGATAAATACGAACAAGTTGATTACATGTGTGTTCTAGATATGTTTGCTGGGTTCTTTTTGAGTGGAGCATGTTTGAAACATGATTATTTGTGTGGACCATGGTTATGATTACTTGTTCGCAAAGTGTAATATCGATGGGCAATTACTGGTTTGCGCATAAGGATCACATGTATGTATAACATAGTGGATATATGGTTACGTGGATGAACAATGATTATTTGTGATCAAGGTGTTTACTTGTGTTCGCAAAGTGTAATATCGATGGGCAATTACTGGTTTGCGCATAAGGATCACATGTATGTATAACATAGTGGATATATGGTTACGTGGATGAACAATGATTAAATGTGACCAAGTGTAGTAAATTTTATTGCCGTTCAAAAAAAAAGTTTAGCTGTTAGTGCAAATTGTTATTATTTTTCTTAAAAAAGTGGGATCACATGACCAAAAATATCAGTTTGAGCATATGTAATTATATGTAATCAATGTAAGCATATGTGAAAAATGAACTCAAAGATTTATTTTTAGATAACTATGTTCATGATCATATGTGCATTCATATTTAAGTATGACTGTTTGTGTGTATATGTGTTTTGGTAGACGTGTATATATGTGATCATAGTGAGCATATGTGGATATGGTTCGGGAAAAGGATTTGAGCATGATCGTGTGTGGATTCATAGTTAAGTATGATTTTTTGTGTGTATGTATTTTGATAGACATGATTATATGCGATGAGTGTGTGCATATGTGATAAGTGTGAGTATATGTGAAATATGGTTTGGTAACAAGGCGATGTGGATTTTTTTTTTTAGTTACATATGCTCCTGATCATATGTGCATTCAGAGTTGAGTATGATTGTTTGTGTGTATATGGGTTTTGGTAGACATGATTATATGTGATCAGTGTGTGTAGTGTGTATATGCTCAACACTTTTTAACATGATAAATACGAACAAGTTGATTACATGTGTGTTCTAGATATGTTTGCTGGGTTCTTTTTGAGTGGAGCATGTTTGAAACATGATTATTTGTGTGGACCATGGTTATGATTATATGTGATCAAGTGTAAAAAAGCATGTGTGAAACATGATTAGTCACTATCAGTTTGGAGTATATGTGTTTAAGGGTTAAGTAGCATGATTATAGGTGATCAAGTTTGGAATAACATGTATGGACCATGATTAGTTGTGTATCAGATTGATCATATGTGATCAAGGGATTTGCTAGGAACCATGATCATGTGTGATCTAGTTATTTATATGTATACAGTTTTTTTTTTTTTTGAGTTTATCATGTTTGAAACACGATAATCTGTGTGATCCATGGTTATGTGTGATTACAAAGCAGGTGTGTGCCATGATTATGTGTGTTCAATTTGAGTATATGTATGCCTTTTTTCTTTCGAATGTGATAATATGTGAATCTTGGCTGATTATGTGTGATCATTTGTGATTATTTGGGAAATGAATACATTTTAGGATGCTTATTTGTCGTACATAATCAGTATCCTTGTGGATATATGATAAAAGGTGATGTCAGTATGTAATAAATTTTTATAAATATATGAGCAAGTTGATTACATGTGGTTGTAAAGGGAAAAAGGTATATGTGTAAACAGATTTTATAATAATAGTATGGAAGTGAAACGAGTAAGTCAGATACATGGTTACTAGTAGTCAATTTGAGTACATAGTATTAGTTGTAGAATTTATAAAGAGTAAGTGGGATACATGCTTTGCTAATATGTTGTTGCAGTTGTGGAGTCCGTGGATAGCAAGCAATCAGCAAAAGAAGCAAAACAATCGATCATGCAAGTGTTGGTGGTAGAAAGGAACCTATTAAATTTTAATGTCCAACTATGATTTTGCAGTATTAAGATCTGTGAAGATTAAGGAACCACCTAAGAGCAGTCACGCAAGTGAGCAAGCAAGTGGGAGTGTTAAAAAGCCATAGGTTGAAGATGAAGGTACTTGTAAAACACCCAACAAAAGATAGGCAGATGTTAGTGAGAAGAAAATTGGGGGAAAAAGGCAAGAAGAAGGAAATATATATCATATTCAAATCCCGACAAGTACCAAACTGGGGGGTAAAAGTTTCCAAGACTTGGAATCAGGACTGGCGTAAAGTCTTCTGCAATGTTTAGTTGTGTTTTTTGGGGTTTAGGGATCAGACAAATCCTAATAAAAAAAATTGTAACCAGTTTTTTGGACTGGTTAATGGTTTATATTTAAGGTTTCTTTTCGATGCAAGTTCTGTTTATAACAAAATTTGAGTAATTCAGATGAATATGATGAATATCTGTATATAAAACAATCTTGTTTAGCATATGTATGCATTTGAGTTAAGAGAATATGTATGCAGTTATCTATAAATTAATCTTGTGTAGCATATGTATGCATTTGAGTTGTAAATAAATATTTTGTTGGTGAGCATAAACGTACAATTCATTTAAGAGCACTTGTATGCATCTACCTGTATGAATAAGTATGATGATCATATATATAGATATCTGTATAAAAAAACTATGGTGGATTAAGAGATAGAAAAAGTTATGATCGACACTTGTTGGATGGAATTATGGGCTCTCATAATTGGACTTACGTAACTGCAAGAGAAAATTATGAGATTTATTTAATTCATGGATATTAGGAAATTACTATAATACCCTTAACTAAAGTTCTTATAAAGGTTCTTCTTTTTTTGGGTTCTTAATATAACTTTTCAATATATATATATATATATATATATATATTATATAGAAAATTATAAATAATGGAATATATATATATATATATATATATATATATATATATATATATATATATATATATATATATATATATATATATATATATATATATATATATATATATATATATATATATATATATATATATATATATATATATATATATATATATATATATATATATATATATATATATATATATATATATATATATATATATATATATATATATATATATATATATATATATATATATATATATATATATATATATATATATATATATATATATATATATATATATATATATATATATATATATATATATATATATATATATATATATATATATATATATATATATATATATATATATATATATATATATATATATATATATATATATATATATATATATATATATATATATATATATATATATATATATATATATATATATATATATATATATATATATATATATATATATATATATATATATATATATATATATATATATATATATATATATATATATATATATATATATATATATATATATATATATATATATATATATATATATATATATATATATATATATATATATATATATATATATATATATATATATATATATATATATATATATATATATATATATATATATATATATATATATATATATATATATATATATATATATATATATATATATATATATATATATATATATATATATATATATATATATATATATATATATATATATATATATATATATATATATATATATATATATATATATATATATATATATATATATATATATATATATATATATATATATATATATATATATATATATATATATATATATATATATATATATATATATATATATATATATATATATATATATATATATATATATATATATATATATATATATATATATATATATATATATATATATATATATATATATATATATATATATATATATATATATATATATATATATATATATATATATATATATATATATATATATATATATATATATATATATATATATATATATATATATATATATATATATATATATATATATATATATATATATATATATATATATATATATATATATATATATATATATATATATATATATATATATATATATATATATATATATATATATATATATATATATATATATATATATATATATATATATATATATATATATATATATATATATATATATATATATATATATATATATATATATATATATATATATATATATATATATATATATATATATATATATATATATATATATATATATATATATATATATATATATATATATATATATCGGAATAGCTAAATGTGATTATCAGAATTGATGAACTTTGGCCATTGTTTCCTGCCATGTCTGTATCAATATAAAAAATACACACCGTGAAACCATATGAAGCTGGTCTTTCATATTTTAGAGGTTGTTGGTTGAGGGCCTTTGTAGTTGGCCATTAAAAATGGGTTGCTTCTTTATGCCTAAGGCTATCTCCAGTATTAAGAGGCGTCCTTAAGCTGTCACATAATATCCTTACAAATTCTTATAAATTCTTCAAATCCTATAATTTTATCTCCAACCATACAAATATCCTTACATATCCTTTTACCTCCAACTAAAAACAAAAATATATTCGGTAAGGACAAGTAAGAGCATCCTTAAAAAAATCTTTAAGATCTACACCAAAATATTTACCAAGTTTTAAACTTTACTTTCAAAATATAATCGGTTTATTAATAAAATATTTATCACACTAAAATATTTTTTGGTTTATTGAAGATATTGACACTGCTGTGACTCCAAGTAATCGCAACAATTGCAGCACCAAACTCAAACAGTTTAAGTTTAAATTTCTTGTCTAAAACTTAGCTCAAAATGCAGATAGTGTCAATGATGTTTTAAGTGGCATTAGTGACAATGATTATGATCAAATATGATTTATCATATCACCACTTGAGGTAAGATAATCCAATCAAATTTCCAAACTAAAGGAGGGAATAACCCATATAACATCAATGTCAACATGCTTAACTTGTTCAAACTAGCCGAACCAACATATGTAAAGGATTCACGCGAAACAAGAAATGAAGAAATCGAGTCTTTACATCAATGTAACATGCTTAACTTGTTCAAACAAGCCAAACCACCATATGTAAAGGATTCACGCGAAACAATAAATGAAGAAATCGACAGTCTTTACAGGAATCGTGTTTTCATATCTCCATCCCTCACAGACGGATCCTTGATTCAATCCATCATGCAATATCCAGATTCGCATATTTCTGACTAATGGAATGAGTGCATGCTTCTTGGATAACTGGTTATATAGATGGAAAGGATACATTATACACATGGATACAAAACTAGTTCATAAAATAAAACTGAATACCTTTTTCCTTTATGAAAGTGATTGTCTGTGTAAGTTGAAGAATAGGAGAAGCTGCCGCAAATGAATCCAAATTAAAAAAGGGCAAGTAAGCGAGCCAAATAAAAAGTTCGGGTGGAAAAGTTGCGGTTATGAAATAACGGGCTAGATTTATATAGGAGACCCCATGAAAGAAGAGAGAAGATACCTTCGCCCACCCATCCGATAAATATAAGTGATGGCCGGCATATGCCTTCATAAGCGGGAATAGGAAGACCCACCTTTCAATTCTCCATTTGACCGGATAATAACTATAAATTCCAGCCTGACACGCAATAAGGACTTCCAACTAACTTCCTCACTGGTTGGCAGAGACCCTATTCGATCGTATGGACCTATTCCCATTTATGGGACAGTATGCTGCTGACACAAAACTTTCTGCTGCCTGCGAATTAAGCTGTAGAAGGCAAACCTTGGCAACTGACAATTGAAAATCAGGGGAGGTATGAAATGGTTATCTCGTCCGGCCCCAACACAAAGAGCTGTGGGGCTAGGAGTGTTTCAATCTTAGCATTCCGAGACGGTCGTCGAACTCCATAAAAACGCGTTTGAAGGGACTTTCATTTCTGCCTAGGAACCCCTTAGTCCCATAGAGGAACTTTTTCCTCTCAAGCTAGCGACCCTGCAACGCTGCCTGGCGGTGAGACCCCATGAAAGAAGAGAGAAGATACCTTCGCCCACCCATCCGATAAATATAAGTGATGGCCGGCATATGCCTTCATAAGCGGGAATAGGAAGACCCACCTTTCAATTCTCCATTTGACCGGATAATAACTATAAATTCCAGCCTGACACGCAATAAGGACTTCCAACTAACTTCCTCACTGGTTGGCAGAGACCCTATTCGATCGTATGGACCTATTCCCATTTATGGGACAGTATGCTGCTGACACAAAACTTTCTGCTGCCTGCGAATTAAGCTGTAGAAGGCAAACCTTGGCAACTGACAATTGAAAATCAGGGGAGGTATGAAATGGTTATCTCGTCCGGCCCCAACACAAAGAGCTGTGGGGCTAGGAGTGTTTCAATCTTAGCATTCCGAGACGGTCGTCGAACTCCATAAAAACGCGTTTGAAGGGACTTTCATTTCTGCTATCTCAACCTTCCGCACCTCTCCATATCAGTCGACTGGCTTCCACTATCCTGCTAGCACCCCTTTCTTATAATTACGTATAAAATAATAATAATGGTAGAACTCGCTTTGCGCCACCCTATCCCGGTGCCAAAAAGGAGTCCCTAGCAGTACCGACTGTTGTGTCTTCGGCATCGAAAGCAGCAGCAGTCACCTCAAATGGGTTGGGTTCGCTCGAAGTCGTCGCGAGCCCTACGTTTGAAGCTTCAACACAGTCACTCCTTAGTAGCTCGTTGCTACAACTTCTCTTTGGCTCGCCCCTATCTCTAAAGGGGCTTACTCACTTCACTCACTCTCGTTCAGTAGCGCTTTCTTCATTCTTTAGATAGCAGCGTGAGAGCTCTGAAATTCCATTCAGGTCCTTAGTTCCAGTCGAATCGCGAGCAAAGCTCGACACTGCTAGCGAAGCTCTACGACAGAGCATTTCCATTATTTCAATTATAGAACCAACTGCTCTCTCTCTTTCCGGCTTAGCCTACCGCTCCGTGGGCTTCTATCCCCCTGGTGTACGAAAGCAGCGAAGGAAGAGGCGGGCGCGCTAGACCCCTCTCTTCTAGCCGAAGTTCTCACGGATTTACAACTTCCCTGTCCAATTATCAGTTGGTACTGGGAGGAAGCCTTCCGCTCTATACTGTTAAGTACACGGAGTCATTTTGTAGCGGAAATAGAGCTCTGAAATTCCATTCAGGTCCTTAGTTCCAGTCGAATCGCGAGCAAAGCTCGACACTGCTAGCGAAGCTCTACGACAGAGCATTTCCATTATTTCAATTATAGAACCAACTGCTCTCTCTCTTTCCGGCTTAGCCTACCGCTCCGTGGGCTTCCCACCAAGTCGCTTTTTATCCAAATGACTGTAGAGTGTTGTATGTCTCCCGGAAAACAAGACGTTAGCACTATCTGGAGATTAGTTTGGCTTTGTTCTTCTTGTAGAGGTAACTTCACATATATAAACTGGAAAGAAGATAAATAAATAAAAAATATAGCTTAAAAGACAGAAGACCATAAATGAATCTATGTACCTAATGGTGGCAAGTAAGGAACGCTATATACTATTAGATGGTCATCGTTGTAGGGTTCTCAGAAGCTCAATCCAATAAACAATACTCTAATAAACATTTCATTAAAGAAAGTGAATGCAACTCTTACTTTCACAGCATGGTTTCGTTCTTCAAAATTAATAACCGAATGTTTTGATAATAGAGATAGAAAAGGAATCTTTGCTGATAGAGATAGAGATCGAGGACGGCAACACAAAAGTACAGCATCCACAACAGTCTCATAAAGAGAAAACTCTTTTTTTGCTTCCATTACCAGCTCAATATGTTCAAGTTCATAAGGTTGCGACTGGATTGCCTTTAGCTCCTCAACATCTATAGAATTCTGCATAATAAATTGTAGATACAACTTAAAAGTTGGGAAATTTTAATACAAGTTCAATCACTACATTGTGCACAATTTGATCAAAAATTTGTCAACTCGGACAAAGATCGAAACTAGGTGTTAACTAAGATCAAAAATTCGTTAAATTATTAACTCAAGTTCAACGTTCATACAAACGCCTCCTAACACACTAGATCACATAATATTTCATAGTATCTTAATTTACTTGAACATCATAGTCTCAAAATGCTCGCATGTTAGTCACACAAGTAGTTAATGCTCTCATGCTGACGTATTACACATAAATCATATCTTTACACTAAGGCAAAAGTACTAATGTTCTAGGGGAAATCATTATGTATCATGCCATCATACCAAGTTCACAATAATTGTTCATCACTAAACCACATACTCATGTTCAATACATCACACCATCAAGCAACTAACACAAGTGGTTCAAAGTATAATCCGAATTCGATATGCCCTCTAGTTATTGACCGGGTTTGTATACAGGGTGTACCAGCGGCTAACCCTCCACCCAATCAACTTCCATTAAGCATATCGGTTCCTTATTATACCCTAAGCCAATCGTGTGCAATCCGTGATGTCATTAACTTGTTATAATACCGGGTAACCATAAAATAGTTGATCAGGCTCTTTTAGGGTTGCCACAATGTTATATCAAGTTAACGCCATAACTTCATTTTGCCCTAAATCATCAAACTATTATCAATCAATAACAACAATCCATCTCAATCATAATCAAGTTCAATCAATGTACACATTAACCCCATTGTACTCATCATACGATCATCACATTGTACTCAAGTCATCACATAAATGGTCTTTTCTACGAACTCACAATGTACACCTTTTAGGATTCACATAATTCACGTTGTACACAAAATTACTAACCATGCATGCTATACGAAGAGTTTTAACTTAAGCCGTAGTCTAGGTCAAACCGCCTAATTCTCTACGACCACGCATGGGCCACCATTCTGTAACACCCCGAGCTGGGCCCGGAATATTACGGAAGTTATATAGCACACAGTGGAATTATCGTAGAACATGAGCTATATGAATAAAAAGGGATTCGGTGAATCCATCAAATAAGATAATTCAAGTACAAAATACATAAATGCAAAAGTAGGCAAATGAATCCTTGATCCATATAAGTCCAATGCCCGGGTTCAAAGCAAGCAACAATCATACTTCATATCCTGGATTTAATCTGGTTACCTGAAAAGTGTACTAGCAAGTGTCAACACAAGGTTGGTGAGTTCGTAGTAATGGTTCACAAGGAACCATCATCAAAATAACAACATATGAAATAATAACATCAAACAATGTACTTACTATAAACCCATGTACGTCATCTGTTAAACAATTGAGGTTAACATATCGTTCAACCTTGTCACATAAATAACCGAACAACAAACGATACAAGATAGTTCATATACAATCAAGCACAATATCTATCATTACCAAGGAATGCATTGTATGTGTATCAATGTCATGCAATGTATCAAATGCGTACAAATATCAATACGTGCATCATATGCGTGTCAATGTCATGCTATGTACCTCAACATCATCAAGTATCACAATACTTGGTCCACATCGTGGTGTAAATCATATCATATCATATCATATCATATCATATCATCAAGTATGGCCAATACTTAGCATCAAGTACTTGAAAGTACTCGGATGTACATAAACATATAGTACCCAAAGTACTCGAAATGTGGCCTTACAGTTCAACAACTTGCCTTGGTGGCCTTACAGTTAAACAACTTGCCCTGGTATAAGTTTCCAATGCACACAACATGTACGTCTCAATAAACATAATCATCAATAAACAAGTCCATATTTCAATCGAAACATTTCATCAAACAATCAATAAACCGTAAATCAAATCAACCAGACAATCAAACAAGCACGTATATGTACACTTTTCAGCCCGAATCTCAATTGAGTAGGGAGCTACGGAACTCACCTGAAATTAGAGCAAATCCAAGTGCTAGTACAAGTATGCGTACTAATAAGTTCACACGTGATTCAACGTTCAAGCTTATTCCAACCTAAGATCATCAAATATATTTTAGAAATCTTTGCTCTATTCGAGAGACTTCTTAGTGTAGTTGCAAAGTATTTCAAGACATATCCTTTTTACAACATCTAATACTATATCATAAGAGTGTTCATGAATTTTTACAGATTTTTCTAATATTCCCATTTAGTTCAAAAGGTCACCTAAGTTCAGTTATTCGGTTTTCGTCCAGATTCTGACCCTTTCAGGAAACAACATTTTTGGGAGATAAGGAGACCAAATGTAACAAAACTTTGTTCTAGTCGTATTTTGTATACACATAGAGCTTTCCAAAAAGTTAAGGTTCAGCCTTTTTCGACTTATAACGAGTGAGATATGATTTTTAGTTTAGATGTAAAGTGTTTCAAGACATATCCTTTTTACAACATCTAATACTATATCATAAGAGTGTTCATGAATTTTTACAGATTTTTCTAATATTCCCATTTCGTTCAAAAGGTCACCTAAGTTCAGTTATTCGGTTTTCGTCCAGATTCTGACCCTTTCAAGAAACAACATTTTTGGGAGATAAGGAGACCAAATGTAACAAAACTTTGTTCTAGTCGTATTTTGTATACACATAGAGCTTTCCAAAAAGTTAAGGTTCAGCCTTTTTCGACTTATAACGAGTGAGATATGATTTTTACAAAACAACCTTGGAGCATTCGTTCTAAATCCGACCAGTTCTGGAAATAAGTGTTTTTGTACCTTGTTTGTGCAAAACCAGAAGAAACTTACTTCTTATCAAATTTAAAGGACACATAGACCTTTTCAAAAATGTAAGATTCATCTCTTAGTTCATTCAGATGAATTATCTATGATCTTTGCAAGATGACTGTGATTTCAGTCCTAACAATCCCTTTTTATCGTATATCATTTTGACTTAGTATTTGTTTCATAACTTGACACTTTCCAAGACTTTAATAAGGACACAAATGGACATTTAGGTTGTACTAAAATATACCCCAATCCCTCTTGGGTATTGGATCATCAAAGGTTATGTAAACGACTCAAAAACGACGTTTTCGTTACATAACCAACCTTTTGACTTAACCACCCAACCCTTAGCCCATTTCATATCAAAATATACTGGAAAAGACTTAATCAAATATATAGAAACATTACCTTTTACTGAAACTTAATTATGTAGTGATTTATAGCCAAAGCAACCCAAATAATCAACTTCTAAGACCTCCAAAACCCTTAATCATAACTTGAGATTTGAAGATGATGATATTTGCTATAAATTTTGAGTTTCTAAGTATTTGAGGAGTGTTTGGTCGTTGCTTATGTTCAGAGAAAGAATGAGGAGTCTGGGATAAAGTTAGAATAGAAAGTAAGATTGTTATGCATGCATGTATTAAGTAAATGCATGTAAGTTTCTATGTAGGCTCCTTATTGTTTATTTAGTCAATTTATGTGTGTCATGGTAGGCTACTTTATAGTATTTTAATGCCAAAGAAAGTTAGCTAGCATGGTAATGTCGATACATTGATAGATTGATGATTAGATATATTATATTAGTTATATCGTAATTAGATATTTAGGACAGTTAGGATATTTAGTAGTACAATATACCCCCTAATTTACATACCTTTAATGCCTAATTATTTTATTAGCATTTATTTTTAACCGTACATTATTTCTAGTTAATTGATTGAGTCCATTATTAATAAACAACCAAAACAATTCACGGGTGTTCACCTTTTCATAAAGGTTGTGTCGGCTTTTGTCCCATTAGTACCATTATTAGCTTGGCTGCCGATGTAACATCCCAAAACGTAATCGTTCATGTTGACTAACGTCGTTAGGTCAAATTATAAGTCCGTGATACGTTTGTGTGGAAATATGTGTTTATATGTTTATGTGCCCTATATGTGAGATTTAATTATCTTTAATGAGTGACAATAAAGTAGATTTAATGATGTGTAAAAGGCCTTTGTAGTGTGCGAAAGTGCTTTAGTGTGTTATATGTATCCCCAATAGGTGTTTTTAAGCGAAATAAAGTCAATATGAAGTCCAGGGACCAATTTTGCCAATGTTGGAAAGTTAAAAACGGGTTTAGTGATTAGGGAAACCTAATCTCTCATTAGTTGCAGCCATTAATCTTAATTAAATCAAGAAAACAAGTTCCTTCAATCCTTCTTGAATTTCTTAAGCAAATCTTCAAGTTTTGGGTCAATCGATTGTGTGTTTTGGCCTTGGATTGGATCGGTCATTGTATTATCAGGTAATCCATGGTTTGTTAATTGTATTTTCAGATTCGTATTTAGTTTATTTAATATATCTTAATAATACAAGTTCCATATTAAATATGGACAACAACAATGGCCTCACAACATGGGCCTAATTACATTGAATCATTTACAATATCTGAATCCATCAAAATATTGTAATTAGCCCAACTCATATATATATGCACACAAAATACTCGAAGTTTTCATATATTCATAAAGTTTGCTTTTATTATTTTCGATAATTAATGGACCAAAAATAACAATTGTTACATTATTCCCCAGTTAAAAGGATTTCGTCCTCGAAATTCAGATTATATCGAGTAAAAATATACTTAACTTGATTTATGTTTTGTCTCAGTGACAATTAATAGATATTAGAAGACGTGATATCCCACATACACATTTACACACATAATTAAAAGCCAGGTTTAGGGAGCATCTCTTAACCGATACACTCTACTCTCAATCAGAGTAAGATGAACTCATTTAATTCCAATCTGAACCCTTCTACTCTCAACAGAGTAGGATGAACTTGTACACAATCCTCGACAGGATTAACATTTAGAGATAGCATATATAAACATTCTACAACTTGTACATACTTAATAACCACTCTCTATAAAAAAAAAAAAAAAAAGCGATTTAGGCGGGAAAATTTGTTTTCAACTTTAACCGTTTTCCACCTTTAATAACCTCAATTTTACTCAATTGAGCTCGTTTTTTCTCCATTCTTCGTTGTTTTCAGTACTTTTACACTATCCGCATCACTCTATTGGAGTTTTTTTCGCGGAATTTCTGATGAATAAAAACCCTAGAAATTGGGATTTTTCTCAAAATGCCTAAAAAAAGAACTTCAGTTAGGAAGACTAAAACTCCTATTACAAAAAAAAAAAAAAAAAAAAAAAAAAAAAAAAAAAAAAAAAAAAAAAAAAAAAAAAAAAAAAAAAAAAAAAAAAAAAAAAAAAAAAAAAAAAAAAAAAAAAAAAAAAAAAAAAAAAAAAAAAAAAAAAAAAAAAAAAAAAAAAAAAAAAAAAAAAAAAAAAAAAAAAAAGCGATTTAGGCGGGAAAATTTGTTTTCAACTTTAAAAAAAAAAAAAAAAAAAAAAAAAAAAAAAAAAAAAAAAAAAAAAAAAAAAAAAAAAAAAAAAAAAAAAAAAAAAAAAAAAAAAAAAAAGCGATTTAGGCGGGAAAATTTGTTTTCAACTTTAACCGTTTTCCACCTTTAATAACCTCAATTTTACTCAATTGAGCTCGTTTTTTCTCCATTCTTCGTTGTTTTCAGTACTTTTACACTATCCGCATCACTCTATTGGAGTTTTTTTCGCGGAATTTCTGATGAATAAAAACCCTAGAAATTGGGATTTTTCTCAAAATGCCTAAAAAAAGAACTTCAGTTAGGAAGACTAAAACTCCTATTACATTAGGTGATTATATACTTAATAATAAGAGTAATAGCATAAATAAGGCTGAAAACGTTGTGAATTGTATGAATGGAGATGATGACATCAGCAGTCTGAAAGAGAAAATTGAAATGGAGGTTGATGAAGGTAGTGGAGGTGATAAGAATAAGGATTTGAACAAAGGAGGAGAGGAAGGAGAGATTGGCAAAGGACTTGATGAAATGTCTGATATTGCTCATATTGTAAGTGATTCTGCCAATATTAATTCTGATGTTAATAGTATTACTGATGATAGCACTGTTAAATCAGTTGAGGATAAGATTCCTAATGTCACATATGCTAAGATTGTGGAAAATAAGAAAAATGAGGTTGAAAAGAATTTGTTTTATGTTCCAACTGAGGTGAATGAAAGAGGTGAGGAAGTTGTTATTTTTGAAGAGGATTTAGTGATGGAAGGTTGTGAGAAATGGAAATTAACTGCTTGTGGTTTTTTCTTGGGTTGTAATATGGCAATGAATGAAATGAGGTATAATCTGAGAAGAATGTGGGGTAGATTTGGGTTGGGAGAAATTTTAAAGGACAGTAAGGATATATGTTATTTCAAATTCAAGAATAGAGAAGGTATGAACTATGTGATTGAACAAAGTCCATGGATGGTTAATGGAAAGCCTTTAGTTGTTCAGGAGTGGAGTCCTGAAGTGAATATTGAAAAAACTGAGCCTTGTAAACTGCCCATTTGGGTCAAACTGAGTGATATCCCATTGGAGGCATGGAGTTTGAGAGGAATTAGTACATTAGCAAGCAGACTTGGGAAACCAATTATGATGGATAGTATGACAGCTTCTATGTGTCATTCTGGGAGTGGAAGAGCAGGATTTGCTAGAGTGCTCATTGAAATAGAAGCAGGTAAAGGTGTTCTAGATAAGATTGAAGTGGTGTATAAGGATGGCCTAAAGAATATCAAGAAAACTAAATTTGTTACAGTTGAATATGCTTGGAAGCCTATTGTTTGTAAGCATTGTAATGTTTTTGGTCACTTTGAGGACAAATGCATAAAGAAAATGAAGAATAAGGATGGAAATGGAGGTGTAGAAATAATTTTTGGCAAAAATGAACAGAGGAGTGATCAGAATGATGATGGGTGGACTAAGAGTAAAAAGTTTGGTCACCAAGCTAGGAAAGAGCAAAAAGTAGGTGGAAAGCCTAAGGTGATATATAGACAAATTATTCACCAGAATAATAATAATAATACAAATAATTTGGCTCAAGGTGTGAATGAGAAAATAGATAAGGAGATTAGTACAACAAATAAGTATGGTGTGTTGAGTACTGAGCAGGAAGAGAATCATGAGAATGAAGAATTGGATTTTGTGAGAAAAATGAAAGTAGAATGGTATGTTAAAAGTGGAAAGAGGCCTACTGAGGAGGAGGAAAAAGAGTGGAATATCCAGATGACTCAATATTTCAAAGAAATATGGCAAAAGAAATATCAAGATAAAGATTTACAGGAATATGGGGAGGATATATTGGAGGATGAGAATGATGATGCTACTGAATTAGTGGCTGATGAAATGTTTGGTGGTGACATTCAACTTCTCAATTAAGGAAATGGAGTTCAAAATGTTGTCATGGAATATTAGAGGTATGAATACCTCTATTAAGCAGAATGAGGCAATTAAGATTATGCAAGATGAAAAAGTTCAGATTTGTGCTTTTATAGAAACTCATCTTAAGATGAATACTGTTAATAAGATTGGAAATAAGATCTTTAGAAATTGGGAATGGATGTCTAATATAAAGTACAGTCCTACTAGCTGCAGGATTGTTTTAGGATGGAATCCTAGAATGGTGAAGTTAATGGTAATAGAGATTTCTAAGCAATCTGTCTTTTTTGTAGTGGAGACTATTCCTAATAAGGATAGGTTTTTTGGCAGTATTGTGTATGCTAGTAATAATGGTTGTGAAAGGAGAATTTTATGGAGAGAGCTAGATAAACAAAGTCAATTTGTGAATAAGGAATCTTGGGTTATTTTGGGAGATTTTAATGTTACCATGGATGTGTCTGAGCACTCATTAGGTGGATCTTGTAGAACTAAGGAGATGCAGGAATTTGCTGATATTGTTAATAAGATTGAGGTTGAAGATATTAATGGTAGTGGCTTTAATTACACTTGGACAAAATCATTGAAGAATAACCATTGCACTGTGCTAAAGAAACTGGACAGGATTATGGTTAATGATAATTTCCTAAGCAAATTTAAAAGAGCTCATGGGGTCTTTCTTCCTTATGCTATTTCTGACCACACTCCTGCTGTGTTGATTATTAAGGAAGGTTACCCTAAAAGGAAAAATGCATTTAGATTTTCTAATTTTGTAGCTGAAAAGGATAATTTCTTAGAGGTGGTTAAAGAGGAGTGGGATGAGAATATTCAGGGGTGCCACATGTTTAAACTGGTCAAGAATTTAAAGAGGCTGAAAAAACCATTAAAGAAGTTGAGTTGGAAGGATGGTAACATCTTTGATAGAGTCAAAAGACTAAAGGAGGAGCTGTTAAGGAATCAAAAAGCTATGGATGATAATCCACATGAGGAATTGATAAGAAGGAAGGTTAGTGAGGCTTTGAATGAGTATTTGAGTGCTGTTAAGGATGAAATGAAGTTGCTGCAACAAAAAATTAATATTCAGTGGCTAAGAGAAGGGGATAAAAACACTGCTTTCTTTCATAGCATGTTAAGATCCAGGAAAAATAGAAATAGAGTGGAAAGTATTAATGATGAGGAAGGTATTACTTATGAAGGGGAAGAGGTGGCTAAACAATTTTTGAAGCATTTTGAGCATTTTTTGGGGAAAGTGGATCATATTGAGCAGTTAAGGGAAGGACTATTTACAAAGGTTCTTAATAATGAAGATGCCAATGAAATGATTAAACCAGTAACTAATAAGGAGATCAAAGAGGTGATTTTTAACATGGATAGCAATAAAGCCCCTGGGCCTGATGGATTTACTGCTGGGTTCTTCAAAAAAGCTTGGGATTTTGTGGGGCCAAAGGTATGTTTGGCTGTACAGGAGTTCTTCAAAACTGGTAAACTTCTTGGTGAGGTGAATGCCACTACCATTGCTTTAATTCCAAAGATCAATACTCCTAGCAAGGTATCTGAATTTCGACCTATAGCTTGCTGCAATGTTATATACAAGTGCATTAGCAAAATTCTGACAAATAGAATTCAATGTGGGCTGGTTAAAATTGTGAGTATAAATCAAAGTGCTTTTGTACCTGGTAGGCATATTCAAGATAATATTTTGATTGCACAAGAACTCTTAAGAGGTTATAATAGAAAGAATGGTCCTAAAAGATGTGCTATGCAAATTGATATCCAAAAAGCATATGACACTGTTAGTTGGGAGTTTTTGGAGGTTATTCTGCAGAAGTTTGGATTTCACAAGGAAATGATCAAGTGGATAATGACATGTGTGAGTTCTTCTAAGTTCTCAATTTGCATCAATGGTGAGTTACATGGGTATTTTAAGGGTGGCAGAGGGCTTAGACAGGGGGATCCCATTTCTCCTTATCTTTTTACTTTGGTTATGGAAGTCTTTAATCTCATCATGTGCAAAAATATACAAGAAGCAGAGGAGTTTGGCTATCATTTTGGTTGCAAAGATCTAAAGCTATCTCACATGTGCTTTGCTGATGATTTGTTAGTATTTTGTAAAGGAAATCTGGGTTCTATTAAAGTGATTAAGAAAAGTCTTGATGAATTTGCAGAGGTTTCTGGTCTGGTCCCTAATTTAGGTAAGAGCACCATATTCTTTGGAAGTATTAAGGAGGAAGATAAAAGGGATTTACTTGGAGTTTTACCTTTTAAAATTGGAAAGCTTCCTGTTAGGTACTTAGGAGTACCTTTGTTGGCTAAAAGATTGGGGGTTGCTGAATGTAAGGTTTTGATTGAAAGAATTAAGACCAGAATTGATTGTTGGAAAAATAAGAAGTTGTCTTATGCTGGAAGGATTCAATTGATTGCCTCTGTGCTGTCATCTATGCAAATATATTGGGCTTCTGTCTATCTGCTGCCTAATTATGTTATTAAAGAGATTGAGAAATTGCTAAAAGGCTTTCTTTGGAATGCTGGTGGTTCTGCATTGGGTAAAGCAAGAGTTGCTTGGAAAATTGTTTGTAGGCCTAAAGATCAAGGAGGTTTAGGGATTAAGGATGTAAAAAAGTGGAATGAGGTGATGCTTGTTAGGCAGTTTTGGAAGATTTTGGAAAATAAGAATTCTTTATGGGCTCAATGGGTTAATGTGGTCAAATTAAAGAATGTCAATATATGGGAGGTAGTAGAGGATAAAAATGATAGTTGGGGATGGAAAACTATGTTATATATTAGAGATTTGGTGAAAAAAAATTGTGGATATAAGGTAGGAGATGGCAGAAGTATTTCAGTTTGGTATGATAGATGGTATCCTGAAGGTCCACTTAGCAATTTTATTTCAAAGAGAATTCTGTATGATGCTAGATTGGATGTGGGTGCTAAACTAGTTTCTATGATTGAAAATGGAAAATGGAAGTGGCCTGATAATTGGGAAGATAGGTTTAGTTGTTTAAAGAATATTCCTGTGCCTAATTTGCAGATGGATAAAGTGGATAAAATTGTTTGGATTACTAGGAATAATCAGCATGTGGATTTCTCTACTAAGCAAGCTTGGAAGGATTTGAGAAATAATTGGCCAAATGTTGAATGGAAAGATGTGGTGTGGTTCAAACAGTTTAATCCTAGACATGCATTTATTCTATGGATTGCTGTGCAGGAAAAATTAATGACACAGGATAGAATGTTAAAGTGGATGCAAAATAGCAGCCTGCATTGTGTGTTATGCAACAAAGGGAATGACAGTCATGAGCATGTGTTTTTTAAATGCAAAGCTACTGAAGCTATATGGACTAATTTGAGGAAATTGGGTTGGAATTTGGGAAGAAGTAATAATCTGCAGGAGATAGTTCATGAGATTGCTAGTTTGAAAGGAAAGAATAACATTGGAATTGTGCTCAATAAGCTGATAATTGCTGCTGCAGTATATTTCATTTGGCAAGAAAGGAATCTGAGGTTGTTTCAAAAGAAGGAAAGGAATGAGGAGGCTGTCTGCAATTGTATTAAGGAGAGTGTTAAGAATAAATTGCTTGCTATCAAAGTAAGGAAGACAAAGAATGTGATCATCATTGGGAAAATTTGGAAGCTGAAATGGGTGAATTGCACTTATATTGCAGACTGATGGTTATTTTGGGTTGGAGGTATATTTTGAAGTATGTGTGCGAAATGGAATAGTGAGCGGTGCAAGATGACGCTACTTGGTCCATTTCTAGCATGCTTTAAGATTTGGATGAATATTGTGTTGTGATTCTGGTCAGTATGTATGTTAGTCTATGTGTGGTTGTGGTATTTCTTTGATATTCATGTTTTAGCAGTTTGGTTTGAGCTGAATTTGGTTCTGTATGTTTTGTTTTGTTTTGTTGTTTTTTTTTGTTGCAATTAATTGATTTATGATTGTTTTTTTTTGTAATATAACCCTGTATAAACATGGGCTACTCTCAATCAGAGTAAGATGAACTCATTTGATTCCAAACTGAACCCTTCTACTCTCAACAGAGTAGGATGAACTTGTACACAATCCTCGACAGGATTAACATTTAGAGATAGCATATATAAACATTCTATAATTTGTACATACTTAATAACCAACACCTTGTATACCTATAGTATAGCATAGATGATTTGTCTAGACACAGGTAAGTCTGACTTGAGCACTATGCAGAATTCAAATTCATTTCTCTTTCCATATTTGACCGTTAGAAACGGCTCATTTTTAAACTATATAATAACACTATAGCATACTTTTCTCCATACCATATCAACTTAACATTTTCCTTTCTTCAGAATCTAACCAAAACCAGAAACTTATATCAAAATGTTGAGCCCTTTATTAATCGTGATTTACATAATTATTATAGCGTGGTTAATTACTGTGGCTCAACTACCATTGGATGAGGCTTTTCGGTGGTTAGTCGCATTCGTTCTTGGCGTGGTTCCATTAATCTTCGTAGCCACGTGGGTTTCTTTGTATGGTTTTTTGAGTGTACTATAGTTTTAATTGTCGTATTTCTGTTTAAATAGTGTAATGAGCCTCGTTCAATTTGCACTGGTGATGAAATACAACTTTCTTTCTATTGAACATGTTATGAAATTTGATTTGTAGACAACTATGTTATCTATTATAGACTCTTACTTAACTGCTCACCCTCTTATACTGTTTATGTCGTGTAGGGAAATTCCCCAGTTAAAAGAATTTCCCCTAATTCATTCTGACTGATTGCATCGTGATTTAAGGACGACTACAAAATTTAAAAATTTTCTCACTGTCGCAATAATTACAATGTACTATAGTTACCGGACACCTGTCCGTTCTTCCAGGTCACACTTTATCTTTTATTCTCTATATAATAAACACGTTTTGGGGAGGAAGAAGACACTAAATCTTTCTTCTCTATCTTTTTGCTTTTCTTAGCTAATTCGTTCTAAATCAGCTGCTAGTGTACACTCAGAGGATCTACGACATTCTTTTGGTAAACTATTCTTTACTTTCTCTCATTAATTGATAAGCTGACTATTTGAAACGAACCTTAAAAATTTGATCTTTTAATGTATGTTCGCATAGTCTGGGGATTTATTTAATCAATAGTATTGTTAATTATTTGAATAGCCACCTTGAATATACTATGGTTATGATTAACACTACAGTCCTGACAATTTTTAACTGTCGGTGAAGTTATTTCATCATAGTAAAATGAAGAACACCGGTGCCTCTTTTAGTGACCCAAAAGGCAAAAGGCCAATGACTCAAGAAGAACTTGAAATTCTTGAAAAAGTAGCCACGGAAAATAATAGGGTTAAAAGTATAAAGCAGGAGGCCGAACTGGTAGGTATCCCGTATGAAGACTACAAGGTGATATTGGAGATAGAGGAAGCTGATCTTGTCGAGAAACAAAATACCCAAATAACTGAAGATGAAACATTGGCAAAAGTTTTATCTCAATTTTTAGAAGAGGAAGAATCCATTCTCGTTAACCGCCAAATAAATGATGATGAAATGTTGGCAAAAGCTCTAGCTCAGCAAGAAGAAGATAATCTCTCACAAAGGGAGAAGTCCATTTTTGCCATGTCATCTGAAGAAGAAGAAGATGAAGATCCCAATATTCCACCACTTAAGAGAAGAAAAAGAGATGTTGTCGGAGGAAGCAACATTCCGAGATCGAGCTCTCACAGAACTCCCAGTGCTTGAAGTCGAGAAAGATTTTATAGAAATGTCTTGATTTCATTATAAAATTTTGTGTTATTTAATAAGTAAAATCTTAAGTTGTTCAGGATAGTATTGTTGAGAATGTTTCTTGCGTATTTATTATGTCAGTTGTCTGACAAATTTTTATTGTAGATAAAAAGAACTCAAGAGAATTATGGACGCATGGCAAAACCAGATGATTGGTACTAGTGAATGGGGAACATCAATCGATGACTTTTGCCAAGACTGGCTTCTCCAAAATACAGTACCAACATCACAGCTAGAACCCTCAACAGAAAATGTCAGTGCATTGTTCTCAAATCCTATTGATGCAATTCATCATAGGGCCTCATCTTCTAACCTAATAGAACCTTTTCATCAAAACTGGTTTTTCGATACACCAGAACCGACATTCCAGTTGGAATCAACATTCCAACCCGAACCAACATTCCAACCAGAACCTTCTGAGGAGGGTAACAGGGCACCAGGAAAACGACCAATGTCAGACTTGCCCACACTATCCCCCAATCCAATTAGTGACACATGTTATGAGGTCTCAACCTCGAACATGGTAGGACCGATTGATACGATAATGAATCACGGACCAGAGTTTGAGAAGCTCGTAGAAGACTCATGGGCTTATATTTGCAAGCTTTATAGCCGTAAGAAAAGATCCGCAGAAGTATCGTCCTCGAAAGCCCAAAGAAATGTAAGGTCGAGAAGGTCTTACCAGTTTGTGAAACCTGATACTACTTTGGTAGTATTTGGAGAAGAAATGAACATATCAGAGATGCCAACACCGATATGCTCATGCACAGGGATACCTAGGACCTGTCGCGGGTGGAGTACAGAGGGATGGACCTCCACTTGTTGTACAGCTGCTCTTTCCATGTATCCGTTGCCAACATATGTCGGGCCAAGTCGTATTGTAAGGTTGCCGGGGAGAAGAATGGGTTGTAGTATATTCACAAAGGTCATAGAGGAATTATTGTTAGCAGGGTACGATCTCGATTGTCCAATTGACTTGAAGGATCATTGGGTTAAACATGGGACTAACAAGTATGCATTGAATAGATAAATGTGTGATCTTCTTAGATTCAGGAATTTGGCTACTTAAACTATAAAGTAGGATTACATAAACAGTTAGTGATTTTCGTATGTCTATTTCCCTTTTTTCTTTATTGCGAAATTTATATATAATTTGTTTGTAGTTAACACTTTTATTATTGCTTATATCAAAATAGTCTGATAAAGCTATCCTACTTTATCTTGTTCCATCAAGATCCAGATATCTTATTTGTTGTCGGCCATTTTGAAAAATTATTTTCATTTGACGTCATTGCTTACGTTATATAAGCAAATAGTACCTCTCAGTAAAATCATGTATTCATATTCTTGATTCCTACATATAATCACTTAAGTTCATAATCTTTCTATTACTATCCTGTTTGCTATTTTCTAGCCATTTTCTTGAACACATTCGTTAAATTATTAACTCAAGTTCAACGTTCATACAAACGCCTCCTAACACACTAGATCACATAATATTTCATAGTATCTTAATTTACTTGAACATCATAGTCTCAAAATGTTCGCATGTTAGTCACACAAGTAGTCAATGCTCTCATGTCGACATATCACACATAAATCATATCACTACACTAAGGCAAAAGTACTAATGTTCTAGGGGAATCATTATGTATCATGCCATCATACCAAGTTCACAATAATTGTCCATCATCAAACCACATACTCACGTTCAATACATCACACAATCAAGCAACTAACAAGTGGTTCAAAGTATAATCCGAATTCGATATGCCCTCTAGTTATTGACCGGGTTTGTATACAGGGTGTACCAGCGGCTAACCCTCCACCCAATCAACTTCCATTAAGCATATCGGTTCCTTATTATACCCTAAGCCAATCGTGTGCAATCCGTGATGTCATTAACTTGTTATAATACCGGGTAACCATAAAATAGTTGATCAGGCTCTTTTAGGGTTGCCACAATGTTATATCAAGTTAACGCATAACTTCATTTTGCCCTAAATCATCAAACTATTATCAATCAATAACAACAATCCATCTCAATCATAATCAAGT
This sequence comes from Erigeron breviscapus, assembly GCA_034093135.1. Classification (NCBI taxonomy): domain Eukaryota; kingdom Viridiplantae; phylum Streptophyta; class Magnoliopsida; order Asterales; family Asteraceae; genus Erigeron; species Erigeron breviscapus. Next base: position 105,209,794 of record CM067169.1, on the reverse strand, counting down.
TCAATCAATGTACACATTAACCCCATTGTACTCATCATACGATCATCACATTGTACTCAAGTCATCACATAAATGGTCTTTTCTACGAACTCACAATGTACACCTTTTAGGATTCACATAATTCACGTTGCACACAAAATTCCTAACCATGCATGCTATATGAAGAGTTTTAACTTAAGCCGTAGTCTAGGTCAAACCGCCTAATTCTCTACGACCTAGCATGGGCCACCATTCTGTAACACCCCAAGCCGAGGCTCGGAATATCACGGAAATCACATAGCACACAGTGGAATTATCGTAGAACATGAGCTATATGAATAAAAAGGGATTCGGTGAATCCATCAAATAAGATAATTCAAGTACAAAATACATAAATGCAAAAGTAGGCAATGAATCCTTGATCATATAAGTCCATTGCCCGGGTTCACAAGCAAGTCAATCAATCATACTTCATGCCTTGGAATAACTGATTACCTGAAAAGTGTACTAGCAAGTGTCAACACAAGGTTGGTGAGTTCGTAGTAATGGTTCACAAGGAACCATCATCAAAATAACAACATATGAAATAATAACATCAAACAATGTACTCAAAACAGTTGTTAGGAACAGTTTCAGTGAAACTGGCCAGTCTGCAGTTGTACCTGGAGACCAAGAAGATTTGTCCAGAAATATATTGAAGTCTAGTTGCATCGTACAATCAACGCAACTAAAGACTTTCTCCAGTTGAGAACTGACCACTTGAAGAATCCTTCCAGTTGAAGTCGAAGACAACAAGTGGAAGATAGAGAATGACAATGGCAGCGAAGCCCAGTTGACATTCTAGTCAGTTACAAACTGGAGACCGTCAGTGGAAAGCTCTTACAAAGCTTTACACTGATTACGAGGAATTGACTTTATGCTTTATGTGCTTTTACCCGGATAATAAGATTTATCTTATTATTTAAGTACAAAAAGGTACATAAAGCTGGTTGAATAAAGTTGCTTTATTCTGCAACTTTACACAGCATTTTAAGGAATTAAATGCTATTCCTTAAAAGTTCTCAACCATATTTGTACGGCCAAAGTTAACATCCCAATGTTAACTTTGCCTATAAATACAAGTCATTGCACAACCAAGAATAATACTTTTTTAGAAGTCACACACTTTGCAAACCTGCAATATTCTTGGTGAACTTGTGCAATATTCTCTCAATCGTAAAAAGGAACATTTCACAACTTTAAGTGTTTCGATTGTTTAGAGAAATTCCAAGTGTAGATCAATTGT
>CM067169.1:105070171-105207530 GCA_034093135.1 Erigeron breviscapus | reverse complement strand
AATCAAAGATCGATTAAGCGTGTATTGAAGGTCCCGGTAAAGAAATGGCCTCAAGATGTTTTGAGTACACTTGATCACTGGGAGATTCACAAGAATACTGGTGAAGCGTTGATGTATGGAGATAAAAATAAGAGAGTTATTTTGTTGCGCATATATGATCCTATGCAGATAGTGAACCTTTCCAGAGATGATCAACGAAGGTTATACGACACTCAATGTTTATTTATTCCTTCATGGACTACTGAGGAAAGCAGATATAGGAAGATTTTGCGTATTTGTTTACATGCTAATATTCATGCAAATAGCAGGAGATTGTTATTTGATGAATAGTGTTTTTACAAGACTGAAGAAATCGTGTAGCTGATGTCAAGGGGGAGACTGTAAGTGCATGATTCGGTTGACAACAGCAACATCGATTTGATCAGGATGTTTATGTTTTGTAATATGTAATCATAGACTTATGTTATGTTTAAACTTGTTATTTGGACTAAGTAATGTGAATGATTACATATTGATCAGAGTTTTGGTATGTTTAATGTTTACGACTTGTATGAATGTGATTATAAATAACATACAGATACAAGTGATAAACTAGTCACGTTTTAAGTAATTAAAGTATACTTAAAAGATGACAAAAGAAAGTGTGTACAAACTCGTGCTACAGTAACACGAGTTTGACTAAACTCGTGCTACAGTAACACGAGTTTGTCTAAATACGTGGTCATCACGTGTTTACATATAAAACACGCGCTTGCTAATGGGCTTTGGGCTTTAAGGAATACGGTCCATAATTAGCACGCGTTTATGAACAGTAAGTATAAATACTCACACTTAATACGTAATTAGGTACAATTAATTAAGAGATTACGACTAAACTCTGTCAAATTAAGCAAACCCGCGCGCGTTTAAGGTCTTAGGTTGTATTAACAACGAAAGACGATAATTTAATTAACCAAACAGGTTATCACGAGAGGATTCCGCACTCTCGTCATAACTATAAGCGTTCTCGTGTACGATCAGTCCACAAGGACCTACAAGTGGTATCAGACCAAATCACCAACTTGAAACCGTCTTAATCTTAAATTCTTATTATAAGACTTGGCAATTCGTTGTTGATAAGCTGCTATTCTTATCTTGGTCCTTTCTCGTAATTCAGTTACAGCCTCCAAATCTTCAAGTAACAACTCTTTATTTTTCTCAAAAGTTAAGAAACTAATTCTAGCAGTAGGTAGATCCATTTCAGTAGGTAGAACTGCCTCAGCTCCAAAGACAAGTGAGAATGGCGTTTGTCCAGTGGCACTCTTTGAAGTTGTTCGATCAGCCCATAAGACAAATGGCAATTCTTCAGCCCATTTTCCTTTAGCTTGTCCCAGTCTTTTCTTCAAATTATTCATTATGATTTTGTTACTTGATTCTGCTTGACCATTAGCTTGTGGATGGACAGGAGTAGAGGTAATCATCTTGATACCCCATCTTTCACAAAATTTGTAGTTTTCTTCCCTATGAATTGTGATCCATTATCACAAATTATCTCTGCTGGAACTCCAAATCTTGTCAATATATTTCTTTTTATGAAGGATATGACATGTGATTCATGGATCTTGGCGTATGCTTCAGCTTCAATCCATTTTGAGAAATAATCTGTAACATCCGCGAATTTTGACCCGTTGACTTTATGTGTAATCTGACTAACAATCTTCTTGAATGAAATATTTGGGTTCATTTTGTGTTTATGTGACGATGTGGTGTGCTAGTCGGGTCGTTAATGTGTTAAATTGGCGTTTAAGTGTGTAAATGATTGTATTTTGGCTTGAGAAGAGAAACGGGTCGACCCATACCCGCAACCCATCAGCCAAGTTTGACCCATGCTCCCCCTTATCCTCCCCTTTACCCTTCACTTTCTATCTATCTATCTATACTTCCATTTTATCTCAAGTAAAAGCAAAGGCCATCTCTTCTCATTTCTTCTTCATTTCTTGCATCAAAATTGTGTTTGAAACTACCATAATACAAGAATCGTAATCATCTTCATCTCATTGTCATCATCTTTGAAGAACCAAAAGCCTAGTTCTAACATTTCACCCATTTTGACCTACATTCGGATTTGAGCTCTAGGAAGAGTTTTGGTAAGTCTAAATCATCCCATTTACTTCTATTTATGTTCATTTACTTGTTTCTAGTTAGTTTGACGTGATTCCAAGTCTTTAAGTGGTAAAATGGAAATTAGGGTTTAATTTAGGGTTTGAATGATTTGAGAGTGATTGTGATGTTTTGGTCGAATTTGTGGGTTGGGTTATGTGTATTTATGGTTAATGATGTTTGGTTATACTTCAAAATGGGTTACAAGTCTTTACAAATCGTTTTGGTATGGTTTGGGTCGAAATTGGGGGTTTTGGGTTCTTAATTTTTCTGCATATTTGCTGCTGGACGTGTTGCTGCCCAGTAAGGGGCGTAACCTACGGCCCTATGGGGCGTAGGTTACGCCAGGCCAAATTTTGTGGGGCGTAAGTTACGGCCCTTTGGGGCGTAGCTTACGCTGAAGTTTTACCTTACGCCCAAAAACCCACTGTTTACGCCACTCCAGACGCCAAACCTTCATTTCTAGAGGACCGTAGGTTACGCCCAGTTTGACCGTAACTTACGCCAGTTGTTTTCTGACCACCGTACCTTACGCCCCTTTTGACCGTAGGTTACGCCCCCTTTGTTGCTGAATTTCCTGTTTGACCTAGTTTGACTTCCAGAACCCTAATAACGCTTCGAGCATCGTTCTAAATCACTTCTTAACTTATTTAACAATGATTAAGAGTCTTAGAAGTCACTTAACGTCGAGAACCACCTTGGAAACTAATTAGGGTTTTGCCGTGAAATTGATAAGTCATGTATACGTGTTTGTGAATGTTGATGTGAATGTATATGTTCGATATTTAGGTGTTGGACGTGAAGTGAACATTGTACGGAAATAACTTGACTCTATATCAATCTTAGCTTTTCTTAGCCAATCAAGGTGAGTTTCGTATCTCCCTACTCGCTTGAGATTCGGGCTGAAAAGTGTAAACTTGCGTGTTTACTTACGTTGTTGATTGATTGGTTAATTTGGTTTAAATATTGAATTGTTGAGACGATTATCACGTTTGGATGACTTAGTTTATATTTGTAAGTATTTTCGTTAATATTAGGATAGACGTACATATATAAAAGTCGGTTATGCATTCATTGGGTTTTAGATGTGGTGGGAAGGCTGCGGGTGACCCTATATATAAGCATCTGGGACCCGAAGGAAGTAGAATCCTCTTAAGTGTATGTACGTATAGTTGGTTAAAAATTGTGGTTAGTGGCTTATGTTTGTCGAATATGGATTGTTGGCTTATGTTTGTCGAATATGGATTGTTGGCTTATGTTGTCGAATATTGATTGTTGGCTTATGTTTGTCGAATATGGATTGTTGGCTTATGTTGTCGAATATTGATTGTTGGCTTATGTTTGACAAATATTGATTGTTAGCTCAGGTTCATTATATGTTGATTGTTGGTTTATGATTGATGCATTTACAATTGATTGTAAGCATTGCATACATTGCTGATGAGCCCTCGGCAGGGGATTGCCGACATCCTGGTGTATAGATGTATGCACCCATTTTGGATGTAGATCTTGACCCCGAGTATATAGACATATATATCTCGATGTTTTTGAGATGTCGCTTTGTTCATGGTGATGACAAGCGAGTATCGTTGCATAGGTGATCGGAGATCACGCATAAGATAGGCATTTTGGCTTACTTACGCATATGGCATTGCATTGATACTCATATCTTTTATGCATTTCTTATTACACGCTTTTTGCACTTGTGTAATCTTGTTGTTGGACATTATTGTGTTTCTTGGAGGCTCACTGTAAGTCATGTTTAGCCTCCACTCGTACTTTATGATTTCTGCCTATGGTTCCTTGTGGACCATTACTACGAACTCACCAACCTTGTGTTGACTATGCTTAGTACACTTTTCAGGAAATCAGGTTCTCCCCGGACGTGGAGTTTAGTTGCTTGCTTGCTGTTAACCCGGGCCTTGGACTTTATGAATCAAGGATTCATCGACCTTCTCTTTTGCTTTATGCTTAGGATCGATTTGCCATCATCTGGATGTTATTTGTAACTTTGATGGTTATTTGCTCCTTATGTATTTTGGTACTTGTTTCGTATTGTAATGGATTCACTAAATCCTTAATTGCATTTAGTTCTTGTTCTATTGTAATTCCACCTTGCGCTATATGATTTCCGTGATATTCCGAGCCTCGGCTTGGGGTGTTACAGAATGGTGGCCCATGCGTGGTCGTAGAGAATTAGGCAGTTTGACCTAGACTACGGCTTAAGTTAAAACTCTTCATATAGCATGCATGGTTAGGAAATTCGTGTGCAATGTGAATTATGTGAATCCCCGTGTGAGTTCGTAGTTAAGACCACTTGTGTGATAACTTGAATTCAATGTGATGAATGTGGATTATGGTTAACATGGTTTGTTGTTGTTAATTGTTGAGACTAATTTGATGATTTAGGGCAAAATGAAGGGATGCCATTAACTTAGTATAATATTGTGGCAACCCTAAAAGAACCCGATCAACTCTTTTATGGTTACCCGATATTATAGAAAGTTCATGACATCGTGGATTGCGCACGTGTGGCTTAAAGTATAATAAGGCCGATATGCTTAATGGAAGTTGATTAGGTGGAAGGTTAGCCGTTGGTACACCTTGTATACATACCCGGTCAATAACTAGGGAGCATATCGAATTCGGATTATACTTTGAATCATTCGTGTTAATTGTTTGATGGCATGATGAAATGAGCATGATTACTTGAATTAATGATGAAGTATTGTAATAAATTCAACTTGATGTTATGATATGTAAAAATCCCTTATGATTCTAACACTGTTGCCTTAGCATAATAGTATGAAATGAGTATGTGGTATCGGTATGAGAGCATTGACTACTTGTGTGACTAACATGCGAGCATTTGAGACTAACTCTCGGGTCAACGTGTCACTTGTTTTATAGAAATGGTGAGACCAAGGAGAGTCGGAACGAACTATAGGGCTGAAGAGGAAGAACCTCAACCGGAAGCTCAACCGGAAGTACAAGGAGGTAGGGGCCGTGGTAGAGGTCGTGGTAGGGGCCAAGGAAGGGGTCGTGGTGAAGTTCCTGAGCCAAATATGGCTGAGGTGATCGCTCAAACGATCGCCAATATCATGCCAACCATTATTGCTCAAGTCACGGCAAATCTTGGGCAAATAATGTGGCTCAAAACAACGAAGCTCCAGAAAATGAAAATAACGAAAATGCTCAACCTCATGCCGAAGAAAATGAAGAAGAGGGACCAGTGGGAGTTAATATCGGAATGCCCATGAATAATCAATATGGTGGATACCGTCAAGGGTGTATATTTAAAGACTTTAAAAGTTGTGGGGCACCGGAGTTCGATGGGAAAGGGGGTCCCACGGAATGTATAAGGTGGTTTGAGGCGATAGAGGCGGTGATTGAAAGGAGTCATTGTACCTATGATGACCGGATTTCCTATGCATCCGGCATGTTTAGACATGACGCCTTGAGTTGGTGGAACCAAGAAATAACGTTGGGGCGGACTCATAATTTGGAGTGGATTGACTTCAAGAACAAAGTGAAAGCAAAGTTTTGTCCTCCGTATGAACTACAAAACTTAACCATTGAGTTTGCAAATCTCAACATGGAGGGAGCCGATTACAAGGGCTATGTTAGACGATTTCAAGAGTTGTCTACCCTCATTCCTCACTTGGTGGGTACCGAGCCTCAGGCCATCCAGAAGTTCGTATTGGGCTTGAATCCTCAAGTCCGATCTTATGTAAACTCCAACATGCCTACTTCTTTGGCTAATGCGGTTAACCAAGCCGGGAGTGTGACTGAAGATTTATTGAGAAGTGGTGTTTTGAGCAAATCCTCATCAAACAAGAGGAAAGAAGTGGGAGAGTCGAGCGGGGTAAAGAAAGTGGGGAGGTTTGACCCCAAGAATGCAAATAGGGGTAGGGTGATGGCGGCGGTGGAACCGGCCAGGAAAGCTTATACTGGACCCCATCCTTTCTGTGGGAGATGCAACCAACGTCACCCCGCCAATGCCCAATGCAGAGCATGCTTTAATTGTAACCAAGTCGGACACCTCTCCAGAGATTGTAGAGCTCCAAGAACGGGCCCAATGAATGTGGCTCCTGTTCGGGCCGTTCCTCCCCAAGGTACTCAAAGAAGAGGCGAGTGTTTTGAATGTGGAAGTCGTGACCACTACCGTAATAATTGTCCTCGATGGGTGGGACAACAAGTTCAAGTAGCCGTCCACCCCAATCAACTACAAATGGTCGGGGCTAAACAAAACCGGGGACAACAAGGCCATCAAGTGCAACCACGCGGCCGAGCCTTTGCGGCCAATGTAAATGAAGCCCGCAACGATCCCAACGTAGTAGCAGGTACCTTCTCCTTAATGGTCACTATGCCACCGTCCTATTTGATTCCGGGGCCGATTATAGCCTCGTGTCTTCTAATTTTGTTCCTTTGATTGATGTGAATCCTTGTGCTTTAAATTATGTGCTTGACATTGAAATGGTAAACGGGTCACTAACAAAAATTAGTCAAATACTTCGCGATTGTGTCTTGACCTTGGAAGATGTCGATTTCTTCATAGACCTCATGCCTTTGGATATTGGGAGCTTTGATGTTATTGTGGGTATGGATTGGTTGATGGCGGTAAATGCAACCATTGATTGTGGCGAGAGAGTTGTTAAGATACCTTTGACTAACGGTAGCATTCTTAGGGTTCAAGGTGAAATCTCCGATTCCTCTAATTCTAAAGTCTTTAGTGCTACCATCACAAAGGTAGAATTGAAGACCGTTCCTATTGTTTGTGATTTTCCCGATGTTTTTCCGGATGACTTGCCGGGATTACCTCCAACTCGTGAACTTGACTTTCGCATTAATCTTATCCCCGAAGCCGCGCCGTAGCAAAAGCTCCGTATAGACTAGCCTTAACCGAAATGCAAGAATTACAAACTCAACTCAAGGAACTCCAAGAGAAGGGTTTCATTCGCCCTAGTCAATCTCCTTGGGGTGCTCCTGTTCTATTCGTCAAAAAGAAAGATGGATCCTTCAGAATGTGTATTGATTACCGGGAATTAAACAAGCTCACGGTGAAGAACCGGTATCCTCTCCCTAGAATCGATGACTTGTTTGATCAACTTCAAGGTGCTAAGCACTTCTCAAAAATCGACCTTCGCTCGGGTTATCATCAACTCCGAGTACATGAAGATGACATCCCCAAAACGGCTTTTCGCACAAGGTATGGTCACTTTGAATTCACCGTAATGCCCTTTGGGTTGACTAATGCACCGGCGGTGTTCATGGACTTGATGAACCGGGTGTGTCAACCATACTTAGACAAGTCTGTCATTGTATTCATTGATGACATACTTGTATACTCGAAGACAAAGGAGGAGCATGTTGAGCACTTGCGTGAAGTGCTTGAGTTACTAAGAAAAGAGAAGTTGTATGCCAAATTCTCCAAGTGTGAGTTTTGGTTGGAAGAGGTCCACTTTCTTGGTTACGTAGTGAGCAAGGATGGTATTCACGTGGACCCAAGCAAGATTGAAGCGGTCAAGAATTGGAGAAGACCCGAAACGCCATCCGAAATCCGTCAATTCCTTGGATTGGCGGGTTACTATAGAAGATTCATTGAAAACTTCTCCCGTATTGCACAACCACTCACCCTCTTGACTCAAAAAGATAGAAACTTTGAATGGGGCAAAAGACAAGAAAACGCCTTCCAAACTCTTAAAGATATGCTATGTGATGCTCCTATTTTGACGCTACCGGATGGAATTGAAGATTTTGTTGTTTATTGTGATGCCTCGGGAAGGGTTGGGTTGTGTTCTTATGCAAAGGGGTAAAGTCATTGCTTATGCCTCTCGTCAATTGAAGGTGCATGAGAAGAACTACCCGACACATGATTTGGAATTGGGAGCGGTTGTGTTTGCTTTGAAGTGTTGGAGACATTATCTCTATGGCACCAAATGTGTGATTTATACCGATCACAAAAGTCTCCAACACATTTTCAACCAAAGTGAATTGAATATGAGGCAAAGGCGTTGGCTTGAGCTATTTAGTGATTATGACTGTGACATCCGTTATCATCCGGGCAAGGCAAATGTAGTAGCCGATGCCTTGAGCCGAAAAGAGAGAGTGAAACTAAGACGGGGTAGAGCTATGAGCCTCACGGTGGGGCCAAATATTCGTGACCGGATCATTGAAGCCCAAATTCAAGCCACCCTACCGGAAAACTTTGGAGACGAGAACCTAGATGGCATGGAACAACAATTCGACCGAAAGAATGATAATGGGCTATACATGGTTGAAAGACTTTGGGTTCCTATTTTCGGAGATTTAAGAACCCTTATTATGAATGAAGCTCACCTATCGCCTTATTCGGTCCATCCCGGGTCGGATAAGATGTACTTTGACTTGAAAGATTTGTATTGGTGGTCGGGCATGAAGCGTGATGTGGCTAGGTATGTAAGTGAGTGTCTTACTTGCTTACAAGTCAAAGCCGATCACAAGAAGCCACCCGGATTGTTGTGTAACACCCCAACATGGCGGAATCATGGGGTATCACTTAGAAAAGCACAGCATGACATGGGAATTATGTAGAGTCAACTATATGAATACATGAGATCGAAACGATCCATAAACTTGTACAAACGTATACATTCATTAACATTTATCAAATACACACTCAATCCATACTTAAAAGAAAAATGTTCAAACGATAATAGCTGATCCTAAAAGTAACCCATAAAAGGGAATTAAGGATCACGGATCCAGAAAGTCCAAAGATAGTCCAAACACTAGTAATGCAAGCATCTATTCATCCATTCTGTCTCTGATTAACTTGATTACCTGAAAAGTGTACTAAAGAGCGTCAACATAAAGTTGGTGAGTTCGTAGGGACAATTAACAAGGAATAACCGTATCGGATACAACCGTTAATAATAAGTGAGGATTAGGGAAACTAATCACATCCAAGGAAAACCTATAAGGTTTCACATTATCACAATTCAATACAAGTCAACGTTCAATAATAACGATTCCATATAACGTTCCACAACGTTCCATAACAATTAATAATGATCAACAACGATGCGGCTTACATAGTTAATAATTAACAATGCGCTAACGGTGTGACTTACATAACGAGTAACGCGCTAACGATGCGACTTATATAATAAATAATGCGCTAACGGTGCGACTTACATAGTAACCAATGCGCTAACATGTCCACATAAACAATTCAATCATACAATCAATCAAATCAATCAACAATCAACAATTAAACAAGCATGTACACTTTTCAGCCCGAATCTCAATTGAGTAGGGAGGGTTTACGAAACTCACCTTATTGTTGATAGTTCAACAGCAAAAATAGAAGAGATTGATGTAGTTAACGATGACGAGCGAGTCAACTGGCCACGTTACGTATTCCCTAATTTCAATGTGAATTGATTTATATTCGTGTTAAATTCCAAATATAGATATACAACTATAAGGTTACCTTATTAATACGCTTGTCAACGTAATATATGTTATAAAAGTTTAAGGGACTAATTTGTCAAATGTCCAAAGTATAAGGACGAAAAATGATACCTTTGAAACTGTAGGGTAAAAATGTAACTTTCCGTATGTAATACGTATCCGTAGGATATATAAAGTATTCCTCTGATATTTCTAAATCCTTTTGAAGTATTTTTAAATAATAGGATTAATACGAAGAATGTATTAATCTTGTAACGAATAGATGTTTTCAATAGCAGAGATATGAAAAGATACCTTGAATGGTATGTATTATAAGCAATACAAAATGTATTGATTACAATTGAAGAGATACCTTAAATGGCAGGAAAAACCAGCATTTTATTTCCAAGTTGTGTTAGGGTTGGCCTTGGGTCGTGAAGAATACCGGGGCGAATTAAGTTGCTTAGTGAATGCTTATGCAAACTTTTCGCGAACTACCTTCCATTCCTCCAGCATAAGCCAAAGAGGCCCAAGGTGCAATCACTTTCGGAAACATTGTGCGGTTAAAAGCGTATCGAGGATATATTCTATCCATAAATCAAACAATTCGAAAATACGAAATAATTCACAGATGGTGAATAGTAATTATATGAATTAGGATAGTTAGGTATATAACTATGCCCTTGTTTATATACCATAATAAGTATTTAAAATGATTTAATAAAAGTTTTACGATTTCTCGTACTTTCGCTAATAATTCATTTCTCGCAATAGTAACAATATTTCAATATTCATATATAAAAGCGATAGTTACCGTATTTAAATGCAATTATGTATCAATTGAGTATAAAATTAAGTTGACAAGCATTTCAATACATAACATATATTTCTAAAATCATAGAGCAAAGTATAGTAAGGTTTTATAAAAATACTTACAAGAAAGGAGAGTTTATGAACTCTAAGATCAAACTTTCGACGTACGAAGAACACGAACTTCTGATTCAAATGAAATTCTTTCAAGACTTGGACTTGTTTACTTAATAATTGAAGATTATTCCCAACCCAAATTGAGTATTATAACTAGAACTTTTTAAGATCTTAGAGAGATTTGTTGATAACAACTTCTCTTGACGATTTTCGGCGAACTTTGAGATCAAAGCGACTTTGCTTATACTAGAACAATCAAGTGTTCTTTGAAACTTATAACAAGAAGGGAAAGGATGATTTTAGACTTATAGAATGCTAAATTGAGAGAGAATGAAGTTTAAAGTGTAAGTATTTATGAAAACTTAAGCCTAGTATTTATAGTAAATGAAATGGAATTAAATATGATAAAATTAGTATCCATTCTTGACTTTAACAACTTATGATCAGATTTTTGAAGATATTTAGAGGTTTATAACTTTGCTACTAAGTAAAGGAAAGTGCTAGGAAGTTTCCTCATGGAGGTGTATGGTTTTACTAGCTTTGGAAGTAAGTTTTCTTAACAATTTACACAACAATTGTCTACTAGTAACATTATTCAACTAATAAATCAAATATAGCTTGTGACAATTTCACGAGTATTCCTACTTTCCATAAAGTATGTCGGCTTTGTCTTATTAATGGAATTATTAGATAATCACCGACACTTTTTACCGTACATTATACTTAAGGTTTTGTATATACGTTTTCCCTGTTACTACATTTACTCAATTATTTTCTATAATATAATTTTTATAACACGTATGGGCCAATATCACGGTCTTGTAATCATGGGACTTAATTCTAGAAATCCAATTATGACATTATAACTGGCCCAATTTACAGATAAACGAACACAATTAGGCCCAAAGTTTTCGTTTATTAAAGTAGTTAATCAAATTACAAGTACAGCCAAACGGGTAAAAATCACGAATGTTACATGTTGGTACAACCGGTGATTCCCGAATGGAAGTGGGAACATATTTCAATGGATTTCATTACCAAACTACCGAAGACGAGAAGCGGTCGTGACACGATTTGGGTGATAGTAGATCGGTTAACGAAGTCGGCTCACTTTTTAGCCATTCGTGAAACCGATAAATTTGACACTTTGGCTCGTTTGTACATCAAGGAAGTGATATCTAAGCATGGAGTGCCGATTTCTATCATTTCTGATAGAGATGCCCGTTTCAAATCAAAATTTTGGGAAGCCTTCCAAAAAGCCATGGGTACTCGACTTGACATGAGCACGGCGTTTCACCCTCAAACGGATGGGCAAACCGAGAGAACCATTCAAACACTTGAAGACATGTTGAGGGCATGTGCAATTGATTTTGGTGGGAGTTGGGAAGACCATTTGCCGCTAGTCGAGTTTTCATACAACAATAGTTATCATGCTACCATTCAAATGGCACCCTTTAAGGCATTGTATGGTAGGATATGTCATTCTCCCCTAGCTTGGGCGGAAATTGGAGAGAGTCAACTTATCGGGCCAGAAATTGTGATTGAAACGACTAAGGTAATATCTCAAATTAAGGAAAGGTTGCAATTGGCCCGTGAACGTCAAAAGAAGTATGCCGATGTGAGGCGGAGACCGTTGGAGTTTGAAATCGGTGATTATGTGCTTTTGAAAGTGTCGCCTTGGAAAGGTGTTGTACGTTTTGTGAAGCGGGGAAAACTTGCACCAAGGTATATTGGTCCTTTCAAGATTCTTGAACGGGTTGGGAAAGTTGCTTATCGGATAGAATTGCCTCAAGAGCTTAACGGTGTGCATGATGTGTTTCATATTTGTAACTTGCGTAAGTGTTTGGCGGATCCTACACATCATGTGCCTATGGACGAAATTAGGGTTGATTCGAACTTAAACTTTGTTGAAGAGCCGGTGGAGATCTTGGACCGTCAAGAAAAGAAACTCAAGAAGAAACGCTACACGATTGTCAAGGTTAGATGGAACGCTAGACGTGGAGCCGAGTTCACTTGGGAGCGAGAGGATCATATGAAGTCTAAGTATCCGCATTTATTTAATAATTAGGGTTTTGTTGAATTTCGGGACGAAATTCTTTCAACGGGGGGATAATGTAACATCCGCGAATTTTGACCCGTTGACTTTATGTGTAATCTGACTAACAATCTTCTTGAATGAAATATTTGGGTTCATTTTGTGTTTATGTGACGATGTGGTGTGCTAGTCGGGTCGTTAATGTGTTAAATTGGCGTTTAAGTGTGTAAATGATTGTATTTTGGCTTGAGAAGAGAAACGGGTCGACCCATACCCGCAACCCATCAGCCAAGTTTGACCCATGCTCCCCCTTATCCTCCCCTTTACCCTTCACTTTCTATCTATCTATCTATACTTCCATTTTATCTCAAGTAAAAGCAAAGGCCATCTCTTCTCATTTCTTCTTCATTTCTTGCATCAAAATTGTGTTTGAAACTACCATAATACAAGAATCGTAATCATCTTCATCTCATTGTCATCATCTTTGAAGAACCAAAAGCCTAGTTCTAACATTTCACCCATTTTGACCTACATTCGGATTTGAGCTCTAGGAAGAGTTTTGGTAAGTCTAAATCATCCCATTTACTTCTATTTATGTTCATTTACTTGTTTCTAGTTAGTTTGACGTGATTCCAAGTCTTTAAGTGGTAAAATGGAAATTAGGGTTTAATTTAGGGTTTGAATGATTTGAGAGTGATTGTGATGTTTTGGTCGAATTTGTGGGTTGGGTTATGTGTATTTATGGTTAATGATGTTTGGTTATACTTCAAAATGGGTTACAAGTCTTTACAAATCGTTTTGGTATGGTTTGGGTCGAAATTGGGGGTTTTGGGTTCTTAATTTTTCTGCATATTTGCTGCTGGACGTGTTGCTGCCCAGTAAGGGGCGTAACCTACGGCCCTATGGGGCGTAGGTTACGCCAGGCCAAATTTTGTGGGGCGTAAGTTACGGCCCTTTGGGGCGTAGCTTACGCTGAAGTTTTACCTTACGCCCAAAAACCCACTGTTTACGCCACTCCAGACGCCAAAACCTTCATTTCTAGAGGACCGTAGGTTACGCCCAGTTTGACCGTAACTTACGCCAGTTGTTTTCTGACCACCGTACCTTACGCCCCTTTTGACCGTAGGTTACGCCCCCTTTGTTGCTGAATTTCCTGTTTGACCTAGTTTGACTTCCAGAACCCTAATAACGCTTCAAGCATCGTTCTAAATCACTTCTTAACTTATTTAACAATGATTAAGAGTCTTAGAAGTCACTTAACGTCGAGAACCACCTTGGAAACTAATTAGGGTTTTGCCGTGAAATTGATAAGTCATGTATACGTGTTTGTGAATGTTGATGTGAATGTATATGTTCGATATTTAGGTGTTGGACGTGAAATGAACATTGTACGGAAATAACTTGACTCTATATCAATCTTAGCTTTTCTTAGCCAACCAAGGTGAGTTTCGTATCTCCCTACTCGCTTGAGATTCGGGCTGAAAAGTGTAAACTTGCGTGTTTACTTACGTTGTTGATTGATTGGTTAATTTGGTTTAAATATTGAATTGTTGAGACGATTATCACGTTTGGATGACTTAGTTTATATTTGTAAGTATTTTCGTTAATATTAGGATAGACGTACATACATAAAAGTCGGTTATGCATTCATTGGGTTTTAGATGTGGTGGGAAGGCTGCGGGTGACCCTATATATAAGCATCTGGGACCCGAAGGAAGTAGAATCCTCTTAAGTGTATGTACGTATAGTTGGTTAAAAATTGTGGTTAGTGGCTTATGTTGTCGAATATTGATTGTTGGCTTATGTTTGTCGAATATGGATTGTTGGCTTATGTTGTCGAATATTGATTGTTGGCTTATGTTTGACGAATATTGATTGTTGGCTCAGGTTCATTATATGTTGATTGTTGGTTTATGATTGATGCATTTACAATTGATTGTAAGCATTGCATACATTACTGATGAGCCCTCGGCAGGGGATTGCCGACATCCTGGTGTATAGATGTATGCACCCATTTTGGATGTAGATCTTGACCCCGAGTATATAGACATATATATCTCGATGTTTTTGAGATGCCGCTTTGTTCATGGTGATGACAAGCGAGTATCGTTGCATAGGTGATCGGAGATCACGCATAAGATAAGCATTTTGGCTTACTTACGCATATGGCATTGCATTGATACTCATATCTTTTATGCATTTCTTATTACACGCTTTTTGCACTTGTGTAATCTTGTTGTTGGACATTATTGTGTTTCTTGGAGGCTCACTGTAAGTCATGTTTAGCCTCCACTCGTACTTTATGATTTCTGCCTATGGTTCCTTGTGGACCATTACTACGAACTCACCAACCTTGTGTTGACTATGCTTAGTACACTTTTCAGGAAATCAGGTTCTCCCCGGACGTGGAGTTTAGTTGCTTGCTTGCTGTTAACCCGGGCCTTGGACTTTATGAATCAAGGATTCATCGACCTTCTCTTTTGCTTTATGCTTAGGATCGATTTGCCATCATCTGGATGTTATTTTGTAACTTTGATGGTTATTTGCTCCTTATGTATTTTGGTACTTGTTTCGTATTGTAATGGATTCACTGAATCCTTAATTGCATTTGGTTCTTGTTCTATTGTAATTCCACGTTGCGCTATTTGATTTCCGTAATATTCCGAGCCTCGGCTTGGGGTGTTACATAATCTGTCATAGCCAAAAAATATTTCTTCTAAGTTGAAGATTCTGTCATTGGTCCAACAATATCCATTCCCCATTTCATAAATGGCCATGGAGACATAACTGGATACATGGGTTCTGCTGGTTGATGATAAATGTTGTTATGTCGCTGACAAGCATCACATTTCTTCGCATATTCTTCAGCATCTTGTTTCATAGTTGGCCAATAATAACCTGTTCTTAAGATCTTTGAATATAAAGATCTTCCAGCTGTGTGATTTCCACATTCTTCTTCGTGTATATCCTTAAGAACCTCATTGGTCTCAGGAAATTCTAAGCACCTAAGATATGGTCCTGGTTTCAGCATCAATTAAACTTTTACTTATACAGGATGTTGTTGACCTTCTTCTTCTTTTACCAAGACAGCGCTGACTGCGTTTGAAGATACTGCCAAGTATAGATATAGAGGCTCACCATCTTCAGGTTTTACCAACAGTGGTGGAGTAGATAGATATTTCTTAATTCTTGGAAAGCTTCTTCTTGTTTTTCTCCCCATTCGAATCTTTTATTTTTCTTCAAGATGTCATAAAATTCTTTGCATCTATCAGAAGATCTTGATATGAATCTGTTCAAAGCTGCCAATCTCCCAGTTAATCTTTGAACATCTTTAGCATTCGATGGAGACTTCAAGTTCAAGATAGCCTTGATCTGTTCTGGGCTTGCTTCTATTCCTCTTTTAGTGACCATATATCCTAGAAATTTTTCAGCTCCTACTCCAAAATTACATTTTGCAGGGTTCAGCTTCATGTTATACTTGTCCATGATATTGAAGGCCACTTCAAGATCTTTCAAGTGATCCTCAGCTCTCTTTGATTTTACCACCATGTCATCTATATATACTTCCATCGTATCCCCCAGTTGGTCTTTGAACATCATGTTGACTAGCCTTTGATATGTCGCACCTGCATTTTTAAGACCAAAAGGCATAGCAATATAACAATAAATACCTGTCGGGGTCATGAAAGTGGTGGCTTCTTGATCTTCAGGTTCCATCTGAATTTACTGAAATCCAGAAGAAGCGTCCATAAATGTGAGCATCTCATGTCCAGAGGTTGCATCTACCATTGCATCAATATGTGGCAGTGGAAATGGATCTTTTGGGCAGGCTTTGTTAAGATCAGTGAAGTCTACACAAACCCTCCATTTTCCATTTTTCTTTTGTACTACCACCACATTTGCTAGCCATTCAGGAAATTTTACTTCCCTAATCATTTTTGCTTTCAATAATCTCTCCACATCTTCTTAGATAATTGCGTTCCTTTCTGGAGCAAATTTTCTTTTTTTTTGCTGAATTGGCTTGAAACTTTTATCAATTCCAAGCTTGTGTGTAATCACATCTTTGGATATTCCAGTCATATCTTCCTGCTTCCAAGCAAAAGTCTTCATTCTGATCTTCAGAAAATCAGTGAGTTTGACCTCTAAATCTTTCGAGATCTTGGCACCTAATAAAACTTTGACGTTAGGATCTTCAGGGTCCAAAATAACTTCTTTAACATCTTGCTCCTCTGGCCCATTGACATCGAAGATCCTCTTCTGTAATTGCTATTGTGAAGTTGACTTTGCTTCCGACTTCATGGTGGATGTATAACATTCCTTAGCTTCTTGTTGATCTTCTTTAACAGTGATCACTCCCCAAGGTGTTGGCATTTTAACACATTGGTGATATGTTGATGGTACTGCCTTCATTTCATGAATCCAAGGCCTTCCCAAAATTATGTTGCAGCCTGGAAGAGTGTCGACCACACAAAATTTTTGCATGGAATTAACCCCTCCAACATATACTGGTAGCTTAATTTCACCAACAGTATATTTGGTCTCGCCACTGAACCCGATTAGTGGTGACGCCTTGCCAATAATATTATCTTCAGAAATGTCCATTCTTCTCAGAGTCTCCAGCTTAATTATATTCACTGAACTTCCATTATCTATCAAAATCCTGCGAACATAATGGTTAGCAATAAATAAAGTGACAACCAAACCGTCATGATGAGGCTCCATTATGTCATCAAAGTCATCGTCTTCAAAAGAGACAATATCTGAATCCGAAATTGAAGCCCTCTTCATGCCTTTTTCTCCTTTATCTGCCTTGCTTTGTTTTGCAAATCTCTTGGCTGCTGAATATGTTGTCCCACATACTTCTGATCCGCCAGAAATAGTGTTAATTACTCTAGCATCTGGAGGTGGAGAATCTGCTTTTTGAGTCGAATTGGGCCTTGCAAATTCTATGCCTTCAACATCCTTAGCCTTCTTCCTTCCAAGGAGTTCTTTAAGATAACCCTTGGCCAGAAGAATGGAAATCTCCCTTCTTAACATTTTGCAATCTTCAGTAAGATGGCCAAAGTCTTCATGATATGCACACCATTGACTGGTATCCTCCTTTTTGTAATAAGAATCATTCTTCTTTTGTGGCCACCTCACTTTGTCTCCAAGATCTCTAAGTGTCATTATAATGCCAGGTGTTGATACTGAGAAGCAGTATGTTGAAAGGGCAGGATATTCGACCCCATCATCTTCTTCGACTGCACTCACTTGATTGTCAACATGTCTTGTGTAGGGCTTATTTCTTGGCTTAAATACTGGAGTTTCTGCTTTCCTATTTAGGTGATCATATGATAAAGCTTCCAGTTTTGAAGATGTCAGCTCATTTTCTTCAAGCCTTAAATCTTGCAGCCCTTGCTTTGGCTTCATCGAGATTTCTGCATGGTGTCATTATAAGATCTTCTTGGAATTTAGATCCTTTATGGAGACCCCTCTGCAAAGCTTGTATAGCAGTTAGCATATCTAATTTAGGAATATTAAGAGATTCTTTTGTAAATCTATTCATAAAATCCCTAAGTGATTCGTGTGGTTTTTGAGTAATTTTATAAAGATCATCAGTTAATTTTTCAAAGGTTCTACTGCATGAAAACTGACTATAAAATAAATTAGTTAAGTCAGCAAAAGAATTGATAGATAGAGGAGGCAAACTCTGCAGCCATTTTAAGGCTGATCCTGAAAGTGTAGATCCAAAGCTCCTACATAAGCAGGCTTCCTTCAGATTGGATGGAACAGGCACAGTTTCCATTTTTCCAAATATAATGCAATATGCTCTTGAGGATCAGTAGTTCCATCATATGGCTTCATATTTGGAACCTGGAACTTCTTTGGGATCTCTACATTCGCGATCATGTCACCATATCTATTAATAAGATAAGATGCAGGGTTAACCTCTGGAATTAGATTGCAGAATCCAGGAACACTAGAGATCATATCTTTAATCCTCTGAAATTCTCTTGCGATATATTCGTTTGGTCCTTGTCCCTGCGATGAGTTAGTAAAAGCAAATGATCCATTATAATTATTAGAATTGTGTAAACCTGCGCCCATAGTGGCAGATGTCCCAGCAGCATAAGTATTTTGAGGAATGTTGCTCCCAAAATTCGGAGTTGCAGTTGGGAATGACGTATTAAACGGCGCAGATCCAGGTGCTGCAGATGCTCCTGGAGTTGAAATTAAATTCCTTGGGGTTATTGAAGGTCCATTTTCTGTAATTCTGGATTCCAAAATCCTAAATTGAGTCTGATTAAATTCTTGATTGGCTGCGACAGTATCGGTAAGTTTCTGCAAAATAGCAAACAAATTAGGAACTTCTTCATGATCGAGATTTCGAGCAGCCTCTTCAGATCCAATATTAAATGGGTCTGGGTAGCCTTTATCATTGTAAAAGCTTGATCGTTCCGGTTGCCCAGCATTTATCTGAGGCGAATTTTCAGCTGGTGTGTTGCCAACGATGTGGAATTCGTTACTTCGATCAGCTGGTCCTTTGTCTTTGCTTTGATTCGGAATTCGAGCAGCATTATTCTTGTTCCTTCGATACGAATTATTTCCTGGAGGATGAGGCATCATAGAAGAAGAAATAGCAGGAGTGTTTTGTGAAGAATTAGTTGGTTGAGTCGACATTATCGGAATTAATTTCGGAAAATTGGTTTTGATAAAAAAAAAATCAAAAGAACTTTTTAATCAATCGAAAGCACCTTTTGCCCCACGGTGGGCGCCAAATTGTTTTGGTCAAAAATAACCTAAGATAATCTACGTTGAAGACTTAGATCAATAATGTAACCAAACTTTCGTTCGTGAGGTTAAGGGCTTGTAAATTATGTTTAGGATTCAAAGATGCGTTTAATAAAAGGGTTTAAAGATCGATTATGTCGACTAAACAAGAAATAAAGGTGTAAAACAATGGTAATCAGAATAATTAGTATCGAAATAAATGAAATTACGATAAATAATGCTAATCAAAGTAAATAATGCGTTAAAAGTAAAGAGTAAAGAACAAGAACACCGAGATTTGTTATCGAGGAAAAGCCCTTAATCCTTTGAGGATTGCCGGCATAAAAACCCCGGGAGGAAGCAATCGTCTCTGCCTTTGTTCTCTTATTAATGATTGTGAAATGATTACAAATGATGAAATTCGGTTGATCGATGTATCTAAGTGTAAAGTAAATGAGAGCAGTGTGTGTGAATACAAGTGTATATTGAGCAGTATGTAAGTGATAGATAGGATGCCTATGATCGATCAGCCTCATTCTTTATATAGACCTAAGATCTAACTAACTATGCGAGTTTGTAGGGATCTTCCGGGTCTTCAGTTAGTGAACGTTGTGGAAGATCTTGCCCAGTCAAGTGAACGTTGAAGTATTTCTCCTCGTGCTGAATTCAGCTTGAATTCCGATTATCTTAGCAGACTAAGTCTTCTTAGCGTGTTGAAGATTAATCCCATGTGTGAAATCCTCTTTTTACCGTTGGAGATATTTTCCTCAGCTTTATTCTGAAGTCTGCATTCTTATCTCACATGGAAATGATAATAATATTTGAAACATAACGTTAGCAAAGTATTAACAAGTAATCAGAATATTCTCCTATGTCAAGATCCTGGGCTGTCAAGATCTTGGACCTTCAGATTGACTGTAAGTGCACGTTCTGGTGCACAATTTGTGTCCGATGATCTCAATTAAAGGGCTGTCAAGATCCTGGGCTGTCAAGATCCTGGGCTGTCAAGATCCTGGGCTGTCAAGATCCTGGGCTGTCAAGATCCTGGGCTGTCAAGATCCTGGGCTGTCAAGATCCTGGGCTGTCAAGATCCTGGGCTGTCAAGATCCTGGGCTGTCAAGATCCTGGGCTGTCAAGATCCTGGGCTGTCAAGATCCTGGGCTGTCAAGATCCTGGGCTGTCAAGATCCTGGGCTGTCAAGATCCTGGGCTGTCAAGATCCTGGGCTGTCAAGATCCTGGGCTGTCAAGATCCTGGGCTGTCAAGATCCTGGGCTGTCAAGATCCTGGGCTGTAAATCTGGACTAAATCTGTGATCAGAATATTCTCCTACGTCAAGATCCTGGGCTGTCAAGATCCTGGGCTGTCAATATCCTGGACCTTCAGGATATTGACACCTGAAATTTCACCCATAACACTAGTGCAAATGGAAAAGGCAGGAGCAGCTCTTGTTTTTTTTGAAAAACGTTTGTGTGAAGACTGTACTTTATAGAAAATATAGATATAGATATCTAAAATCCATTGAAAATTAACCTTTAAGTGCACTAATTGGAAATATTAAGCTGTTTATTTGTGAGCCTCCCTCTTCTCATGCTGTTTATTTATTAGTTGATGGATATAATCCTTACATCTCCAATTTCTTATTTCAGTTTGATTATTTAAAGAGTTTGGAGATTGATGAGGATATTAACAAAATTACATGGTGCCAAAAAGCCAATGGTGCCCTTTTTCACCTGTCAACTAATGATAAAACTATTATGTTTTGGAAGGTAGCCGTTCTCATTCCCCTTCATTATTTCAGTTTGATTATTTAAAGAGTTTGGAGATTGATGAGGATATTAACAAAATTACATGGTGCCAAAAAGCCAATGGTGCCCTTTTTCACCTGTCAACTAATGATAAAACTATTATGTTTTGGAAGGTAGCCGTTCTCATTCCCCTTCACTTATTTCAGTTCCTTGAACATTTTCATATATTTAGACTGTTGTTTATAAGCACATTAAGCTTATATTACTTTTATACGAGATTCTCTTCATATGCATGTTACCTGGTGTGGGTAATTTAAACCCTACTCTTGTCACTAAATTCAAGTTTCAGTCTTTGAGTATCTATTGTGCTTACACAGTTAAATTATACAAGGTTTAAGTAAAATCCTTGACGGCTCATTTATAATTAATGGCCATGAACTCT
Source organism: Erigeron breviscapus (assembly GCA_034093135.1). Classification (NCBI taxonomy): domain Eukaryota; kingdom Viridiplantae; phylum Streptophyta; class Magnoliopsida; order Asterales; family Asteraceae; genus Erigeron; species Erigeron breviscapus. Next base: position 105,186,054 of record CM067169.1, on the reverse strand, counting down.
AGCAAGCAGATTTACAATTATGGCAACTAAGGTCAACACTGAAGCACTAAATAGTTTCTTTAACTTGTATTTTTCGGACATGCATATTCTATCTTTGTTATAGAGATAAGAGGATGATGTTTAGTTTATACATATATAAAAGGTTGATTTAGTGAGATACATGGTTTGTAATTATTGTTGTATATATGTGTTCGATTGCACCATTTTGAAAAGTATTCGCTTCAACTGTTTCGTTATGATCCCGGTTCTCATTTCAAGAGTATAAAATAGAAAATTTTGTTTTCTAATGTTTGCAACCTATTAAATTAACTTCTGATTGTAGCTATATTATATGTTTTGACTTTTTATAGTAACGCAGGATTGTAAGAAGCTTTTGCAAGATGTTGTGTGTTGTAAGAGGTATTGGATGAGGTGAAAAACAAGAATCTTGGAGTTTACAATAGAACCTTTTGTGTAATGATTAAGTATATCTATTTGATCCGCTCCCAATTAAAAAAGCATATCTATTTGAGGTTATTGATATGCACTGGGGCAATTTCAGTGCTCTGCATCTTAAAAGAATTCGAGATGTATTAGCTAAGTTTGTTACTAACTTTTCCGTGTACTTAACAATAACTCACTATCTTGGATGTTTGTATAATTTGCCAAAAGTTACAAGTTGTGTTCATACAAGTTATTTGGTTAATGATTAATTATACTGAGTCATTATTTAATGACGTTTGCTGTCAAAATTCCCTATAGCTAGCCCGTGTTTTACACGTACATTTTCTCTTGATTTTTGGTTTCCTTATGTATATATTTGACATGACTTATCATTGAAGCAGTTATTTGTGACATTTGTTGCAGCAAGACAACAACCATGTTGTTGACCTAATGTGTCATACGTCCAAGTGTTCAGCTCTTGAAGCGACCATGTGACTGGAAGACAAATAGACAATGAGATTTAAGTCACGAATCCAAGCAAGATTGATTCAACTTCATGGTTGGGGAGCTAATTGGGAATAACTAGAGCTAATCGTACTTATTGTTGTTGAAATTCAGTTGCCATTAGTACAAAAACTTAATTCTTACCCAATTTACTTAAAACGATTTTACCTTAATTCTTACCCAATTTACTTAAAACGATTTTACTAAACTTAACAGCGGTTTTCCGCGGGATAAAAATCTAGTTTATCATATAACATCATTTGCTATAGTTTATATGGGTAATGTACTATTTTTTACACAAGTATTTGATTTAAAATTAACGTTAACATGACACCTCAAATACGGTATATTGTTACCCGCCCTTGTGTGAGTACTTATCTATTTTTCACTTATACGAATAGTAAAATTTTAAGAACGAGATCTAAATTGTTACATTTATAAAACATTTGAGTTAGTGTTTCAATAAGAACATTGCAATTTTAGTATTTATTTAACACAATGAATGATAAATTATTACTCTAATTGGGCTGGAAACTTAACATGGTAAAACAGTAGCTTGAGTCAATTATTTTGATAGTTAAATATTCTATTTACACATAAAATTATAATCTAAATACATTTATATGTTGAATAACCCAAACCGATCGTGGGGGTAGGGTGAAAAGAACCCCCATCGGGGAGTGAAATAGAACATGAAACCGTAAGCTCCCAAGCAGTGGGAGGAGCCCAGGGCTCTGACTGCGTGCCTATTGAAGAATGAGTCGGCAACTCATAGGCAGTGTTTTGGTTAAAGGAAGGGGTTGAAGTCGTCCGTTGGCCACTATTACCTATGACTCTAGACACGTGTGTAATTTAAGAATATAAATAGATAAAAAATAGTTAAATAAAAGAGCGGCCATTTACCATTTTTTTCCCGAACAATCGCATGCCACTCTTTATCATAAAACTTTAGTCGACACGTGACCGACACGTTAAACCCATCAATTCCTTTCACCCCAAATAGAACAAAAAGAAACACTAGGTTGCATTCTCAAGTTTTATTTTTATGGGATAAGAAAGGGAAGGAGAAGAAAACTTATGGTTTTGTATTCTTGAGTTTTTTTATTAAAAGAAAGAAAGTGATGGAAAAGAAAAGTAGAGGGTTTTGGAGCCAAAAACTTTCTCTCCATATTTGGCATGATTTGGAGGGATAAGTTACAAATTTATCAATATACCCTTCAAACTTTTACATGATTTATAATAACTATGCTATAAATATAAAATTGCATATTTTTATCCTTTCTTGTCTTCTCTTTGACTCAAGAATGCATTTTACAAATATATTTTTTTTTCATTTCTTCTCCTATCGATCTTCTCTTCTCTTTTCCTAGTGTAAAAAACCCCTAGCTGCTGCTGCTGCAACAAACCTCCATTTTCACTTGAAACAAATTTCCCCTTTTTATATCACATTTTCGCCCACTCCAACATTATTCACTTCTTCTCTCTGTTGACCTAAAAATTTAATTATCTTCAGAGGTACGCTGAACTTAACTCTACATATATTTTTTTACAGCCTTTAGTTCTATGTTTATTATTATGCCCTAATCACTTCACATTCTGCTATTTTCTTGATTAACTGTCATATGCTGCTGCTTCCTTTTTGTTTTTTTTTGCTGTATCTATATGTCATATACATATACTCGTAAACAAACAACGAACAAATTTGATACTCCGTATTATCTATTTTCTTTCATATATATAAATTATTACACATACACATATATATTGTATATGTATGTGTATATATATATGTGTGTGTATGAGTATCTGTATTTATTCCTGTTTATCTATACGTCAATGCATACACAACGCCTACCATATAACTCACATTTACTGCACGTGACACCTTTTAGTTTAATTTTAGGGTTTTCTGTTATGTGGACTATACTTAGTAAGGAATTATAGAGTAGAAATAGAAATAATGTGATGTCAGGTTGGTGTTTGGATATTCTGCGATATTAGTTAATCAGAATAATATATTTATTTTTGATATGATGTGGTGCAGGGGGATATTGTTTGGTTGTGTTTCGTAGTTTTGGTCATCGCTTTTTGGTTGTGTTGAGTGTTTGGCAAGTTCCGCTTATATTAAGTAATTGATGAATGATAAAATAAGGGTAACTGAAGGGTGGAAGTTGAGGATTTGGGCCCTAGATAAGCAGATAGCTGTTAGCAGATGTAGGTTTCCGCAAATGTTAGAAACTGATTACATAATTATTTTTCGAACAGTACATCCAGATACGCTAACGAATGAGATTCCTTATAAAATGAATCTGTTAGAAGAATTATCGTCAAACATGCCTTTGAGTTATGTTCACCGTGAGCCTAAGTGATTTTTGGCAAATGCTTGTATTCACTTATGATGAACAATGAGTAGTTTTCTAGCTACTTAATATAACTTCTGGAATGTGTCAGATGACTTATATTTCAAGGTCATAATTTTTACATTTTTTCAGGCACTTCTTTTTGAGCAGAGTGACTAGGTGTGATGAAGAAATGGCAACATATGTTCTCCGTTTACTTCAGTATTAAACTCAAAAGTACAGAGTGATTTACTTAGTTAAACAGGACGACAAGAGAATATCATTGTGGCTGGCTAATACCCATGGCTTTCATCAAACACGATGTATGCTTACTGTACTAGTTACTCACTGTCTAGTATGCTTGGTTATGAATTTTTAGGTGTTGTGATTATAATCGTGTTTTTTTGTGTCTTATCAATCACTATGAAGTCTTTTATTTGGCTTCAAACTTCCGATGACTCGATTCAACAAGCCGAGGAAGAAGTTGCTATGTTTTGCCCAATGATATGTCGAGAAGTCCTTCTAACAGGCATGGGATTTTCCAAAAACTATGCCATAAAACTTCCTAAGCGAGTCAGCACTGCAGCGCTAGGCTTGGTTCTTGAATATTGTCGGTATCATCAAGTAGGAGGGCGCTCTTATAAGGTCTGGTCAAGCAGTTATTTTTTTCTGGCTTCATAGTTCTTTCAAATGGTGGTACATTGATTGTAATAAAGCATATTGAGATTCTACCCACTAGATGCTATAGGTGGACATGTAGCATGGTTTGGTAATTGGTCAAATTAAGTAGGTAATGGGGATTGATCCCCCGACTTTTATTTCTCAAAATGGTCAAAATATAGGAGGTTGTAATCACTCTATTATGCCATGGATGACTTCTAATCTGTTTGATTTTTTTTTTTTGTATGACTATATGTTTTGTTAGTCCGTGTTCTTAAACAGTTAGTAATAAAGTATAATCCTAACTAAGCATTTTTTTATATAATAAAAGAAATATCACCTACTTATTTCTGCATGGATAGAAATCAGTCTCTTATATTTTTTATTCTCTTGCGCTCATTTCATTGGGGTTTGCAATAAATTTATGAAGTTAAATGTTCAAGTTATCGCTTCCTGTTTCCACAGGAACGGAAAACTTTTGATGATAAGTTCATACGGATGGATGCGAACAGCCTATGCGATTTGATTAGTGCTGCAGATAGCCTCTTGCTAAGGCCATTGGTTGATCTTACGGCCCGTGCAATTGCTCGGATGATTCAAGGAAAAACTGCAAACCAGATACGCGCGACATTTAATATTGCTGATGATCTTACTGAGGTATTTGTGTTATATATAAATCAGTTATATTTTTGGCATCGCAATTTTATCTTATGAGCAAACTGTGTATCGCAGGAAGAGAAGCTGGAACCTTTAACAATTAGAACCAAGGATCCACGTGTCCGTCTTTTGAATACGTTATATGCGAGAAAGAGAGAAGAGTTGAAACTAAGAAAATCAAAGGTCTGTTATTGTTTTCTCTATGTACATTTAACGGTCATCAGAGTCCCAAGATGTTGAAAAGAGGTTGGGAATGGGTCAAAATGGCTTTGGGTTGGGCTGACATGCAACACTTTTTTGTTCTTTTACGATCTTTTAAATATGTAATGGGCTAACTATGATTATACAGTTAGACAATCAAAGGTCTGTTATTGTTTTCTCTATGTACATTTAACAGTCATCAGAGTCCCAAGATGTTGAAAAGAGGTTGGGAACGGGTCAAAATGGCTTTGGGTTGGGCTGACATGCAACACTTTTTTGTCCTTTTATGATCTTTTAAATATGTAATGGGCTAACTATGATTGTACAGTAATAATATGTTATTTCAATAATTGTTCAAAAGTAGACGTTTTATTAGCACTACTTGTTCAATCTATATTTTTCAATAAAGTGATTTTGGAGGTTGTATTATATTTGAACACACTGAGGGAGACTTGCAACCTGTTCAATATGTAACCCAATTAAAGCTTTTATAGGTAAATGATTTGAAGTTGCCACCTCTAGTTTTTAGATACAGGCAGCATTCCTCATTCATAGCTCTTATTGTATGTCATAGAATGTTGAGATAGAAGAGGTGCGCGTTGATGATCGTTCTATTGATGATCTCTTGTTATTCATAAATAGTGGAGATCAAGGTATGTTTTTTTGTTTATCAGAGAATGTTGAGATAGAAGAGGAGCGCGTAACATTGAATGTTGAGATAGAAGAGGAGCGTGTTGATGATTGTTCTGTTGATGAAAACTCACTGTATTAATAGATGCAAACTTTTTTTTTTTTTGCCGCTTTCAGATTCCAAAAGTGTTAAATCTGTCAAGAACAAGAAGAAAAATCGTAGGAGAAAGTATCATCATAAGGACCCCTTTTCAAACATTGAGGATGAAAATCATTATAAGGTTGATAGCTCATTCTCATTCTGGCACTACAGGAAGTTTTTTGGTATCTAAATTAAGTTGTTCAATTGATCTGATTTAGGAAGCAGATAGTCTCTCTTCTTCCCATAATAGTGAGATTGAGGATGTTTCTAGTCCAAGTAAAACGTTTATGTTGCTTGGATCTGCTTCCCCTGAGTTTGATTTTGATGATGAGTTGGATCCTGCACTGAAGGAAGAGCTTGACAGGTTTGTTTTTTGTCCATGTTGTGCACTTGAACAATTTTTTAAAACTAGTTTGACCCATTCGAATATGAGATTTGTGTGAGAATAATAGACGTGGTAACTTCGACCCATTTACTTACATATGGATTGATATGGTTATGTTTCAACTCTAACGGGTCTATGGGGTTAAGCTAAAAGATTTAACTAAAGAGGAAACTGGTCAAATGTAAGTAAGTGGGTCAAACGAGATGTATTCAAATCCATAAAATCTTACAAGTTTTGCATGAAATCGAGTAGGAGACCTGGGTCAAAAGTAACCCGAAAATTCAAATGCTTTAAATTGTATATATATATATTTTAAAAGGAATCTTGGATTACTAAAGAGACGTGTGGCCACTGGGTGGAAAGGTGTTTAGGTTTAGTCTATTAGGGGTGTTCAAGAGTTAGACCTGGGTTCAAGTCCACTTCCTAATATTTTTTGTTCTAACAAGTTAAGTAATTTAGATTATTTTTGTACATTCATATTGATTTACCGCGATTTTTGTCTTAATAAAAAAAAAAGAAGCCTAATTAAAAGTGCTCGCAGGCAGTCCAGCCTAGGCATAACAATCTGCGCTAAAAATTGCCTGTTTTCGTGCGATTACCCTAACCAACTGATCCACCCATTTTGCCACCCGTAGCGAGTGGTTATTGAAAAGCTAGTTTTGTTTTTGGTGTTTCTAAACTACCTTCTAATGGGTTTTCTTATGTAGGGAGGTAGAGGATTTTGCTCGAAGACTGAACTCAGTCTGGCTGGAGAGGGTGCAAGGGCTCATCTCCTTTGGTCAAGGCAGGAGCATTGCACCACTATCTAGGAATGGGTAAACAGGCATGTACTATTCTTTACGCTGTTTCTAAGTTTTAGAGATATAGAGGTGGGAATTTGGTAAGAAAAGGAAAGAACTCAAGATATCAGTCTTTTTGGAGTCCTTTATGAAGGGAAAAGAAAGAAACTCGAGGGTAAGTTTTCGGTTTGTTTTCTTGAAGGTTGGGAGAATAAGCGAAATAGGGAAGAGTTTTATAAACTTTTATAATGATACCGCTGACCCTGAAGTTATATAAATTTACACAGAAAGGGTATCCTCGTAAAATACTGCCTTCCTCTTTTCCAACTTAAGGACATGATTACAACTTACAATGTAAAACTTGCTTTTGGTTTCTGAACAAAATTTTATTTATCTTCTCTGCTGCCTCGAGCTTTCTTTTAAATCTAAACTTGGTATTGACAATCCAGATATTATGCTGCAACGGAACTGGACCATACTTGATGCTGATGATTTCTCATTTTCAGGTAGGAAGGTAGCAGTATTAACTTGGCGAACCTAGTCTTATAGGATAGGCAGGAAAAGTATAAATCTTCTAGGCATGTAAAGCAAAACATGTGTGCTCTTGATGTACCCACTGAAGTCACTATGTGAAAAGAGGAAATAGAGCTATGATATTTTTGTCCCACTTTTATAAAACCGGCCTTCTATGGAGTTTTTTTTTCCTCTCAAGATATGGTGCTGTGCGTTTGTTTTCAACTTCTACTCAACGGTATCATGTATATGAGATTGCAAGTAACCTTGGTACTTGGCTAATCTAATATGAAAAAAAGTTGCAGTGAAAAAATGTTATTTGTATGCTTTATTTAAGCTTCCATTTTTTTTCTTCCGTGTCTTCTCAATTGCTCAGGAGCAAACGGGCAATTGAACCGGCCCAATGACTGGCCCTTGTTCAATCGGGCTGGACTGGACCAGAAAAGTTAATCCCTCCTTAAAAGAAACCCTATAAAAAGTGGCCAAAACCTGAAAATTATAAATCTTGCAGGCTTGCATCAACTATTTATATTCATTTAATTATCCAATCATCGAATGAGTTCAAATTATTTATTCATTTAATTATTCAAGTATATGATTGTCATTTTGTGTAGAAGGTTAAATAGTATATGATTATCATTATGAGTGGAATATCGCATCATCTATATTTCTATATATGAAAAATAAATTATTTCATCTAAAAGTTTAAATATATCTTTACTATGAAAAATTTGAAGTCCAAAATTGAAATATGCTACACTTCGGTTACTATAATGATAATTTGGAATTGTTGAGTCCAACAATTACCTAATTGTTTTTAAATAGAAGTCCAAGTTAAACTGATATAGAACTTCATTTCGAGACATCGTAATATTGATAAGCTATGTCTATACTTCGTATACAAAACATTTACATAGTTGTCTTAAACTATTTAACCTCATAAATTATTTATAGAAAACATTTTGAAACATAGAAGATAAAACAGCTTCAAACGGTATGATTATCATACATTATACGAGAGTTTTTTTGACGACTAAAAAATAGATTAATTAAGAGTTTCGATACATAAAGGATATATACCTTAAAGATATGTCTAATACTATGTTTACTTTATTCGTTTGTTAGACACATTATATATTTTCGTTTTTTAATCTTCACAAATAATTTTGTTAAATGTTTACTCTTCATTGTTAGGCACATCTTTAGAAGGCCCATTAAAAAATTTCTTTAGTTAAATCACATTTTAATACAAGTAGAAAGTCTGTTTGTTGCTGACCACGTCTAAATGTCTGATACTACTAATCCCTTGGAAAAATTTTTATGTTATTTACCTTCAAACTTGAAGGGTCAGATTTGCTTCAAGTAAAATTGTTGTTGAAGAGAAAATGTGTCAGGTGGGCAGACCTCTAAACGTATCAAATTGTATAAAAATCTCAATGTATTTTTATTCTTTGAAAAGCAAAATTGTAATCCAAAGCCATTGGTGGCCCATTAGGCAGCCAAATCAAATGTACAAAGCAAAGTGAAACCCTTATTTATTTACAACATTTCTAATTATATTCACGATACATAATTCATATAATTTATCTTATGTTACTAAGCCTGGCAAAATGGGCGGGTCGGCGGGTTTGGGTAACGGGTCAAACGGGTGCGGGTCGAAACGGGTGCAGGTCCAAGCGGGTCATTTCAAGAATGCGGGTCAAACGGGTGCGGGTAAAAACGGGTTGGGTACGGGTCGACCCGCTTTTTTTATAACTATCTTTTGCATCCTTAAAATTTTTTAATCCTTTGTTTAAAAAAATTACTATACTTTCAGTAAGCCAAAAATATAATATGTCTTAAAAAATATAAATTATGTTATATAAAAAATAAACTGTTGCACATAACTCCGATATCATAACAGTGCTCGTATTTGTATGTACATGTATCTTCTCTAAAGGATTATGAGTTTAGATTATGATTATATTTATTTATATTTATGATAATAATAAATAAAAGAAAAAAAATATATAATAATAATAATGATAATAATACTAATAAGGGCTGTATAAATTTATAATGAGATTACGTGCCTTTTCATTCATTCACTGTAACCTTCAAAGTTCAACCAGATCGGAGGTTAATTTCCTGCAAGTTTCTTCAATGCTCCCATGAGTGAGTCCCGCTAAAATTAAAAACCCGCTCAACCCTCTTAATAAAACCCGTTTGGACCCGCTGTTGTTGATCTATTACTTTGTAACCAAAAACCAAACCCGCTTGTTATTTTTTTGTTAGCCCAAATTGATCCAAAAGAAAATATAAAATACCCAAATAGACCCAATCACAAGGGATTGGGTATAGATTGCCAGGCCTAATTACAAATGAAATGCCAAATGGCGGAATTAGATAAAAGGGTGGCGTTTAGTTTGTGGTATTGAAGCTTGAGATTTAAAATCCTATCAAATTGGTCTGTTGGTTGGAAAATGAGGTAGGATTTCATATTAGATATATGGAAATGATAATATTATGATTTTTTTTTCTTTTGAATGACACTATGACAGAAATTTTATACAATATGATTCTATCCAATATGAACTCACTACCTCTATATCGATTAACATAGTCACATACAAAACAAATTCAAAACAATAATCCTATAACGTTGTAAAAACTATATATATCATAAATTTATATAACAAATAATAGGAGGTTAGAAACTAATGGCAAGTTGGCAACTCACATAAATCGTTATAGTACATACAAAATTTAAAATGAATAACTACACATTAGAATCGTCAATGTCACCAAAATTTTTACCAGTGTAAACAATCAAACAGATATCGTATTCTAAAGATACGGTTAAGCCTTTATTATGAAAATATGGGATAAAGCAAACGCTATCTTATTTCTGGGGTCACAATTGTTATAAGTCCAGGTCAAGAACAATCACAGGCTAATAAAATTCGAGTATATCCTCTTTGTAGAGTTACAACTGCCAAAACTAAAGTTGTAACCTAAGCATACATCTGTAAAACCAGGGGAAACAGATGTAAAAACACATCCATGCTATAACGATGGTGGTTAGATGACTCAAAGCTTTATTACCAGGAAAAACGGTACCCCAAATCAGCTTTGGCCGAAAAGATTAAAGAAAAGGATCAGCACAAGGCCGGAAACTCGAAACTAAAATACTACTGTATGAAAATATCTTCTCTCTTTTAAATCTTTGTTAAAAACGAGACAGAAGACCCAATGGCAAAACAGGTACCTCTGGCCAATAACAAGGTAAATAAACAGTATCAGGTCAATCAAATTGCACATGGTTGGGTATAAGGAGATGAATCTAAAAAAGATTATAATTCCTTAAGCTTCTATCCGCTAGTAAAGGCTCTCTGTTTTGGAATGTACTTTGTTTTGATGCTTTTATCAGTTTTTTTCCTAAACTTTGGTTCAACAGTTGCATGGGTTGAAGAATTGATACCCACTGTTTTCCCTACTTGACCCTTTGGACCACCATGAAGGATGTACTCTTGAGCCCCAGAAACTTGATGATCATCTTGGACATCAAGTTGCCCTGGTGGCTCGGGTGCTGACGTTAGAACCAGCTCCACATGGTCCCCTGAAATTGCCTCTTTCCATCCTACACACATAAAAGCAACAGCCAACCAGTCAGACATCAGTTGCTAGAAAAACATAGAGGTGGCAAAATGGGTGGATTATGAAGGTGGAATGAGTAAAAGGTCAAAACGGGTTTGGTTCACCTGAGACATCTGTCCATAAATTCCCAATTAACTATAAACAATTTGTTTGCGGGATATGATAATCTACACTCTGGAATGAGTAAAAGGCCAAAACGGGCATGGGATATGATCATCTCAATAATAGTGTAACTTCTAAAACAATAAAAATTATGTGGCTTTATGCTACACTTTGGACACCTTCAACGCATTCAACTCATTAATTCTTAATTAACTTTTATTATATAAAACATAGCCCGGATCGATCCGTTCATAAGTAAATAGGCTTCTAATCTCTAACTACTGCATTCCCAACACATTTTGTTTCGTCTACATCATCCACAAAGAATCTATTATTGGGGAAGAGATGAAGCGAAAATGCATGCACCACAAAGGAGTAGAGGTGGCAAAATGGAGGTCAGACAGGTTAAGTAACGGGTCACAATGGGCTTGGGTCAAAACGGCCAGCTAAACCTGAAGACCATTACAGGTCAGGTCACATCGAGTAGATCTGCCAACATTTTTTGGCCCATTCTTTTAAGATTTAAATTATTAATATATTATATATGATTACAAAATATATGTTATTAAATTTAAGTATAAAACTTTGATATAACACGAATATCAGAAATATGCAACCCTATGCCCCCATTTGACTTGTTTCTTTTTGAATCACCTCTACAAAGAATGAACCCAAAAACATGGGAATATAAAGCTTACTCTGAGAAAGAAAAGCTTTTGCTGCGTCAACAGAGAACGGTACTCTCTGTGCCTTGGCACCGTCTTCTGCCTGTACATAAGAATCATTGGTATCCTTGCTGTCAAGTCCATTCAAATTGCATGAATTTTGATGGCTCTCATTAGACAGAGTTTGGTCAGTGCCTCTTTCTGATGCTGCATCGTCTTCCAATATTTGACTATTGCTTCTATCTACCAACTGACCTCCTGTGTTGTGCCGTGGCCTCCAAAACTTGACACTAGAGTGGCGGGCGCCATTTTGCTGACCGTCAATAGAGATTCTCTTCGCCTTAGCACCATCTTCTGCCTGTACATAAGAATCATTGGTATCCTTGCTGTCAAGTCCATTCAAATTGCATGAATTTTGATGGCTCTCATTAGACAGAGTTTGGTCAGTGCCTCTTTCTGATGCTGCATCGTCTTCCAATATTTGACTATTGCTTCTATCTACCAACTGACCTCCTGTGTTGTGCCGTGGCCTCCAAAACTTGACACTAGAGTGGCGGGCGCCATTTTGCTGACCGTCAATAGAGATTCTCTTCGCCTTAGCACCATCTTCTGCCTGTACATAAGAATCATTGGTATCCTTGCTGTCAAGTCCATTCAAATTGCATGAATTTTGATGGCTCTCATTAGACAGAGTTTGGTCAGTGCCTCTTTCTGATGCTGCATCGTCTTCCAATATTTGACTATTGCTTCTATCTACCAACTGACCTCCTGTGTTGTGCCGTGGCCTCCAAAACTTGACACTAGAGTGGCGGGCGCCATTTTGCTGACCGTCAATAGAGATTCTCTTCGCCTTAGCACCATCTTCTGCCTGTACATAAGAATCATTGGTATCCTTGCTGTCAAGTCCATTCAAATTGCATGAATTTTGATGGCTCTCATTAGACAGAGTTTGGTCAGTGCCTCTTTCTGATGTTGCGTCCTCTTCCACAATTTGGCTATTGCTTTTATCTGCCAACTGACCTCCTGTGTCATGTCGTGGCTTACAAAACTTAACATTGGAATGTTCGGCAACTTTTTGGGCACCTTTGGTCTTGACTTCCGTGGTACCATTTTCTTTAAAGTCAATTTGACTATTTACTTGATGCTGACCTGTAGAGTTTCTCAGAGTCACAGATATGGAACCAATCATAAGCTGACTGTTGCTCTGAGTAGTTTGATTAATTGCACTATTGTGTACTCTTGATTGTATAAGCTCTCCATCATTTTCGGATCTAGGTTTCCTGGTCCAAACTTTACCGCCATTAATCTTTTGTTCCCTATGCTTGTGTGCATGCTCCCATTTTATCACATTGCCATTCTGATTACTACGAAAAGCATTACGACTACCTCTTGGTGATTTTTTTGGCACCTCCCATTGAGGAATGAGATCCTGTGAACCATTCCCCTGCGTCCTCTCTTGTTCAGTACAAACATCTGAATGATCAATATGAATGACCTCTTCATTGTGTGAGAGCTGAATGGGATCAAGAGTTGCGACTGCATACTCATCTGGGATGAGATGATCGGCCTCTGGAGACACCCGAGGGCTAGAACTTTCTGCTGAAGGGATGCTCTCAGATATATCAGAAGCAGGGTATACTTCTGCCTTCAAGCCATCCCTTGCCCTCTGTTCCTTCTGTCGAAGCTTCCTTCGTCTTTTCCTTTCTAACAGCTGAGCTTGCCTATGCCCATATCATACAAAAATGTGCATCATTTTTTATTGTATTAAAAATAGTTCAGATAACAAAAATGTGCCACCATTCCACAGTGCAATTTTAAGTACAAACTGCGGAATTCTATAAGGCTAAGACAGACGTTACAGTAAATTAGATTGTAGTAGATGCAATTTTTATATCGTACCAACTACATTGGGTAGAAATGTAGTTTGAATTTTATAGTTCCAGTATCTTAGAGATATGCAGTTAGAATAAATACAAAAGTACACAGTGTATAGGTGCTATAAGAGTATAAGGATGTCCAAAACAGTGTACATCCAAAAAAATGTATGGACATATAGACAAAGTCTATATGTCCATACATTTAAAGTCTATATGTCCATACATTTTTTGGATGTACACTGTTTTGGACATCCTTATACTCTTATAGCACCTATACACTGTGTACTTTTTTGCGATTGCTTTAAGAGGCGGAGCATTGTAAAAAAATTCTAACCTCCTTTTAGCAGCTTCCTCTTCTTCTACAAGCAGCTTCTGACATCTTAAAGCTTCAACATCTTTGTCTGCAAACCATGCCTTCACCTAGCAGGGTGCAATATTGTTTGGTGTAATCATATAAACTTAATCATGATCGGAAACAGTAAACAGCTCAATGATTAAGATAATTTCTTATCAATGATTCTATATTCTTCGTAAAGGAATCAAATTATAGTTACATATATATATGTATATATATTTCTATTTTCTTTCATTTTCAAGTTGTTTTCTTTGCACACTTAATCCATTATTTGGATACTATCTAATGAGAAATACTAGTTTGATGCATTTATAACGTCAAGTCTTCTATATGCATAATTTACACATTTTTATACTGTTCCCTACCCTATATATATTTAGGGCGTGCACCCGTGCACCCACACACACATCACAAGTATAATTGTTAGAAGTTCTGAACGGTACATGGCATTTTGACCCTAAATTGAAGACAAACATCTCCAAAACTGTAAGTCTGGACTTAATTTGGATATATAGCAGTTGATTTAGATCCAAATTTTTAATGAGATATCAATAGGCTTGATTAGAATTCACTTGTTCAAGTTTTATTCCTAGAAGGACTTCAGCTGGCACACTCACTGGCAGCTCACAGCTAAATACCTTCGCATTGCATACTTAAGTTTTATCTACATCAAAGCAAAATCAGGATCTTAACATGATGCCAAAGTTCTATCTAATGCTCAAAACCTGTTGGTCTCTACCAAGAAAAGAGATCACCTTCCAGAGAAATCAAACCCAACTAGCCAACTTAGATTAAATGTATCTAAAATCCAACTGGTTAGATTCACTAGCATCAAAGAATATTCTTACATTAATCAAATACTTACACATGAAGTGAACATTCTTGTTAAGCAAGTAAAGGCTAAGGATATAACTTGGGCAAAAAGTTTGGCATTCAAATACAATAAACAAATGATCCATCTAAAACTGTTACCTACCCCTTAGAGAATATCAAAGAGAATTATTAGACTATAGCTTAATAACATGACTGTTAACGTATACATAGCCAAAAAAAGGAATATACCAATTCTTGCTCAACAAGAAAAGTTGTGCAAGCGATTAAATTTCTAATTTCAAGGCCAACTTTCCCCACTTCACCGTCGAAGACATATTTGTGCAATGATTTGGCTGTTCCGGCACATAAGAAAGTTCTCTCACTAGCATCATCAAGCAAACTGAATAGTTCCTGGGAAGAAATTGGCAAACTGGAAGGTCTACCTTGGATAATATCCTGCAAGTAAGCATTCAAATGATATCGAATGAGCAAAAGCAACAAATTAAGGCACTGAGCAGGATCTAGAAGACAGAAGCCAAAGAAACGGAAGGGAAATGAATATATTTTACCACTAAAGCAGAGCCAGCTTTCACATATGCTTGTGGAAGAGAGAAAAAAACCGGGTTCCTTATATTACTTACAATATTCCTTACTATAGACACGCCTGGAACTTCCTAAATTGAAGGGGAAATCACAATCAATAGTTAGGCGTTACGGTGGATGTACTAACAAATTACAAAATATATATTAAATAAGGTAGACACAGAGTCTTCTCTGTCAGACTACAATGAAAATACTACAGATTTGCTTGGACAGGAAATGAATACAGGGAAATTTGGCTCAATAGGTGCATAGAAAAGCAGAGAGCACAGATTGCTGAAAATTTTAACATTAAACATAGAACAATTTCACAACCTTGAAGCAACCAAGAGTAAACTAAGTAAAGACGACCAGACCTATACCTCCAGATTAACATCCTTAAGAGACATAATATACTTTGCTTTATCATATTCGAGCTGCAAAAGACACATTAGTTAGCAATATGGAGCAGGGAAAAGTCTCAAGTCCCTACTATAGAAATGAAACTTTACCTTATCCCAAAATGTTCCTAATATATCCCTGAACTTCTGAGGCTCCTAAATAATGAAAGAAAAGAGAACCATATCAATAATATATGATTCATGTGCAGGTCAATTGGTCAAATACAAATTATTTCAGGCAGTTCAGGTGAATAAGTTCACAACATTTCCATAAAAAGAATTTAAACACTGGGGTGGTGTATGGCGGAAACTAGACAACAGTTTGTAAATTAAAGTAAGAGAACCTTAGGAAAATTCATAGACCGTCGATGCACTCTTATATGTCTCCGATAGTTTATAGGCGAGCAGAACTCACGGGCACATTTATCACATTTCTGCATCTGAACCTTCACAGGAGTCAACAAAGGCCAACCAGGGAGATCTGCATATACAGAAGGAATTGCTGGGTTAATGCTGCTTTATAGATATACAAGCTCTAAGATCTTCAAACAGCAAGCAGACTTCTATAGTGAAACTTAACAGCATCATCATATTCTGCTAATTTATAGAAGCATTCAGACACATGAACTATGTTTACTGCTCTAATATTCTCACCCTATTATGCAACTAACAGGAGGATATAGATATCTGTTAATACCTGGCTGATCCATGGTATGAAGAAACTGTATCCACTGCAAAGGGTTGTCCCCAGTCCTTGAGAATGAGAAAAAGGGCTCCTTCCCAACTGCTTGTCTGATGAAAGTATCCAAAGAACTTGTCGTCTCCTCCGCATTCATGGCATCTGGTGTGCTAGTGTCCAAAAGTTTTGCAACAGGCATCTATGCTAAAAGCTCTTCTCCACAACGAGACTACAAAAATTCATAAAATATCACGGGAGCAAAGCCGGAGATGAATACACTTATTAAAAATATAATGAAATTTCAACAACAGCATTGCGAGCATAATGCAAATCAAGAAAGAAATATACAAACTACTCTTATGACAATACAACAACGAACTTCAGTATCAAACATTCTAACTAGATTTCATTAACTATGTACCGAAATTGAGTTATTTTCGAATAAAAGTACAAGTGAAAGTACATTTTTAAAGTAAACTTCTCTATGGTATAACGAAACCTTTTAGTATGGTCAATTAATTTGACCAGACAAAAAGCCATTCAACATAAATGCGCATTTACTATTCGAACGTTATAGGTGCCTAGGCGGAAATGAACTAATTCTGCCGTTTTTACCAATCTGCTAAATAATAACAACAACATTATCCAAATTCCAAACGCATTATGTAAGGTTAAAGTGGTTTCAGATTCGTTCATTTCCCTGAAACGCAACCACATACATTTCCATGCAATCAATTTCACATATAATAAAAAACCTACAGACCTCATAAACTGAGGGTAGCTACATTATCCGCGCCCATTTCTCACGAAAAACTTCAAAGTTATTACAGGCTACGTACCAAAAAATGCACCTCTTACAACATTAATGTCATTTCCAAAAAATAAATCACCCTAAACCACAATGCTGAAGCTAACTCTATTCAAAACCTATCAGAGACAACCTCATTCATTTATACTTACAAATTATATCTAAAATAGGAAGTTTGGTTCGGAAACAATTCTAAAGTTACACACACAGTCATCAAACCTACACACAATGCATTAAAACATATATATCCTGCCCATTTCACAAGTTGCCTCATAAAATTAAATCAAATTACAATCATTAACATCAGATATACATATATGTACATATATATATACATCATAAATGCTGGAAAATAAACCAGATCAAACATAAAATAAATAACCATAAATTCGATAGTATCTATACAACAGATAAAACTATAATAATAAATTAATAAAGAACATATGGTAGCAAGGTTAGAATGACGTGATCTGTGATTTTAGTACGCGAAAGTAGTTAAGAGAGTTTAACGTACAGTAAGACGGTGTTGAAAGATCGCCGACGATCGGTGAGAGACTCGACGCGTCCGAAAGGCGGCGAAGGGATGGTGATATAGATATAGCAAAAGCTATATTTATATGTATATAAGTGTGTATGTTTATGTATAGGTTGTGACGAAGGAGAGAAGCAGTCGGCGAAAATTGGGGGAGAGGGAGAGAATTGACACGAGAATAAAGCAGAGAGTGAAGCCCTTTTTTCACTAGATATATATACTATAATAATAAAATAATAATTATAACTATAACTGTATTATTAATTTTTAATTACTAGAAAAACCTCTAATTATAAAATTAATTAAATAAAATAGATAATTCATTGTTTTGTTGGTTACTACAATAGTTACTACGATAAAATAAAAGGAACATGATATTTCTATTATTATGATACGGTCTGTTATACAAATAATATATTATTATAAGTTAATTAAAAATGTTAGATTAGATATATTTATTATTTTGTAAAATAAAACATAACTAAAAAGGCATTTTTCATATAATTATTATATTATTTGTAAAAACTAGTTTGATAATATAAAATGTAATGCATCATTTTTCACATAAGACAGTGGATATTTAATATTGGCATAATATCCTGTAATACAACGATGATAAATTATTATTTTTTATGTATACTAGATCATATCCCGTGTAATACGCGGATAAATATATAACTAATAAAATACTAATGTTTCATGATATCGTATATTGACAAATTGTAAATAAAAGTTGAAAAACAATAATGTTATATTTGCTTACATATAATTAAATGAGTTTAAGTATATATAGAAAAAGAATTGGCACGGTGTAGATTAAAAAAAAGAGATTTTAGTGATCAATTCTTCATATACCTAATCTTCATATGTAACAAACATACGGCTTCAAGTTTGTAATTATATTACTTTTCTATTAACAGCTTTATTTGCATCTTAGAGTTTCCATGAAACAAAAAAATTAATAAATAACTATTAATATATCTAATTTCATATATGGAATCCAAGTATTAGGGGTGTGAAAAACCAAACCAAAAACCAAAAAAACCATGAAAACCAAATAATTCGAACAGAATAAACCAAAAACCGAAAAAACAAATGGTTTTTGTTTTGATTTTCTAAAAACCGAAAGTTATAGTTTTGTATTCATATGAAAAACCGAACCAACCAAACCGAAAGAAAAATATATATTGTTTACTTTATTTAATATTTGTACATTTTACTGATTTAACAAACATAAATAAAAGATGTTAAAAAACGATGATGCTAATATTTTTATAATTTTTATCTTTTGATTATTTGAAATATTTTTTATTACGTTATATGATAAAAAAAATATATAAAGTCATAATTTTAAGTAACAATAAAAAAAAATTGAAAAACTAATTTTAAAAAAGATAATATGAATTTTAAGAATTATTTTTCATTATTATATCATTAAATTAATTAGTTTCTACAATTATAAAATGTAGACAATTACTTTCCATAATTAATGACAATATTTGAATTTATTAAATTAAAATCAAAATCTAAAAAAGTTATAAAAAGTATATGACATCAACAGTTTGATCTAATGGCTTTAATTAAAAGTTGAGTTCAAACTTCTCCATTTTGCAATTAAGGTTTCTCTTTTATATATATTTAAAGATTAGATTTTTCCTAAATTGTATACGACGGTTTTATGTGATCTTATATACTAATAGTGTAGAGTGTAGACGTGTACTTGTTGGTGGTAGGTAGTATTGTAGCACCATTATATGTAATGTAATCTGTTGGACCATTTTTATGTCATGACCTTACATGTCCGGCTTAAAATTTACATGCTCTCAATCTTTTAACACTAGAAAGAACAACTCTATTATGTTTGTTTTTTATAGTGAGTTTCTATAACTAAGTCATGCATATGTTTAGTTCTATATATAAAAGAGAAAATAGATAAAACTTTGCATCGTTGGACCATGTGGACATTTGTCCTACTAATTCTCTAACTTCACTTTTAATGGCAATTCAATTAAAGCAAAAACTTATAGTTATTACAGCGTATATTTCTGTCGTAGATAACATACATAATATTTGTTGCTTAGTCACAATATACAATAAGTATTTTATAAATACATGTTGATATATTACTTCATGTAGATGGTTTCTTATGAGATTTAAAGATTGAAGTTACTAAAAATTGCAAGTTAGAAGAGAGAATACACAAGACATCGAAAAGAAATACTTAAACGCCTTGATTAAGATCTAACTTCTAATCTACAACCTAAATATCTTTAAAGAAATTCAAGCATATAAAGATGGTTTGTGTGTCGATCACAAAAATATATATTTTAGCCAATCTTAAGATATCTATATAGAAAAGTTTTAACGGTAGATTTATGTGAAAACATCATGATTACTTTATCCTTAAGTTAGTAATTCAATGTCAATAGCCCAGTTTGAACCCGGGACCTCTAGAGAAGCATAGAGCCTCACCTCCTCATTAGAGCACTAAACCAAAAATTTATTGGCATATATCAATTTATCAAACTAGAGTACTACTGTGATAAGAATAATTAGATTTATCTTTATCACAAATGTATGTTATACTAGCAGTTGATATCAATATCAAATTAGTATCGATATTAAAGAGCTGGTTGAATTTCTTAACAATGATACAACATGTTTCAGTTATTACATGAACGACTACAATGTACCAAGGTGTTTGTAAGAAGTAGTCAACAGTCATCGAATATCTAATGTCGTATTGCTTTTCAAACAAGTGAAGCGCCATATGCATATTACATTTGATTAGTGAAACAACGATAGTATTTAACAAGGAAATATGCATTATTAATGCAGTAAAACTAAAAGTGGTTATAGCAGTACATAACTGTATTCAAGCATGGTTCCGTGATGCAAACATGATTAAAAATTCTAGATCTACAAACAACTTGATTGAAAATCAACGTAAAATATAATTGTTTAACCATTGTTTCCATAATCATTATGATGACATGATGGATCACACAGACTATCCAAAGATAAAATAAACTTTCATGAGCACAACAAGTAAAATAAAATAAACCAACTTGAGGGGTGCAAACAGTGCACCTATCACTCTGGAACACAAGGATTTGTGAACTACAAAGGAGAATGAAAACAAAAGAAAAGGCCGATCTTTAAAATTCCATGACCATTCTATTATCGATAGTATATATCATTCTCAAGTAAATTGAACTAGCTGAATATATCCCCGGCAACATTTTTCATCATGCTCTTCACCTATACACCATTATAAAACGATGCAATAATAACTAACAAGTCGATATGTTTAGATACTTTGTTAATTTTTTACAAGTCAGGAAGCACGGTTAAGATGATGTAAATTTTGTAGCTTAAGTCGAGTAACATCATTTAGCAGAGCTAACTAATGACATTTAAACTCAATCTTCAAAGTTATCTTGAACAAGCATATGAAAGATATTGATTGATGCCACTAGATTCTTCTTTATTTAAAATCTACTATAAACCATACAAAAGTAAGAGCAAGTACCTGTTTTGCCGAAAGACCAATTTCCTGAAGGTCATCAAGCTGCAATATTAAACATAGAAGTGTATAATTAGCCAAAAATGAACCTACATATAGTCGAATACAAAGTTATGAAATACTTCTTTTGATACACGTATACATAGCTTATAATGTCTTACGCTTTTAAAAGGTTCAGGAGACTCTTCACGAAGTTCAAGGATGTATGTAGCTCTTTTTTCTCCAATACCCTGCAGAAACTTTAGATATTAGGGCTTCAAGAATAGAAGGAATATATGTTTATTTTTAATATATATATATATATATATATATAAAGGTTTACCCGGATCCCTTTCAACTCATCTCTGTTAAAAGAACAAAAAAGAGATTGTTAGTTGTTTATGTTTTTATTTGTATGGAAGTACATATAAGAAAAGACTATAAGTGAACCAGGACAAGGACTACCCTACTGACAACATACAATCATCAATGAAATTTACATAGAGTAATAAAGAAAAGACTCACTTGCTTGCTGAATTCAAAAACTGCAGATAATCTTGAACAAGTGTTTGCTACAAACACAAAATGTAAATATATTAAATTATAGACTTGGCAATATGAAATAAACTATTACAATAGAATAGTTAACAAACCTTCACCCTTGAGCTACATTTGCTGAATGTTCCTGACTGACAATTTGATAAATCCATTTTATGTGTAGCTATGGGAGTTTTAGGTTCCAAAGTGTCAACTTCTTTTAGAGGGTGTGAAAGAACATGCTCATTGCTCTCCTGTTGCAAGTCCTTAGAAGGGGATGTCGGCCTATTTACACACAAAGGAGTCGGAGGATCTACATCTTGCACGTGATACTTTGCATCTATAGATAGCAAACGATTCAATATTTTTTCTAACCCAAAACTCAATGGTGCTTGCCCTTCATTAGAGAGATTACTGTTGTTCTCCTTTTCTACATTGTCACCTGTAATATAAATAAAACCAGGTATTATAAACAGTTTTTTTTGTAGCACCTATAATTTCAGCCAAAGATACTCAGAAGGACTTGCCATTGATATGAGGAATACATTCTGTACAGTTGCTTTGTGTATTTACTGAAGCATCCTACAAAACAATTATTTAACAAAGAATTGATAAACAGATCCATAATAGGGAAACTCACGGGGATTGATAGCAGTGTAAATGAAATTACAAAACTATAATAAAACAGTGACCGCCTTTTGAAATACAAGCAACAACATCTCTGGATTAGCACCCGATTCTATAGCTTACTGCATTAAGAAGGGCTTAATAGCTTTCCTTTTTCATATTTGAATGTATTCCTTTTTCAAAAAAAATAAAATAAAAAAAATACGGTAATTCTATGAACTATAGTGGCAATGTGAATAGGCGAGTAGTTATAGGTGTTATTCTTTACTCTACCTCCTCAGGTGAACAAGTCAATACAGCTAAGGGAACATCTTCAACATTTGAGCTGAATAAGGCACCATCTGATATACAGTTTTCCTGCATTCCATTTGCAAAATGCAATAAGATTAAATAGGACTCAAAGACCAACAAACGCCGTAACATTATACACAAGAGGATAGTCACTTAAAAAATATAATATAAAAAGGTAATTACAAATTATTGTTTTTGTTTATCAAATGTCATACCTCCTTCACATAAGGTACACAGGCAAAATCACCACTGAGAGTATCTGGCTTCACTATGTTGGATAGTTTATTTGCCTGCTTTCAATTTGCAAAAGTTTGAACGTTTGTAACAAATTATGATAAAACATTTAGTTTCTAATACCAAATCATATAGATACACACAAAAATAAGGTATTGGTCTCCACATGCATAAATAGTAGAATATGTGAAACTATAAAAGAAAATGATAGATTTTTACCATGTTTGAAACTTGCTCCTTAATAGCATTTGCTTGCTTTGTACCACCAAAAAGATTCCTTCAAGTCCAACAATAAGCAACTTAATATATGAGAAACACATGTTATCTCAGATTGTAAGAAATAAAATGTTAACGTCGTATTACCTTCCTTTTAGCAAGACGTTGGTTTTCTTTGTAGACAAAGGCAATCTGGAGTTGGTTAGTTTTTTTGTCGTGGAGCTTACACCGACACCAGAATTGGCTTTATTTGCAGATGCAGGTACATGGGAGTGGGAATGTTTCTTTGCAGAAGAGAATGCAGAATTGGCTTTATTTGCAGATGCAGGTACACGGGAGTGGGAATGTTTCTTCGCAGAAGAGAATGCAACCATAGGTTTGATATCTTTCAACCTTGAAGCTAAAGTTACGGCATGAATAGTGTCTGGGCAATACAATGGATTCTGCAATCAAAGAAAACTTGGTTCACTCGAACATAAAAATTAACTAATGAGAAACAATGAACTGGACAGCTTACCAAGAAAACGAGAATGGATATAAGATTATTTCCACCAAAAGAATCTTGTAGCACTCGAGCAAGTTTGCTTTCTCGATAAGGGACACGACTCTCATTGGCATTGATGGCATGGATAACATTAAGGAATGCATTTAGAGACTTGTTGATTTGTGAATCCTGTACAAAGTTGGTTCCATCAATACTATTTCTTCGGGGATTTTCATAGCCTGGCAGATATCATACAGTTAGTATGTTACACATACGAAATTGGAATGATGATAGCATCAAGCTAAAAACTATAACACTTAATCTTTACTGTAGAAACCTTGTATAGAACTTATTGTGTTCATACCTATTAAATCAACGAAGTTCATCTTTCCAACACATATTGGGTTTGTCCCTTCATCACAAGCTAAGATGTGTATCGTTAAAGCTTTATGGCTTCTTCGTGGCAACTCTAGGGTTAGCTTTTGTGTTGGTTTGTTCAAAATCATCCCATTGCAGTATAACTTTTGGAATTCTAGCATTGATTTCACAGGTACCTGTCACCGGTTCTATATGTTGTTACTTTTTTTTATAAATGTACTTAACAACATATAGAAAAATTATATGTGCCACATTTAGATTAGCAATATTTAACTTGCCTTGGAAAGCCCTTTAAGCATAATTTTTCCTTGAGCATCTTCAAGTATGTGAACTTCGGGATTTTTGGAATCTAAAAGATCATAAACGTGATTCTGGAAAACTTCATAGATTGACACTGCAACTGTATGTCTTCCTCCTACAATTTTGAGAATTTCATCCATTACCAACATTCCCAAACCCATATTTTCTTCCGAACCCTTCAAACAAACAGAAAAAATACATAAGATTAGTATTTGATAGTAAATTAACCGATGCGGTACTTTCAGAATTGTTGCTTAACCAAGTTGATTTTGCAAATTTAATTGCAAATTAAGTATGAATTATCGTGAAAACTTTTGGTCTAACCACAAACAATCAATAATAAAATTAAGAAATAGAATATAAAACCGAGTTTACTTGGACCGTGTGTGTTTTTCCACTTCCTCTAGCACCAAATGCTATAATCGTCGAGTGTTCACCATCAAAAACCTTTGAAATTTGAGGCTTAACCTCCTTTAAATATATTAGAGCTGTATCTTCATTTTGCCCATAGCATTGGTCCACCTCATACTCATTTTTACGGCTGGAAAAACAACACATATAATATTATAATTCACATCATAAAAAAACTTCAGATCAGACTATGACACAAATTCACCAAAATTTTACACATAAAAAAGTACCATGAAATATGATCATTAAACGAAAGAGTAACTTTCTCAGAGGCCTCGGATTTACGGACAGATATTATACACGAAGAGTGTGTGGCATCAGATGCCAATTCCTGATTACTGAAACCTCGGATCCTAGCAACAACTCTGACTTTTCCGCTAACATTCAAGCATTCTTTAATTTGAGTTTTTGAGGACGAATCCATACTCAACACTGTAAATTCAAGATAATTCAATCTTAATAAACAAAACAAACAACTGTTTTGACTTAATTCATACACACATTATTTATCCAATTAGTCACTTTATCAATTCAGTAATTTAATTACTAAAAAAACAAACAAGCCCTAAATAAAGTCAAATTTCATGTGTTTTAAACAAAAATAATTGTTAATTATTTATATATTATTTAATATATTAAGTTATCAAAAGTATTTGTTTTTTTACTTAATAAACAAATATTCAAAAAAAGAAAACAGAAAACCCTAATTCTTGCAATTTCTCATCAAATTATTGAATCATAATTATTACGTATAACGAACTGATGTAACGACTATAATCACATAAGTGATACATAATTATATATGTGTGTGTGTGAAATTTAAAAAGAGAGATCAAGGTACCTGTGATATGTTCCGGGCCGGAGAGATAGCGGTGAAGGATCTGACGAGATAAAGTGGCGGAGGTAGGGCGTGATTTGTATGAATTGGGACGGAAAGAGTGTGGAGGACGATTGATTAATTAGAAGAACGTAACCGTTAGCTTATTTGAATTTGCGCTCTACTTGCCACTACGCTCCTTGTCTGTGACAGACTTTTTTTTGTTTCTAGTTCTACACTTCTACCCCCAATTATTTTTTCGATTTTTTAACGGCCAATTCTATACCTTCAAGCTCGATAAAAGTAGTACATTACGGTCAAGTTTCTTTTTATTAACAGACTAGGGTAGTGTTTGTTTAATGACTTAATATATAACGCGTGACTTAATTAAAAATATTTAATATATTAAGTGTCCTTGAGCTTTTAGCTCAATGGTTGAAAGACCATCCCTCCTTGCATGAGGTCTTGTGTTCAAGCCTTGAGGAGGACATAAGAATTAAGTCCCTTTATGAGGACTTGGCTTGGGTATACTCAGGTTGAAGTCTGAGGGGGCAGGGTTTACCCCTATTAATCGGCGTGCTTTCAGGCGGATTAGTAGAGGGTTTTCCCCCCATCGGGTATTTGAAATAGGCATTTCTACTTCGAGGGAGCTCTCTAGCGCGGACCCGGTTAAGACAACGTATGCTAGACCTCTCGCTGTCGAATCGCGACACGAAGTTTCCAGCGAAATTCACCTTTCAATTTTTTTTTTAATATATTAAGTTATCAAAAGTATTTGTTTTTTTACTTAATAAACAAAACTGTTTTGACTTAATTCATACACACATTATTTATCCAATTAGTCACTTTATCAATTCAGTAATTTAATTACTAAAAAAACAAACAAGCCCTAAATAAAGTCAAATTTCATGTGTTTTAAACAAAAATAATTGTTAATTATTTATATATTATTTAATATATATATACACATTATTTATGTATTTAGTCACTTAATACATTTAACGCTCAATGACTAAAGAAGAAACATGTCCGCATTTGACTATGAAATGAGAGTTTAATTTTGCTTTTTACGTTTTAACTAATCAAAACAACTTTTAATTTCTAAAACCGGATTATATAAGTTTTTAAACTAATTATTTTGTACACATTGGAAAAAAAAATTCAAATACTCTAAGGGAAAGTTGTTACATTATCATGATAATAAAGCTGATATGACACATGTCATGAATAAAAGAGATGTCTTTAATATGAATAGACTAAAAATATGGTAAGTAGTACGTAGTTATCCCCGTTTATATTGTGTGACGCTATGATATGAAATATAATATGAAGGTATGAAGTAAAATAATACAGTATCCTATTTAATTTTAAATTTATACAGATTAAAAATGATATTTATTAATAATGGGGTTGGTAGCTTATTAGTAAGGTATTTCTACCGAGAGGGATACTTAAGGGGGGTGGGGGGAGGGGGAGTTTTCGTAAATTCATGAGTCTCATCCTAAGCATTCGAGTAAGTTTTAAATTAGGATTGCCTGTCGTTAAAAAATTATATTCAATTGATTGATATTCATTTTTACCCAATATTCTCTAGTCAATTTCAAATTGGACATCGAGAAGAAAAAATATTATGTTTGATTCATATTTAAAAATCATTTTTACTCCAAATTTTTCAAAAAAATTACAACTAAACCATATATGTCTTAGGCGTTTATGCACTTTTTCAAACAAAAAATATTATTTAATCAACACTATACTACAAGAGAGAATGGTGTACCCCGGTGAGCAACGCAGTCACCGACAGATACTTTTTGAACAACATTCTGAGCGATCGGAAGGAAAGTGGGGAGGGTGGTTACCAGCTTGCTCACCATAGCTCTCTTCATTTCATTTTTTCGTCCCTGAAGTTGGCAGTTTTTTCACTTTTCGTCCCTAATGTTTAAAAATTACAATTTTAACCTTAAAGTTGGCAACATTTTGCAATCAAGGTCCTTCCCCTAAACGGCGTTCGTTTTTTGCCGTTAACGTACACACGTGCTAAACACGTGAGGGTATTAATGTCATTTCCTTGTTACACCTGACTACCTTAGGGACTAAAAGTGAAAAACGTGACATGTTTAGGGACGAAAATTGCAAAAAATCTTATTTTAAAGAAAAAAGGGTCTTTTTCTTCATCACCATCAATGGAGTCGTCTTCTTCATTTCATATCTACATCTATATCTAATTTTTTCTTTAACGGACATCAATATCTAATCTAAATAAAGAACAAATAAATTAAACTACAGCTTCATATGCATAAATATAAACAAAATCATAAATTCCAAATCAGTTTCTTAAATATATACAAATCATAAATATATAAATCCCAAATAAATTTCTCAAATATACACAAATCATGAAACTCAACATCATCATCACACTGTACATCCAGTGACCTTCAACCATGTAATAGTAATAATATAAGTGTTGGTGAGTGTTTATGGGTATTCGGCTGAAGTCAAGAAAAACATAGAATAAAAGGGTGGATTTCATCAATGAATTTAATTCCTACAGATCAAGAAAAAAAAACCTTACTAATAACAATAATACTAATGATAACCAAGTTCTAGCAAATTGAAAGTTGGTGTGTTTTCTGTACTCCGTGCGAGAAGAAAGAAAACAAAACAGGAAAAAAGAATTTTATTTTAGAGCTTAGCGTAGTTCCATTTCTACTAAGGTATGATTTCCAATTTTATTATTATTGAAATTAGGGTTCTTGAGGAAATTAATTTTGGGGATTTTAGAGATTTTCTCAACCACCTTCATGCTGCTGCCATAGACGATCTTCAAAGCTAAACCACCATCGCCACATATCCAAGTTGATTGCTTCCTGCACGGCTGCACGTGATTGGTGTAGTTTTATTTTAGTTCATAATGTCTGGTGTAGTTTTGCTTCATCACCCAATTTCAAGAAGACGACTCCATTGATGGTGATGAAGAAAAAGACCCATTTTTCTTTAAATTAAGATTTTTTTCAATTTTCGTCCCTAAACATGTCACGTTTTTCACTTTTAGTCTCTCAGGTGTAACAAGGAAATGACATTAATACCCTCACGTGTTTAGCACGTGCGTACGTTAACAGCAAAAAACGAACGCCGTCTAGGGGAAGGACCTTGATTGCAAAATGTTGCCAACTTTAAGGTTAAAATTGTAATTTTTAAACATTAGGGACGAAAAGTGAAAAAACTGCCAACTTCAGGGACGAAAAGTGTAATTTACCCTTATTTTTTTTGAGAAAAGTACATTTTTGGTACCTGAAGATCTTAGGGACTAAATGGGGGAGGAATGGGGAAAGGGTAGTAAGGTATTTAGTAAAGATGAAGAAAAGGTGAGAAAGAGTGGTAAGTTACTCCCCCACTCCTTTCTTCGTGTTTTTGGAACCTACTCAACCATAAATAGGCATTCTTTATCACTAAACCAACGATGTCATTTTGCCACATATATCATTCTATTTATGTTTTCATATTTAATTCGTTAAAAAAGATTTTGATTTTTTTCCCCGGTCTAATACAACCATCCGTGCCCTCACCATCACCACCACCCGTCTGCGTCATCACCATATTAATAACGAGTTCTTTCACGACATATTTTGCAGCGACCACATTGCGCGAGTACCCTCTCGTTATAATAACTTAGAACAACTATCTACTTCTCATATAAAAAATGTGTGTTTTTAAAGATGAATGGTTGGAATTCGATTAAGATGGGAATTAAGAGAAATTGTATGGCTCGTCCACAAAATAGCTCTATTAACAGTGAAGCCATTATTCATAATAGTGTTTGTCCAATTTTAATTGAAGAGGAAACTCAATGAAAAATTGAAAACACATTTTCTGATATTAGTAAGGTCATGCTAATATGAAAATGGGAAAAGTGAATATGGGAAACACCTCACATTCAAATATTTTAATATTTATTTGTATTTTAAATAAAATCATGGGCCCCCATGAATTTTATGATTAAAAAAACAAAATGTGAGGTGTTCCCCATCTAAGCTTAGATGGGGGACAACCCCATACTCACTTCCCCCTATGAAAATTTCGTTAATATCCGATCTTCGAACATATAGACAATATTTATTTGTATTTTAAATAAAACCATGGGCCCCCATGAATTTTATGATTAAAAAAACAAAATGTGAGGTGTTCCCCATCTAAGCTTAGATGGGGGACAACCCCATACTCACTTCCCCCTATGAAAATTTCATTAATATCCAATCTTCGAACATATAGACAATACTATTTAAAGCTTTTACAATTGTAGACACAAAGTGCTACAAATTAAAATACAAAAACTAACATTTGCTTTAAGAGTATTATCGAACATATCCAATACACCAACCAAATGATTAATTTCTGGAAAAACAGACAGACATATTTATCATAATTGTTCAGCTTTTTTGACGTACAAACTAATAAACAAACCCTGTCATTTGCAATTGTGTGATACCGAATTTATAGAATGGTGCAGTTGGCATCCCAATTACAATCTGTAGTCCTGCTTATAAAACTCACATACTACTATTTTTGCCTACTACTTATCTTCATTTATCTGCTGGATTTTCTTTCTAACATCATTTGATACCACCCATCCACCCACCCACACATTGTTTTTGCCAAAAGTTCATATAATTTGACATGAAGTACGATAACAAATTGTTTTTGCCAAAAGTTCATATAATTTGACATGAAGTACGATAACAAATATCATCTATAATTTTGTTCATCGATAAAAACAACGTTGATACATAGTAACATATCGATGGTTTTTAACTAGGGTATCAAGAATTGTTACTGAAACATATTTTGACATGAATAACGATTACAAATATCATCTATAATTTTGTTTTTTTACACCAAGTTACAAAAATGTTTTTGGAGCATGCACTAGCATACCCAATGTCCCTGTGTAATCAGCACATGTTACAACTCTTCCTACACGTTCCATAATAATCAGCAGTGCCCACCATGTATATCGGGTTCCTCTCACACTCGCCAACAGCAGCCCATTGGGAGCACTTGTCATCCTCGTCCGTACATAAATAATCATCCCTCTTTTCTGATTCTATGGAATTCGTTCGAGTCACTGATGTTACCACAAAAATCTTTGTGGCCCACCACATATCTCCCTCGGTAATTGGGCACCTAGCATGTAAGCTACTTGGGTCTAAACTAGTATTTGGATGGAGATTGAAGAACAGCATTGCATTACCTTTAATAGGTTTTGTTATTTGACTACTCCTAGTACAATTGGACAATATTCTGTTTATGTTTTTTGGTCTCGAGCTTCCTGCCTGCAACAGAATTAAAACATAACTGATAGCAATAACAAGAATGATAATGGTTAGGACGCAACAGAAATGAAAAAACATAACTGATAGCAATAACAAGAATGATAATGGTTAGGACCGATGATCCTATATCTTCACTTCTAAACGTTAATAGCAATGCTTACTCCCCATTAACCTCAATTTAAATCCATAATTATACCTAGGAATTGTTTATTTGCCATAATTATATTCATAAAAAACTAACTACCAAATGGTATGTTGGGTATGCGGTAATGGAGGTCAGAACATAATAAGCCAATAAACTATTACGATGGAATGATGGAATGGAAGCACTTGTTTTTCTTTCTCGTGATCTTTAACAATACAAATCCCTCTAAATTTTCAATACTTCAATCTACTAGAAAGAATTGTTCCTACAATAGCTAAGTTGATTTTGGCTAATCTTTTGTCAAAATGTATTCCCAAAGCTTTAAATTAAGTCCCCATGTGGTCCATGTCTCTTTAACCATAGTGGACGATTTAACTCTTCCATGTTGGCCATGGTACTGGTCCTGGGGGCCGCCAGAGGGTCTGTTACCCTTCTTTAAAATTGTTTATTTTTTATTAACAAAAAGTTCGATGAACTTTATTAATATATGTACCAACTAAAGAGACTTTAGTTGTAATTAAGTTTTATATTTGCATGACAAGCCTGCAAGAGCTGAACCATGGGTTTAGCTTTTGGTGAGCCTAGTTTGAGCTTAAACATGACCTGTACCCAAGTCTATTGATCGCCTTTCTGAGGTGAGCTCGAGTATGGTACAGCACATAGGAAACCCCTATAAGAGTAAATCGTATTTGTCTTACCTCTGCTCCAGGAAAGAGGATCTGACCACCTTGTGTGACATTTGAAAGATAAAGTACAACTGTCGCCAGTATACTTTGGCCATGCTGCATAGACAAGTTACCCATGTAATTATGGTTCTCTTTAGTCTCTTCAAGTCCAGAATGAAGAACATGCAGCGGCTTTCCGAATTCTGGAAATAACCCATCTGATATTAAGAACTAAACTTGACAATGATTACAATAAAGGACAAAAGAATAACAATAATTAAGGCAGAAACCTTTCGGAAGAAAAGTCCATGCTGAAATCCGTTCCTCGATCCTTGCAGTTATTTCATCCTGAAAGATATAAGAGGTAATATGTGTTCAGGTCAATACAGGTTGGGTTGACCCACACAGTTTTTTGAATTTAGTAAGAAGTTAATTATAAACTATTTTGTAGCATAATAATGATCTACCTGTTAACAAAGCAGTTTAAAAGGTTACAACACTTATGCATACTATGGGAAAGTTATAAACTGTTCCACACTCCCACCCATTTCAGAAAAATGACATGAAATTCGCCCATCAATGTTGGAAAAACAAAATAAAGTTATCCAAACGGATGATACTCATCGATATGGCTGATTGGCTGTTGTGGGATCTAAAGGTGGGGCACCTTTGGTACCAGTAGGATAAAGGACTATTGGTGGGTGGCAAAACTACTAATCCATGTTGTATCTTGATTCTTTCTAAATAAATTATTACCAATGGTGACCAAACCTAATATGCTAAAATAAACTTTGTCACTTGAACACCAAAAACAAAATCTAAAGAAAGATGAATGAGTTTTAAAGATGATCTTGCTTCAATTTCTATAGAGATATCTAAGTTTGCAGTTCCTTCCACAGCATCAGTTGAATTGTCGCTGCTAGAATTGTCTTTATTCCCACTTCCCTACAACCAAAGAAATACACTTTGTTACACACAAATGATAAAAATGAAAAGTAGAGTGCTATTGATAACGATCATTGCACTATCAAACAAAACTATTTGGCCAAGGTACATGCTATCTCCAACTTTCCAGTCAAGATGTGGAATATTGACACGTTTTTCGTAACAGACCAAAGCAAGGTACTAGCCCAATGAGGCAATAACATCCAAGTCAATTTGAAACCCGGAGGGAAGTTATTAGTATCCCTTTACGAAATACTTACAGCAAAAGGTCCAAATACTAATCTATAAATCTATAATCACATAGCCTGCAAAGAAATCCAACACACTATACCTCGAGGGGCCACTGCTTTGTTACTAATTGTAACGCTAACGCCCAACCCCATAGTAACAGACTGAGGCAACGACCACCAGCTCAACTTACAACAACAATGGAAGTTGTCAACGATGAATTTTTCCTCAATGAGAATATACGTAACCCAATATGGTCAGGTCATTTTCTATGCTGGCTGGAAAGTACCACAGCAATAACTTATTTAACTTAATAGTTCACAGGCCAAATAAATACGAAACCCAAAACAATCATAGAAATCAGGGGTTTTACCAAAGATATCAGGTGCTCACACTCTTCATCCGATAGGAAGCCATTGTACAAGAACACCCTATCCAAAGTAAGACAACGTCAATAACGTATAATTGTAAGAGTACTGCTCTTCGAAACAAATGGAACTTGTTCCGTCAATATTAGATACTAATGATTTTTGATCTTTAACAAACACATATAAGTTGATGAAATTTCACCTACCAAAACATAAGCTATAATCAATATTTAGTAGTAAAATTGATCTCTTTTCACCAATTAAAGATAATTAAAAGTACCTGACCTTGGTCGCCAAGAGAGCTCAATAACTTGTGACGGATCAATGGTGTTAGGAGGAACTGCACGAACCAATTGCATAACATTATCTTGATTGGCTCTTATTAGTTCCTTCCGGCTAAACACAACAAACAAAATAAGGTCGTATTATCATAATAAAAGTAAACTTCATACTCACAAGAAAAAAAACGCACACACAAATACTGCATAGTCCAATATTTTCTATTATTATTTTTATATCATAATAAAATTTATAATAGAATGGGATGCTGGATGCATGCAAGAGAGGAGGGACGAATTCTAGACAACAGGTATTAAATAAAAGGATGTGTGCTGTCTGAATACGAAATTAATTAATTAGGGCTCAAACGAAGATAACACATGTTATGATTTTCCAAAATCAACTGAACTGACGATATAGGAATATAGAGATATAATACCATTGTGCAAAATAAAAGGGGGAGAAACAACAATAACATATTGTAACGGTTAGAACATGACGAAGAATTGACACATCTTTCCCCATGGAAGACGTCGGTAAGTAGTTATGTATGTACATTAATTAAATTGCTTGTATTTTTTCTTTTTCTTTTTCTTTTTTTGTTATAATATAATAATAAATTCTCTACTCTTCTTCGGTAATTTTTATAGTGGAGTTTACCATGGTAGCTTAACAAGTAGTCAAGTAACATGCAGGGCCGGGCGGCCGGCTCAACATTTGGTGAATTTAAATGAAATCGATTTTGGGTCATCTTTTAAAACCTCTAACAAAATTCATCTCTTCTATTCGGGCATAAGATATAAATTTGAAGTTCAAAACCAAATAAAGACAACGAATATAACTTACATGAGTGAAATCAATACTAATCAAAATCAAATCAATACATAAAAAGATATTGTATTTAAGTAATACACTATAAAAACCATACGGCTATAAAAGATGAAACAATATCTAATTGAATATCCATTTGACCTATGTTGGAGCTGTTGTTTCTTAATTCACCACACATACACATATTTGTGGTGTTCTACTCGCTGCTACCCTTACGTAAATAAAACCAAGTAAAAAAAATCCTATGTAAAGATTCATTTAACAACTAGATATGTGAGACCGATTCAAGATATTTAAAAGAAATATAGATGAAATATCATGTATGGTCTTGTAAGTTGTACCGGTATAAGCCCAAACCTTAGTAAGACCTCACAGGTGGCATAAATAAATAATACAATGGGTTTAGAAGGTGCGAACTTTTTAAAACCACAATGAGGGTTGTTGTCCATGGATGAATTTCAAGGTAGGTAAGATAGGGGTGTTCCCTATTTGGTTTCTACTTAAACTGTCCAATCCAATTGAATTGGTTATGAACATAAAACTCGGTATTATACCTTAATAAATTATATGATGTAATTTCGATTCTATGAATTTTTGATTGAAATCTATGAGAATGAGGTCCTTTAGAAAATAGTAATCATAAAATTTAATTCTCTGTATTCAGTATTTTATTGTCTTGGTAATGTTATATATTTTCTTCACAATAACAATATTTGTTTAGATACATGATATATATCATTTTAAGTATGGTATTTTGGTCTTAATAACGATGAATACGGGCATGTAGGAACAGCGGAATAGGTGGAAAAAAACAAACTATAGAAAGATTTGGCGTTGCTCACTAAATTATGTGGTTAATAAATTTTGTAATGATTGGTAATTGGAAAGATATAGATAATATAAAGATGATATAAGTGTAAAGATAGAAGAAGATATGAGCTTGCAGCCCATACCTTAACTATAGATGGGAAACCGGATGGCTAAAGGGTTTACCCCAAAATATGATCATTTCCCTTTATCATTTTATTGCGGCGGTGTGGTGAAGCCGTGACGGGGTGAGGTTGAGACGATGATTGTGGTGACCAATGGTGATGGTGGTGTGTAGCAGTAACGATGTGGTTATTGATGTAAAAGGAGTACGGTGAATAAAAAAGAAAGGTAATTTAGGTAGATATGGGCTAAATATATATTAGGGATATAATTGGTAATTTAGTGTGTGAGTTGAAAAAGAGTTAGGTGGGAGCCCCTTTTGTGATTGTGAGGTCCTAGATCGAATCCTGAAAGTGCAAACTTTTATCCCTAATCATTGTTGTGCCTTCAGGCAACTAGTTAAGGGTTTTTTTCCTACGGAAAGGTGAGAAGATATGTAAAACTAACTTAAGCCGAATCCACAAAAAAATGAAGTAAATAAAAAATTGAGGGTAAATAAGGTATTTTAAAGTATAGAAAGATAGGGATAGAGATATATATGTACGTTGTGTTGGCCGGAATAAACCCAGATTCCCCGATCGATAAGTAACGATTCTAAAGCGAGGAGGTTGTTGTTCGTCGATCCACTTCAAGGTTAGCAACAATTATGGGCGGAAAAACAATTCTGTTTTTTTCTTTCTTACTTTCTATCTTATTTTTTACTATTATTATTACTGTTCTAGATTTTAGATTATAATATATACTGTTGCAATTCTGAGCTGATTCCTTAAACCAACCAAGTATATATATTTAAAAATAAATTATCCGATGAGGTTCTGTTAATGTAATATGGAAGATCAATTAAACCAAATCTAGTATTAAAAATTGTTATTAATAAACATCTGATCCTTTTAGCTTATGTGTGCAATTAGGTCGGTAAAGCTTATAAATTTATAGCTATTTAAGCTGAGAACATAAAATCTCAAGTATCGGCTACTAGCTGTTTAAGCGCAAACCTTAGAAAATAGAAATACAGCTGGTCGGGTGGCCTACGGCTTTGTTTGTAAAGTTAAGACATCTGTTGTGCACAACCCTTACAAAAGAAGAGAAAAAAAAGGTCCTAACTTGTCAAAGAAAAACCCTCAATTTGAGACAAGTGATGTTGAGGACAAAAAGAGGAGTCTGTATATTGATCGGTTTCTAAGAAATTTGCAATTTTGTTTGGTTGTCTCACTGTATCTAATTTTTCATTTAAGGACATATAAATTCTGAGCTGATTCTTTAAACCAGCCAAGCCACCATTTTGATATTTAGTACCATTCTCGATTAATATGTTGATAGAGAGTATTGTTATACATGTGTATACTCGGTGCTGAAATGTGAGTAGTATATATCGAAAGACATACCAATTAAAAAGATTTAATTCGATATTTTTTTTCTTTCAGATAAAAATGGAGCAAGTGAAGAGAAGTAGGCGGCTGATGCACCCTTGCACACAACAACATCTCATACAGGATGTTCCCCAGGAGTTGATCCAATATATTCAATCGTTGTTGCCCGTAGAAGATGCCGCTCGCACCAGTGTCTTGTCAAAGTCTTGGCTACACGCTTGGTCTACCATCCCTACCCTCAGGTTTCGTCAATCCGTACAGTATTTAACCCAGCAACAAAAAGCAAATTACATCAAGTTGATTGACGGCACTCTGACAAGATATCTTTGCGACAACATACCTATCACAACTTTTCATCTTGACTTCGGAATCGACAACAAGGAGTCAACCTGTCTTGCTGAAAATTGGATTCGGCCAGTAGCTTCCAAAAGTTGTCTCAACGAACTTTGTTTGACAATTTGGTTTGGGATTTCTTTTCCGTTTACCATGCCGGATGAGATATTCAGTGGTGAAAACCTAGATAAATTAAGTGTAACAGATCAGGGCTTCAGTAGCTACTCCATTTTTATTGGTAGCAACCCGTGATCAAGTGTGTGAATCTACGAGTACTCGAGTTGATCAATGTGCACATAAGCCAAGAGTTGCTTGATAACCTATTCTCTACATGTAACTTACTTTGAAAGGTAAAGCTTTTACTTCCCGAGGGTGTGATGATGACAGCCAAGGTACGAAACCATCGTCATCTCCGCGTATTGAAAGTTCTTTCAAAACAACCGGATCATAATTTGGAAATTTACAATGTCCCAAGTCTCCACCAGTTGTCTTACGACACAAGACTGGGTTATCGGTGGAAGCCTCTGTCATTCAAAACAGATGTATTATTACACGTGAGAAAATTGTTTTTAGCTGGTGTGATCGTGGACAATGTATTTCTTGACATTATCAATTCGAAATTTCCTTGTCTTGAGAGCTTGACCCTTGTAAGTAATTTCTGTGAGATGGAAACCTTGGATATCAGAGGTGTTTTCTTGACGAGATTGCGCATACGAGTGTGGGTACTCGATGAACTCGTCAGCATACAAGTCTATGCTCCAAAATTACAATATTTCCGTTACACTGGCCCGGTATTGGATAGCCTACTTTTTCCAGCCATTGCTCCCGAGCAAATTCATCTCAGACTGGAGTTGGAAAAACCCATTGATTCTTCGTTCTTTCTCAAGCTTAGGGAAGTACTCAACTTTCAAACCAATTTTAAAATTAAAGTAACTTTCCGATCCCCTGAAAAGGTACTGGCGGTTGACATTGATGTTAATGATGTGAGGAGAAGGGTTCCAATTCCGGCTACAAATGTCCAACAAATATATTTTTCGTTTCCAGATGAAAGCTTTTGGGAGTGTGCTCCATTATTTGATGCATTTTTTTCTATTTGCCATCCCAAATACGTGAAGGCACATCAGTTCCGTACCTGCACTATGCCCTGGAATATAAACTACTTCTGGAAGAAAATCGTAACGGGGATGATGGAAAGGAAAACCATAAAGAAGAAGTATTGGCCAGACTTGGAAGATATTGAAATAAAACATCCTGTTGCTGGGAAATGGAAAATACTAACAAGTTCTTGGATATGTTTCGCGGAACTACTGGATAGAGTCAAGTTCAGATTAACTTGGTGTTCTCCATAGAATAGAAGCTGCCGTGCTCACCTGTGGTTCTTTTTTCTTTTTGATTTACTGTAAAAGTTTCAACATCTTATAAGTTTATTTGGTTTGCTATTTTGTATAATAACATACGAGTAATAATTATGTTCTGTGCTTCTAATGGAATAATGTCTTGTCTTATGTTTTGTCTTACGTTTTTTAATGATGCTGGAACATATGAAACAGAAAATGATTCATGTATTATAAATGCTAGTTTGTTTAGTTATGATTGTATCAGTCTGCTATTGTCATGTTTTATGCTTGGCTTTGGTGTTGATGTTCTTGGTCAAAGTGGTGATAATGTGGTTAGATGGAAAAAATTTTCCTTCAGTTGGGCAGATTAGATTACTTTTTCCCCACAATTTATAGAACAAGTGAAGGTGTGGTAACTGGTGAGTGTCATCTAAAGATTACAAGCTTTATAATGGAGTAGCTACAAATTTGTGTGTCTCATCCAAACGTACTAGCTTGATCCGAACGGAGAGCAACCTAAAGAAGCATGCAGAGTTCCAACATAGAGGTTTTGTTTTTTCAGAAATGCATATGAACACATCTTGGTTTTGTTTTAACTTGTTGATCGAATCAGTTGATAAGCTAACGCTGGTAATTTAAAGAGAAGTCCGTGGACCATTGTTGTCAAACATTGCGATGTTTAGATTTTTGATATATCTCTTCTTCGATTTTTGATTGCTAAAGAAGAAATTCCAAGTTAACACTATACCTTGATTAGAGAATTAATGGTTATTTCTTTCTGCACATCTCAACTACTTCTCTGTTGTTTCTTAATTCATTCATTCCGCACATCTCATCTACTTTCCAATTGCTTCTTAATTCATTCATTTATTTCTTTCTGCACATCTCATCTACTTCTTTATCAACCATTAAATAAATACATACGTACAATAATTTATTTATAATACCAACCAAATCATTTTAGTAAACAAAACAACAAATAATCACAACACATTTCAACCAACTATGGAACTAAGAAAGATAAACTGGAACCCAAACAAAAGTGAAAACCAAGCTCTGTCTTCGATCCAAACCAACCCAATCCGTCGCTGTGGGCAACCAAACCCAACCCATCCCAAACTGAACCCAACCCAATGCTTTCACCACTAGATTCGATTTATACACACCAGAATTTTCGACTTTGGTGACAAATAGCAATTTAGACAGTTTAGCCATCTTAATTATCGAGTCTGTAACGAATATTAGATATGGACATTACGTTTTGGTTATGCTTAATTATATTGCATAGGTAACCTAACTCTGAAAGCTGCAAGCATATATTAATTTGATATTAGTAAAAAAAAAGTGGCCACTTTCATCTTTTTTATTCTGTAGAATTAACATTTATTGTATCAATCTGATAAGCAACATCCGCAAGTACTTATTTCCTTCTTAAACAAATAGTTTGAACTCTGAACCAATGAATCAATAAATGAATAACTCCCCCACCCCCCACCCTAATCCCACAAACATTTACACAACAATTGTTGCATCAAACACGAGAATATATATTATACAGTAGAGTGTGATTTTCTCAGAACCATGTGGCCCGATTCATCCTTGTCAAATTTACGTTCAATCAAATCATTCCGACTCTCTCCTGGCCTTGTTTTCCGCCTGAATTCTCCCCTTCATCAATGTCCTGAAATGTGCCATACTCGGAAGGTATAATGGCATGGGGCACTGCCAGCGTAACCCCTCTCTGTAACGCCTTCTTGTATTCATCGCCATGTTCTCTTTCCAAAGTTTGTTGTGCCTCCATCTTTTGTTTTGCGGGAATCTCCATTATTGGATCCTCCTCTAACATAATCTTAATTAAAATAAAAATAAAAATCAGACGTATAGATATAGCCTTGATTAATGGTGATAAACTAAAAAGAACTCACTTCTAACGCCCTTTTAGCTTCCCTCTCCATACAAATGATGGCATGGTCAGAGGTTGCATTGCAAGAAAGAACAATGTGCTCAAATCTTCCATCAACAGGCACTGCGGTTCTTACAATGGGTGGAAACCTGCCACATCTGCAACCATCATAATATTTTTCTCTTACAGGAAATGAACAAAAATGAGGGATTCAACCAAACCAGACGTGATCCAGAGGAACTTGTACAGAGCTACAAAAAGCGTTTTTTGGTACCAGTAAACAGTCTTTTGTCTCACTTTTCTGTTATGTGTAAATCAACTTAGCTTATACCTGAATCAACAAATCATGTTCAAAGTGTGTTTTTATTGAATGGAAATTCAAAATCGAAGAGTAACATGTGTTTTTGATCATGCAGCCTCAGCAATAAGGTTAACCTTTTGCGCGACAATTAAAACCATGGAACACAGGAAGTTACTGCATGTTGATTGTACGAGGAACGTTGCCTGGACTTGAAAGCTGGACAGTTTAGATCTTAAATGAAGAGATGTCATATGAATGAGTGGTTTCAGTATTTCTAGTTCCTAAGGTTTACTAAAATGTTATTTCGATAGACATGATAGATTTCTGCATTCATGAGGATGAGATAAACCCAGATATGCACCAAAACCTAAATCTAAACTCATTTTCATGTAAATTCCTTATAATCAACTTTCCTCTTATATGAAGCACCGAATCACAACACAAATAAAACAATCCAAGCTAGTTGAGAAAACTTGAACCAAGTTTCAACCCAATTATCATCAAGCTTTAAGTATATGTAAAGAATTGTTCACAAACTATCAACCATTTACCGCCTTACTTACAAAGAAAATCAAAATCATCACAAACTCTTTACGACCCACAAGTGATAAGAAAAAAAGACCACAAAAAGTTAAAAAAGTATGAACACCAAAAAAAAAAAAAAAAAAAACCTGCAGAAAATGACAAAATAAGAATAAAAAAAAAAAAAAAAAAAAAAAAAAAAAAAAAAAAAAAAAAAAAAAAAAAAAAAAAAAAAAAAAAAAAAAAAAAAAAAAAAAAAAAAAAAAAAAAAAAAAAAAAAAAAAAAAAAAAAAAAAAAAAAAAAAAAAAAAAAAAAAAAAAAAAAAAAAAAAAAAAAAAAAAAAAAAAAAAAAAAAAAAAAAAAAAAAAAAAAAAAAAAAAAAAAAAAAAAAAAAAAAAAAAAAAAAAAAAAAAAAAAAAAAAAAAAAAAAAAAAAAAAAAAAAAAAAAAAAAAAAAAAAAAAAAAAAAAAAAAAAAAAAAAAAAAAAAAAAAAAAAAAAAAAAAAAAAAAAAAAAAAAAAAAAAAAAAAAAAAAAAAAAAAAAAAAAAAAAAAAAAAAAAAAAAAAAAAAAAAAAAAAAAAAAAAAAAAAAAAAAAAAAAAAAAAAAAAAAAAAAAAAAAAAAAAAAAAAAAAAAAAGAAAAAAAAAAAAAAAAAAAAAAAAAAAAAAAAAAAAAAAAAAAAAAAAAAAAAAAAAAAAAAGAAAATCAAAATCATCACAAACTCTTTACGACCCACAAGTGATAAGAAAAAAAAGACCACAAAAGGTTAAAAAAGTATGACCACCAACCCAACTATCGCAGCAAGAATCCTTCATCAGTCCATGGACTCAGAGAAGATCAAAGGGCTTGTCGATGGCATCTTTCAAAATTGTGATCTGTCCGTCTCTCGTCAATACGGCTTCATCCAGATCCTCCACCTTCTTCTTCAGCATTCCAAGTTCAGAACTCAAGAGCATGTTCTTCTCACTGTATTTCTTCACTTCCTCCCACATCATGTCACGTTCTTCTGCCACTATGGGTAAAATCCCATTAACTATTGCCAGTTCCTTTTTGCAATCTTGTAGTTCGTTTTGTAGACGATGAATGCTCTCATCTTTCTTGATTAGCTATTGAAATAAAAAAGAATTAATCAGATAACTTAAACATGATGTATTAGTATGAACAATGGGCAATACAACGAGAGGGATTACAACTCCAGGTTTGACTCTCAAAACTGATCAAAGAGAAAACAGTTGACTTGTTGAGAAAGAATCTCCACAAGTGCACAAAGTAAATCATTAAATGTACTCTTTGTTAAGCTCAAGTGGCCAACCATTTCAAACTTTACTGCCTATATTAACTTAAGAAATTCTGACCGATTTGCAAATGATTTCGACCTACTACTAAATCTATTTCCGCAATGACAAATCATTTGTTTCAATATGCATATCATTTTCAGGAAACTTGGTTCTACCTAAATATACTAAAAGGCATCTTCATCGTAAAACCAGACAAAAAAGGCAACGCCATCT
The DNA here is from genome assembly GCA_034093135.1 of Erigeron breviscapus. Classification (NCBI taxonomy): domain Eukaryota; kingdom Viridiplantae; phylum Streptophyta; class Magnoliopsida; order Asterales; family Asteraceae; genus Erigeron; species Erigeron breviscapus. Next base: position 105,143,572 of record CM067169.1, on the reverse strand, counting down.
ACCTACATTCAATATCCAACACAATGACACATTTGCCACCATAAACTGTCAATAACCAACCCAAAGGAGACTCATTAATCACACTTGTGTTCCTCTTACATTCATCGAACATATACACTATAACTCTAAATCAACACTTAAACAGATCTGATTCTCATACATTCATCATCAAAAACAAAAAACAAACATCTAATGCATAAGAACAATAAGCATTGCCATCAAAAACACTTCAAAAAATCACCAGTAACAAAATCCGTGACAAGTATCCATCAGCAAGAATCAGAGCTATCCAAATTTAACACATACCCACAACCAAATTCCCAAAAGAAAATATGAAAAAAAGTTTAGACTCAAGGATTTGACATGACCCGGCACAATCCGACTCGACCCAAACCGTTAAATTTGCCCGTCATGTAATAAATGCTTGTACCGACCGTGATATAAACTATACATAATTCTTATCGTACTAATAGCCGTACCTGAATTTCGAGATCTTTCATCTTGTGAGAAATGCAAGAAAGATTGTCCATGGCATTTTGCACTTCACATCTCAGGATGTCATTTCCTCTAACAGCCGCTGCCACCTCAGCCTCAAGTCGCTCAACATCTACCTCTTTCGAATACAGCTTCTCCCTTAGGACCCTGGTCATCAAAGCTTCTGCCTTCAAATCAGACTTTGCAACATCCTGCACAAGTAAGCAAAATATTGAGAAACTCAACTGGAAAATCTTTGTATTTAGTTTGGAACTCTTTTGGAAGATGTGTAACAGATTAAAAAGTTTACCTCAGAACATTCTTTATATGGAGGCCCAGCACACGACTTTTCATGTAGAACATCAGATACAGTCTGCAAACTTCGTGTTAAGCTTTCAGCTCCCGTTTTAAATCCTTGAAGTTTCATGCCTGAATCCACAATAAATTGGCTATTTAAACCATCATGTAATCTTTCATTACCCTGCTTGGTTTCCAAAGATGAATAGCATGCTCTTTCTTTAACATTTTCAAATAGTTTTGAACAGAGCTGCACACTATCATCAATCAAGCACATGCCTTGATTTTGCAAGCAATGAATACGGCTCCATAGTTCTTGATCGAGTTTGAAAGTTGAAAAGCCACCGTCTTTTGCACTTCCTTTTAAACGGTGTAACAAGCTTATATTTTCGTGTCTAAGAGAATCAACTTCAAGCCTATATGATTCTAGCTCCTTCCTCAAAGATTGCTCAACCCCGGTTAACCTCAAAAGCTCGGTTTGCAACTTTGACTGCTGGTTATGGTCAAAGTTCCTCAAGTCTTTACTAAAACCTTCTTGCAATCCTTCAATTGTCTTTCCTTGCTCATTACAAGTTCTAAGAAATTTTGTCACAGCTCTATGTAACTCCTTGCATTCTTTATCTTTATCTGAATAGTTTCTTTTCAACAAATCTCGTTCTCCTTCAGCCGCGCTGTATTTATCTTGTAATGATGAAAGGCTCTGATGTAGATTTTGATTCTCTTTGACTACTTCTTCCATCTTTACAGTCAAATCCTCGACTTGTTGACCCGCATGCACAACTCTGCTTTGGTTATCCAACTCCCTTTCACCAAACATGGAGACTTCCCTTCGAAGCGACACGTTTTGCTCTGCAAGCTCTCTAACTCTCTCCCAAAGCCTATGCTCCTCCATTTGGTATTTCTCAAGCTTTAAAGACCACTCAGTTGACCTCCTATCTAATTCCTTCTCCAATGCTACCTGCATCTCAATTTTCTCCTTTTCCAATTTTCTTGTTCTACAATCCAATTCAGCCTTCAGTAATGTAATCTCATCAGTCTCATCTGATTCCTCAATGACCTGTTTTGCTAGTTTTCTTGGGGATCCATGTGCAATTCCGTTCTCAACCCAATCTCTAGTAGACATATAGAGTTTAGATTCTCTTTTCGGGTCTTGGAAGGAATGTGACCTTGGTTTCTGATTGTAACCACCATCAGTAGGTGATTCTGGTGTTGCATATTGGAACATCGGCGGTCTTTTCCCACCACCATTAGCTTGACAAACATGATTTTTTGTGTTGGAATTGATGTGTATAGAGCTCTCTTGGTGTTGTTCACCATCAATGTATCGATCTTCAACCTTATTAGATGTATTAGTTGAAGAATTGGAAAAGCTTTCTGAAGAATTATTATCAAGTCCAGTAAAATTTAATCTCTCTATCTCGCTGCAGCATCAAAAGCAGAATTTTCAAACCATTTTGCCGGCCTCTCAGGAGTAAGAGCTCGACTGAACCAAAAATAACAAGAGACAATAGTCAGAAATACTGGTCGTACTAGAAAGTTAAATACTGATATGTATTTAGTTAAAGGTTTAATAAACATATATTTTTGTTGGAAGAGATATATTATTTAATCCACTATAGGCATTATCATTTTCATTGATACCATTTGGCCAATTACTGATTTTGATATCAAAATTATTTGCGTACCTATTTACCGTGACTAAATATGACTATAAATTTATAACCGAGTAAATTTATAATACCAGTGGGTCTAAATTAGCCTGAATGTAATGGGCTAAGTAAGTAAAATATGTTCAAGAATTGGTTTGTTACCAATACAAAAAAAGTGTGCAGAGCAATGACCAAATGATAATTTGGTTATATAGCTAGGTCAAACAAATAATTTTTTTCTGTTTTTACTACATGCTACTCCACATGTCCCGAAACGCCACAAATAATGAATTTTTACCAATGAACAGAAACACCAAAAACAAAAAGCACAACAAAAGAAAGCTAAAGAATGGCTCACCGTGAAGAACGAGAACTTTGAGTTCTTAGCAGCCCACTATCATGAACAGTACCAGAAGAATATGATCGACTCTTTCTAAGAAATGGACCGTTTTGATTTTGAATCTGATCTTCATATGCACTATGTTTACGGCTCCCTTGAGGTCCCTCCCCTGATGAATTCTCTGAATGTGATCGCTTATCTATCGGCAATAGATTGCTCGTTCCATTACTTGATGTAGTAGACGACTTAAAGAAAAAGAGCTTCTTCAGCTTTGCCCCCAACCGACCAAATTAAGAGAATCTTATTAGTACAAATCATCAAAAGAAATGCAATGAAAATGCATGAGACTGCCCCATGTCACCAACAACTCAAATAACAAAATTAACACACTGACATTGACTTCAGGTGACCCTTTATTTTATAATGACTGAAATCATAAATGTAAAAAACCATGCAAAGAATCAATCAACATGTATTTGATTCATAACTGATATTTTTATATGTCAGTAACTTCCTTAGATGATTACTGATTTGTACAAAATGACCAAAATACCCTTATCTTTCCCAATTTTTTCTGCAACCTTAATTCTTACGGAACAAGAAATCCATACAACCCTAAAAAGATTCAATCTTTATATATATAATGCATACGCGTCTTTCCATATTTACCAAGCTCATTGATATATATATATGATACATTATTATCAATTACTTCTCTGTCTCCTTCAATCATCTTCTATACAAAATATTTCTATCAAAATTCTTGATTTTCAAATATTTTGTATAGAAGATGATTGAAGGAGACAGAGAAGTAATTGATAATAATGTATCATATATATATACAATGAGCTTGGTAAATATGGAAAGATGTACGTGATTAAATACTAGGTAAATATAAATTGAATATAAAAAATACTAAATTGAATATAAAAAATAAATAATATGATCTTGATAAAATTTAATACACATCTACCTACTGTAAATTGATAATGATGATGATGTCCATTCCATCTTAAGCAGAAAAAGATGGAAAGGGAAACGAAGAAGAAAGATGAACAGGAGGAACGGGATAATGGTTAGGTCGAAAGCGGATGTTGCGGTGGTTTGTGGTGGAGGGAAGGGCATGATGATGATGGTTGTGGTGGTGGCAGCGGTAGTTTGTGGCGGCAAGGATTAGGCCTGCGACAGTGGTTGTTATGGTGGTGGCAATGGTGGATTGTGGTGGTGAAGGTTGGGAAGGAGATGATGATGAAGTTTTATTAAATATGAGAGAGGTGAGTGTATGATTTTTGTGGCAGAGGATTTATTTACATATATGAATAATGAAATGGGTGTAGATTGAATACACCTGTCTAAAGCTTTTATCAACTAATTTTCTATTTATTCAATTTTATCATTCTTTAGTATTGAATCCAAAAGATGCGAAATGGAAATGGAGCAGGGGGTTTGATTTTGTGGTTTTTAACTTTTTTGGACTTTTCCATGAGCTAGAATGACAATTAACAAAGTAAGCATATGATATCCATGTTTTTAACGGATGAAATGTCATAATGATTAAGATTTATGAATTATCAATGAATTTGGAATATAAAAATCAAAAGATTTGCAAAAACGTGTTTGGTCCGATTTTAATGTGGTGGTGGTGGCAGGATATATAAAGAAAAATAAGGAGGAAGAAGAAGGGTGTTCTTTTATGTAGATGGATGATAATGCCCTTATTAACGTTCTTAAATTAACGACTGTTAGTGTTAGGGACTCTTGGCAACGAAAATGGAAAACCGAGAGACCATTTGATTTGCAACGGAAAAAAAAGCACAGGGAGTGAAATGCGAATATGACCAACCACATGGACCATTTGTGACAATTTCTTAAAGTGTAAATTATTGATGGAAAACAAAAAAGTGTAAATTAATGAGACTTTTTCTACAAATTAATATAAATACTAATATAATAATATATTTGGATAATGATTATTAGAATTTTTAATTTATAGTTAAATTAAATGATGACATAAGCGAGAGTCAATTTGATGAAATTGAGCGATTTGATTGGTTAATAAGTCATTAGTTCAACTGTCTTATAGTATATATACTAGATTTTAGACCCGTGTCATATACACGGATTTTACAACATTATCAGTATAAGAATTAATATATGGAAAAAAAATACTGTACGTTAAAATGTGAAAATATCTTTTTTTTTTGAGATATTCAATTGTATATACTGAATGCTAAATCATATCAAGTTTTACAATAAAAATAATATAAAATAAAATTTTGATATAAATATTAATTCGTATTAATCCAAATGTTGTAACCTTTCTAACTTTTAGTTACATTTTGTCATTAGATAGACATTATGTAATAAAGTTTTAATTATTTTTAAATTGGGTTAAAATGTAAATTGGTGATGAAAACAAAAAATGTAATAATTATTTTTAAATTGGGTTTAGGTGTAAATTGATGATGGAAAACCAAAAAGTGTAAGTTAATTTAGACATGTGTTGATTTAATTAATTTTGAGAATTTTGAGAAATTGAAGGTGGTAATTGGTCAATCGAAGTTAGGTCAGTTGCCTTTTAGTGTATATTAGTATTAGTATTAGTATTAGTATTAGTATATATTAAAATTAAGATTAAAGATTAAAATATGATAAAATTAAGATTAACCCGTCTTAAGCATAAGTCACTTGTAATTAATCGCCACGATAAACCCATTTGGAACTCGGATATTTGATGACACCAATTTGTTAATTCTCTTAGGCTCATTGTCGAGAATATACGCTGGATATTCATGAATCGTGAACATTGACCTAAGTTTGACTCAAAAGTTTAATCGACAGCTAGACGGTTGATATGTTTATATCATTAGATAAACTCCATGTAATCATATTATTATTAATTTAGATTTAGAATTGAGATAGGAATGGATTTTTCAAAGACCGTGTATATTAAATTGAATTTATTTTTATTCTATTTAATTATTATTTATATTAATTAACTTATAAATATATTTATGACATCATCAAATCTAAATTGGAAGAAATCAAGCTTTGTGATTATTTGGTTAAGTGATTGTCTTTTAATATATATAAAGAAAACATTATTTTATAATATATCTTTCTTATCTCTATCTTTCATATAAATTACTATTTTATCTTCTTTGAAGTAAGACATATGGAGTTCACGTAAAAAAGACAAAAGTGAAAATTTCCTTGTGCCAGATTTAAGTTTTTTGTGGTATACCTACAATAAAAAATATACAATAATTTAGTATTTTATGAATATATTGTAGGCTAATTTTATACTCGTAATTACCTTTTTTTATCATTTATATACATACATAAATTTTATTTTATAAATTTATCTTAATTTTTAATTTCATTATTTATAAAGTATAAGTTTAAATAAATGGTGAGATATTGTCTATATATAAGACTTTGAAATTACTTTTGTGTGTTTAATTTTAAAACCTATTGGTAAGGCTTGTTGTTCAAAAAATGTGTGGTAAGCCAAACGGTTTCTTTAAAAAATATAAACTATATCATATTATTTTGTCATATTTTTTTTATATTCGAAAACATTATTATCGTAATATTATGATTATATATTTTAAGGGCCCATCTTTTATATTCGAGCCAGACCCCGTTATATTTTTACATTTTTGAAGACGGCACTGACATAACACTCCCCGTCAAATATATATCACCATGCATATTAGTTATGTTGCCTCATTAAAACCTTACTGAGAAAACCCGGTGGGATAAAACTTAGTTAAGAGAAAAAATGAAAGAAATAATATTGATGGAGTTGGTGATTGTTATACATATAGGTGGCACCGTAATGACCACAAGGATGGTCTTGAAGACATAATCAACGGATACGGTTTGTGTGAGTGTGAGGTCTTTTTTTTTATCTAAAATTGAATAACATTTTCGCCTTTTTTAATTTAATGTGAATAGTTGGTAGGTAGTTTTATTTATTTCATTGTCATACTTCATTCAATTTTTTTGTCACTTTGCGGTTCATTAAATGTGAGTAGTTGCATGTATGATGTATCCGTTCAAGAGGAATTAAATACGGGTAATTGCATTAATATATGCATGTACCATTGTTTTTTTTTCATGGTATGATAAATGAAATCAACAACCACCTTTAACATTCGAAAACGAGGCCGCATACAAATTCAATATGTAGTTTACTTATTCACTAGAGTTCCCAAATGAAACATCCTGACTTTGGATAATATTTACAAACAATTCTTTTCTAACAAAAAGTAAATGAAACATTATAACCTCAAAACAAAACAATATATAAGATGTATGATATGTTTTTTTTTCATGGTATGATAAATGAAATCAACAACCACCTTTAACATTCGAAAACGAGGCCGCATACAAATTCAATATGTAGTTTACTTATTCACTAGAGTTCCCAAATGAAACATCCTGACTTTGGATAATATTTACAAACAATTCTTTTCTAACAAAAAGTAAATGAAACATTATAACCTCAAAACAAAACAATATATAAGATGTATGATATGTTTTTTTTACAAATGACAAAATATATACTTATACATCCCCAAGTACGAAATACTAGCTTAATCAAACAGTAGCTAGCTCTATTCTTCTCAAAACTATTAACAATGAAAAGGTTAATAAATAAGCTAAGAAAAACATAAAAGACATTTTAAGTTAAAAAGAAAATGAAAGAAATAATATTGATGGAGTTGGTGATTGTTATACATATAGGTGGCACCGTAATGACCACAAGGATGGTCTTGAAGACATAATCAACGGATACGGTTTGTGTGAGTGTGAGGTCTTTTTTTTTATCTAAAATTGAATAACATTTTCGCCTTTTTTAATTTAATTGCATTAATATATGCATGTACCATTGTTTTTTTTTTCATGGTATGATAAATGAAATCAACAACCACCTTTAACATTCGAAAACGAGGCCGCATACAAATTCAATATGTAGTTTACTTATTCACTAGAGTTCCCAAATGAAACATCCTGACTTTGGATAATATTTACAAACAATTCTTTTCTAACAAAAAGTAAATGAAACATTATAACCTCAAAACAAAACAATATATAAGATGTATGATATGTTTTTTTTACAAATGACAAAATATATACTTATACATCCCCAAGTACGAAATACTAGCTTAATCAAACAGTAGCTAGCTCTATTCTTCTCAAAACTATTAACAATGAAAAGGTTAATAAATAAGCTAAGAAAAACATAAAAGACATTTTAAGTTAAAAAGAAAATGAAAGAAAAAAAAAGATACTAAATAGTTAATTATCTTCTTGAGTTACAAGGAAAAAAAAAACATGAAATTTTACAAAAAGTTGCATAACTGAACATGTACAGATATGGAAAATGTTTAGCATGAAAAACCCTAGGATTTTTTTCCTAAGGTTTTTCATGAAAAACTCTAGGATAACCCAAGTTTTTGGTGATCTTTGATGACAAAGTTTATGTACAAATTTAAAAGGGTTTTAAGGATCATGAAATGACCTTTCAAATGGTTGTAAATTCATGTGTTTATGGCTGCTGTTCCAGCTAGTTTTTTGTGTTGAAACCAATCTATAAATGGTTCCTAAATACTAGATTTAGTGAGTTTTTGATATCCATTTCGTGTACAAATTTCAGAATGAACTTAAGGATCATAAAAGACTTACAAAAAGCTGTGAAATATGAGTGCGAAGAGTTGTTGTTCGAGCTCTTTTGAAGCCTTCAAAACCGTGAGCAATTGATCAAGAAAAGGTTCTTTGCTTGTAAATGATTTGAAGAAAGTGTGTGTATGCTAAAGATGATCAAGTATAATATATATTTGTACAGAATCTTTGGCTGATTTTTTTATTTTTTTTATTTTTTATGATCAGTTCAAAATAGTGAGAGATAGTGAGTTTTGAGAGTGAAAATGAAGAAATAATGTTGATGAAGTTGGTGATTGTTATACAAATAGGTGGCACCGTAATAACCACAAGGATGGTCTTGAAGACATAATCAACAGAGACGGTTTGTGTGTGGTTTTTTTATATCTAAATTTGAATAACATTTTTGAATATTAAAAGGTGGTTTAGTTGTATGAAATCTTATATAATGATTTAAATAACTATTTTTAAGATTAATTTATTGCAGTTATATTGAAAAAAACTTGTCTTAACATAAAATATTATGAAAAACAGTTAAAAAAACAACATATATATACTATTAATAAATTCAAATAAAGATTTGTGAGTCCCAAATATAGATGGTTAAAACCCGACTGGCAAGTAGTTCTAACTGGAAGTTGACCAGTTCAGAATACGATCCAGATATGGATAAACAATAAGGTAAAGGTACTGAAAGTAAATGCAAGAAACACTAAGTGTTGAAACTATATAAATAATATGTATATTTCAAGTATGTAGCATTGAGACACGATGTACTTTTTCAATGTATTTGATTTATTGATATAAACAAATACAAAGGTTGTTGCGGAACAAAGATAAACACCCAAGTGTAAATATCTAAACAACCTAGAAATACAAGTGATCTAATAACTTGGAAATACTCGTAAGGATTACTTAGAGTATATCTCACAAGTTGCAATGCTAAAGTTTCAAGCAATTTGTAAGTTGTGAGAAGACTTATATTTATAGACCAAGTCCATGATGACGTGGACCAGATCGTACAAATATGGTTGAGAGTATTTAAGGAATTAAAGTTAATTCCTTACATGCGTACTTTTAAGGTTAAGTATATAAGTCAATTGATGTGACTTATCATAACTTATTCCCAACCCTTACTTTACCTTGTACTTTTGTTAATAGTTAAATCTATTAACTAGGTAATGGTATGTAAAGTAAAAAGTCTTCCTCGTAATCAGTGTAAAAGTGTGTAAGTACTTTTACACTGAGATGCTTCAGTCTTCGATCAGGTAGAATCAACTTCTGAGCTCCACATCTGAGCTTGATTCTCTTTCTTCAGACTTCAGTCTTTGACTTCATTCTGAACGGTATTCTGATACGTTGATCTAAACTAAAGTGAAGCTTCAGTGAACTAATTCTGAACGATTTCAGAATTCTATACAAGTATTCTTCACTGAGCTTCAGCTATTTCTGAACAAATTATACTTGGTCGATTTTCGACCTAACAAATTCCCCCTATTTGTTCTGAAATAGTGCATGCATCTCAGACTTCTATCTATACTTGTTTGTAAGTCTGAAATGCAAGTTTTTGTTTAAGTTGTAAAAATTTTCTAAGTACATCTTATAGATCATTGATGTCTCAGAATTTTACTTGTGATTTTTCTAACTTAAACCTATCATCTACTTGTTAGCTACAAGATGTAACATATATATACAAACTGAAGTGTTTGTTACATTTGCAAATATTTATACAAGTAAATAATAATCTGAAAAGGAACTACTTCTTGGCAGGCCTTGAACCAGAAGGTGCTTCAGTAGGTTTCCTCTTCAGTGGAGAGTGATCCTTCTTTCCAAATAATCTGCCTTCAATCTCTACCTTGGCTTGCATCTTTTGTTGTATTCTTGATAACCATGCACCAATCAGAGCAGATTTTGGCTTCCCCCTCAGAATCTGGATCATCTCCCTATGCTCAGAAATCCCAAATTCATGCACTGAAACCTGATGATATTCTTCAGCTGCCCTTCCTTCTCTTTTGACAACCAAATCAAAGAGCTTCAATCCATCAGCTTTTATAACTTCTATATCAACTATTTTAGCTGGATGAGATCGATGCTTCATATAATGCTCATACTGATCCCTTTCATGATTTCTTTCTATCTCAGTAGCATCATCAGACATTGGCTTGAAGGTGGAAAGGTCAGCATCACGAATGTTCTTTCTTGAAGACCTTGGTCCAGTCACTTTGGGCTTTGTGGGTGGTCTTGACAATTCTTTTTCAACCTTCAGAACTCTAGCCAGAATTTCTTTCTTTTTGATTGCCATCTCCTTTTCTCTATTTTTCACCAAGTCTTCAATAGACAACTTGAAGGTGAGACTTTCCAGCTTTTGTTCTAGAGGTGAATACATCATCCCACATTCATATTCAAGCATATCAACAACTGCTTTCTGCACTCTTGGATCATTTTTCATTTTCAGGTATCTTTCCAGAGAGAGACCAAGAGCTGCAGCATCAACATGATCAAGGGTCCCCATCTTCAGATGTTGTTCCCTTTCTCTTTCCTTGTTTTCCCTCCACATAATGAATTGATTAGAAACTTGCTTCTGCAAAGCCTCTAATTTCTTGCTATCAGCATTAGGGTCATGAAGGGGATAACCATGCTCATCTACATTTTCACCAACAACAATCTCAGAACCCTTAGAATTTTTCTTTGTAGGTTCATCCGCCACTGGGGCCTTGCCCTTATCTTTCTTAGCTGGTTCAGAAGCTTGGACTTCAGATTTCTGAACTTGTTCCCCCTGAGCTGAGGCACTACCAGATTGCACCTCAGCTTGCTTCTTGGTTGCTTCTATCAATTCTTGAGTACTTGAAAGCAGACCAATAGGCACATTTCCCCCTTTGGGGACCTCAGAAGGAATCTTGGCATATAAATCAATAACAGTCTGTATGGCCTTCAGAGGTTCCCAACTCTGCTGCAGAAGGCAATCAGAGATGCCCTTCGCCATTGTAGAGAACTGAGCCCTTAACCTGAATGATGAGTTAAGGTTCAGAGTCTCTTTCTCAATAAGATCTTTTAGCATTTTCCTATCTTCTTCAGAGAATGAAGTAGGGGGAGGAGGAGCAACAACATGTTCTTTCTTGAGCAGGGTCAGAATTTCATCTAACTGCTTGGACTGGCCCTTAACAACTTCATCAAGAGTAGATACAGATTTCTGAACTTCTGCAACAGCCTGATCTACCTTCTCGGAAGTGTCTGCAGTGAGTTCTAAGACCATCTTTCTGACCCATTCTTCAACCTTTTCAGCCACAGAAGCTGAAATCTGAGCAACAAGATTATGAGATATCTCAAACTTCAGCTTCTCAATCACACCACTACTAACAGAAGACCCAAGTTCCTTCTCATTGACACTCGGCCTTTTTACCAACTCATTTACCTCCTTCCCGACTACCATAACTTCTTGTTTGATCAATTCAATAGCAAATGTCAAGTTTGCAACAACTGAAGCTTGCACATCTCTTTTGGCCAGTCTGAAGGCTTCCCTGATGGCTGTACTGATTTTATTACATGAATGCGCCAGCTCATTTAGCTTCCCACTTACTAGTCCCTCATTCCCAGCAACCTTGGTAAACTCAGTGCCAAGAAACATCTGAGCACCCTTCATTTCAGCCAGGGACGTAGTATTGGCAGTTAGAGATTTAGTTAAGTCCTCTACCTTGAGAAGTAGGCTTTGGACTTCGGTATGTTGCTTCTCTAACTTTGCTTCTACACTCAAAGGAGGAGATGGTTGTGCAGAAACAGAAGCCACAAAGGGAATTCTACCAAGCCCATCTAATGCCTTCTCCAATTGCATTTCAGTTGGACTCTCAGATTCAGTAGCAGAGTCCAACTCTTTCTCAGTTTGATCATCATAACTGATGGGCCTTGGTACTTGGTGAATTTGTGGGTGTAAGTGTTGGAGTTGTGGTTGAAAACGAGGTGAAGTTACATAGGCAGGTGTAGAGCCAGGTGGAAAGTATGGATGTGCATGAGAGGTTTCAGGTTGGCGATATGGTTGTTCAACAATTAAATTTTGGATTTCTGGGGGAGGTGGGACGTTTGTGAGGCCGAAGGTTGGCTCAGAATCAGAAGACTGATTCTCCTCCAGTAAGCCCTCATCAAACTCAAAGTCAGCAAAGGAATCAAGATTCCCTTGAGGTGGCTCATCGTCATCCCAGAGGTCAGTAAAAACTGCAGTCTGATCAGATATGCCCTGGTTCAGATCACTGGTACCTGAACCAGCTTCTGGTTCAACAACTGCTGCTGCAGATGCATCGTCACCAGATTTATGGGTTGGCTCAGCCATAGCTTCATCGTCAGAGACAGTAGACACAGGAGTTGCCTTAATGACCCTCGTACCATCATCAAGAGTCACTTCATCGGCCGTAGAGTCTGGAATCTCAGTCTCAGGTGGTGTCACACCAAAGACTTCATCAATTCGTGCTGCAGAAGAGTGTGAGATTTGTGAAGTTACAGGGGGTGCGCGTGCAGACACGGACTCTAATGTGTGCTGGGCTGGCACACTAATATTATCTTCACCATCCCCTCCTAAAGAAGTTTTGGAGATGGCTGCTTGTGGGTTTCCCTTTGGACTCGATTCCTCTGGTTCTTGTTGGGAAGATCCAGAGGGGTTTGCTTCGGTACTAATGTCCTTGGGCTGTGAGGACGACTTAAATTTACGACGTTTTAATAAACCCTTTGGAGATCCTGAGGGATCTTTTGGGAGATCCTCAGGTTGGTCAGTGGAGGAGGGAATTGGTGGTTGGGTAGATGAAGTTGCTGGGGTTTTAAACAACTTCAACATTTGACCACCAGGTGCACCAATGGGTCTCGCATTCTTTTGCGACCCGCTCGGTGACCTTTCTGAGCCAGCCGGTCGTGCTGTTTCAGTTTTATTAATTACCTGAAGCATTGCAACGGAGAGTTCTGGTTCTGGATCTGAAGTAGATAGCTTTGATAGATCCCTGCAGAACTCCGTCGCTGAAGATTCAAGCCCCTCCATGTGATACGCATCTCCAAGCATGTTCATGAAGCAAATGCTCAGAAATCTGGGAAATGAGATATGTGGACTTCTTTTCCCTTTTAATTTTGTTACCAGCTGAGAAAAAAGTATCTCAGCGAAGTCCACCTCAATCCCATGCCACAAGTAGTACCCGATTTCTACTTGTGTTAAGGAAATCTGGTCCAATCCACCCCAGTTTCCACCTAGGCACTCCACAATCTGAGTCCAGAAATAACGCCAACAATTTTTAAATCCGGACAGAAAAATATGTCCAGATTTTCTCAGATTGTGCTCAGCATCGACCATGTCGTCATGACCCATGGCGTGCAGTACCTCCCTGAAATTAACTCCTTTTAGCCTTTTTTTCATAGGCTGAAGAAGAGGGAAGGTAGTTCAAGTGAAGGGCCTCCCGAAACCCATCAAGTGAAAGGATATACTGCTTAGTGCCTTCTTTCAAAGAAAAAGCAATGGATTTTTCATCCTTGCTCAGAGTAGCAGTATACCAGAATTCAAGTAAGTATCTATGATACATACTTGAGGATCTGCAGTCAAGGCATAATGGAGAGGGGATTGTTCAAGAAATTTATTAATCCTCCCCATTAAGGTTTTGCCTTTGGCGTTCAGTGCGGCCTTGAAATTATTCATATTGAATCTAAGGGTCAATGGATCGAACCCTTTTGGCCATTGTGCACTGGCCTTGACTACTTTGGATGGTCTATATTCGAAAGCAATAAGTGATTTGACTACTTTAGCCATTATTTCTACAAGGGAAAACTGAAAATGAAAGATGAATTTAGGGTTTTGGAGTTATGAAAGAGTGAGAAAATGAGAGAGAATGATGATTGGGAGTAAATGTAAAGAGAAGTAAATGAAGGAATTGTTTTGGAAAAGGTATTTATATTTATGATGGAATACAAAGGGTTTTTCCAAAATAAATAAAAGAAAAATTGATTTTGAAATTCAAACCCACAACAAAAATATTATTTTAATGAAATCAATTTTGATCGGGTTTGAAGTCCGAAAATAATTTTGGGTATACGTCCGCATTTAATGCAACGACGGTTATGACCCCACATTTTCACAAAACTTTTCAACTCTTTAAAGAAAAAGAAATCATTACTTTTCATTTGGCGTAACTTGTGTGACACGTCAGCAAAAAGCATCATTATTCAAACGTTAAACAGTAACTGTCACGTGTTCACACAACGACCAAGTATCCAAAATACATTATAAAGGACCGACTCATCTCATAAATAATACACAAAATCTGAGCATGATCAGATTTGAGGAATCTGAACCATCTCAGTTTATACACTTATTCTGAATTCATTTCAGAATTTCTGAAGCATTTCAGTCAAAATATTTTTCTGAAAGCAAAGTTCCCCCTTAGAGAAAAATTCTTTTAAACATGAAAATATTTGACACTTCCCCCTGAGGTGATGCTACACAGGATTTAGCATACCTAACTCACTGATGAGATGTTTAAACGTTTTGACATCCAAGGGTTTTGTAAAAACATCAGCGAGTTGTTTATCAGTGGGAATGAAATGAAGTTCAATGTCACCTTTAATAATGTGATCTCTAATAAAATGATACCTGAGGTCGATATGCTTGGTTTTAGAGTGCATGACAGGATTGTGAGAGATGGCAATGACACTGGTGTTATCACAAAATATTGGAGTCTTTGTATAATTAACACCATAATCAGTTAGTTGGTTCTTCATCCACAAAATCCGAGCGCAGCAACTAGCTGCAGAAATGTATTCAGCTTCAGCTGTGGAGAGTGATACTGCAGTCTGCTTCTTACTTGTCCAACTAACCAATTTGCCACCTAGGAAATGACAACCACCTGTGGTACTTTTCCTATCTATTTTACAACCTGCATGATCAGAATCTAAATAACCCATTAGATCTAGACTTGAGCCTTTGGGATACCAAAGACCAAGTCTGGGGACACCTTTAAGGTATCTGAAAATCCTTTTCACAGCATTTGCATGTGCTTCTCTGGGATCAGACTGAAATCTTGCACAAAGGCATGTTGCAAACATTATGTCAGGTCTACTAGCAGTTAAGTACATGAGGGATCCCACCATACCACGATATTTTGTGGGATCCACTTGTTTTCCATTAGGATCTGAGTCCAAAGTTAAAGGTGCAGAAATGGGAGTATCTTTTGATGAGACTGAATCAAATTGATATTTCTTTAATAAGTCTCTGACATATATTTCTTGATTTATAAAAATACCATCACTGGTTTATTTCACTTGAAGACCTAGAAAATATGTCAGTTCACCCATCATACTCATTTCATACTCAGATGACATTATTTCAGAAAACTGTTCACACATTTTGTTATTTGTAGACCCAAATACAATATCATCAACATAAATTTGTACAAGTAAGATATCACTTTTATCATGCAATATGAATAAAGTGTTATCTATTGCACCCCTTTTAAAACCAATTTTCAGAAGATGTTTAGTAAGAGTATCATACCAGGCTCTAGGTGCTTGTCTCAGACCATATAACGCTTTGTTCAGTCTGTACACCCAATGAGGTCTTTCTTCATTTATGAACCCTGGTGGCTGATACACATACACAACTTCTTCCAATTCACCATTCAAAAATGCACTTTTAACATCCATCTGATAGACTTTGAACTCATGATGAGCTGCAAAAGCTAAGAAAATTCTGATAGCTTATAGTCTAGCAACCGGTGCAAAAGTTTCATCAAAGTCTACTCCTTCTTCTTGTGAGTAACCCTTTGCAACAAGTCTTGCCTTGTTTCGAATCACATGACCATCTTCATCCATCTTGTTTCTGAAGACCCATCTTGTCCCAATTGGTTCTTTCTTTAGATCACTGGGACAAGGAACAAGTTCCCAAACATCGTTCCTTTTGAACTGATTAAGCTCATCTTACATGGCTTCAATCCAGCTAGGGTCTTTCATAGCCTCGTCAATCTTCTTCGGTTCTATCAGTGATAAGAAGCTGACATTTAAGCATTAATCGATGGTGACTCTTCTGGTCTGAACCCCACTAGTGGAATTTCCAATGATTTGATCGATTGGATGTGCTCGTGTCCACTTAGTGTAATGACTAGGATGAACAATGATATCAGTGCAAGAACTCCTCTGATTTACTTCAGGAGGTGCTTCAGAAAAGACTACTTCAGTCTCATCATCTTCCTCCTGCAGATCATGATTTGCATCATGAAACTGTTCAGATTGGGGCAATTCAGTGGAACCTGATATCTGAGGTGAAGCAGCATGTACATCTGATCCAATAGTCAGTTCAGAAGGTAGTTTAAAGCTGACTGAAGGATAGAATGGAATGTTGCTTAACTTGTTTATTATTGGTTTTGAACTGAGATGTTCAGAAGCAGGTTCAGGTGACTGATCAGATTGGATAATAGGATCAGAATCACCAAAACTTATTGGACTTTCTGAGGGTGGTTCAGGAATAGAATTCTTAAAGATTGCAGAATTAGATTCATCAAAGGTAACATGAATTGACTCATCAACCTTTTCAAGTCTCTTGTTAAAGACTCTAAAGGCTTTGCAATTTGTTAAATATCCTAGGAAGTACCCTTCATCAGCTTTTGCATCAAATTTTCCAAGCTGACTGGAATCATTCAGAATGTATACTGGACATCCAAATACATGGAAATATCCAATGTTAGGCTTTCTATTTCTGAGTACTTCATAGGCTGTCTTCTTGTATCTTTTGACGTAGACAGATCTGTTCTGAGTGTAGCAAGCAGTTGCAACAGCTTCAGCCTAGAAATTCTTGGAAAGACCAGATTCATTTAGCATACTTCTAGCAGCTTCAATCAGCG
Organism: Erigeron breviscapus; assembly: GCA_034093135.1. Taxonomy (NCBI): domain Eukaryota; kingdom Viridiplantae; phylum Streptophyta; class Magnoliopsida; order Asterales; family Asteraceae; genus Erigeron; species Erigeron breviscapus. The sequence goes on along the minus strand of CM067169.1, from coordinate 105,126,287 downwards.
TACGATTCTTTCTTTCTACTACACCATTCTGCTCTGGTGTGTGTGCTAAAGAGAAGTTCTGAGATATGCCAGTTTCAGTGCAGAAGGACTCTAGAGTGGCATTTCTGAATTCAGTGCCATTGTCACTTCTTAGCTGACAAACTTTTCACTTATGCTTGAGTTCAATTTGTTTGATGAGAGCAATGATTTCAACAGCAGCTTCACTCTTGGATCTGAGGAAAATTACCCAGCAATATCTTGAATATTCGTCAACAATAACAAGGGTATACTTCTTTCCTGCTCTTGTCTGAACATTCACTGGTCGAAAGAGGTCCATGTGAAGCATGTGAAGAGGTTCAGTTATACTAAAACTTTGCTTTGTCTTGAATGAAGCTCTTTTCTACTTACCCATTTCACAACCTGGACATGGCTTGTCTTTATTGAAAGACATTGAGGGTATCCCATCAACAAGTTGTTTTCTTGACAACTTATTAATATTTTTGAAGTTCAGATGGGATAATCTCTTGTGCCACAACCAGTTTGTGTCTTCATCTGCCTTTGTGTAGAAACATTGTTCAGAGGGAGAACTATTCATATCAATGATATAAATGTTTCCTTTTCTTGGTGCAATCAATACTACCTTTCCATCTCTGTTGAATATGGTGCCTTGTGAAATATCAAATAATACCTTGAAGCCATCATCACACAGTTGACTGACACTGATCAGATTATATTTCAAACCATTCACATATGCAACACGTGTGAATTTGATTTGTCCATTATTCACAACACCATATCCCTCAGTTTGTCCATTTTCATCATTCCCAAATGTTATTGAGGGCCCCTCTTGCACCCTATATTCCTCCAGCAGGGTTTGATAACCAGTCATGGTTCTGCCAGCTGCGCTGTCAAGAAACCATATATTCTTCTTTCGGTCTCCCTGCACAAACACAAATATTAGTTCTTTTTGGGAACCCATATCTTGATGGGTTCGCTAGACTCTCCCTTAGCAGTCTCAGATTTCTTTGATTCATAAGGAACTGAAGGATCGAAGGGGATCTCAGTCATAATCTCAGATGACACAAAAATAGTTGGTTTGATGGGGGTTTCAACCTTTTTCTTCTCAGATTTTTGCTTGATTTGTTTGGAAAAAGGTTTTGTATTTTGCTTAGGTTGAAGAGGAGTGGTTTCAACATTTTTTAAACGTGCATTACAACTCTGCACTTGTCTAGCCAATAACTGAAATTGACTCTCTAACCGTAACAAAATAGATTCTTCAGTAGACACCTGAGCCTTACCTGAATCTGAGGTAGAAGGCTCAGTGGGGGAGATATTTTTCTTCTTCTTTTGGCCTTTTGGAACCTTAGATGAAGTCTGAGGGGATGGTTTTTTGGTTTTAGCCTTCTTTTCTGAAACAGTTGTCTGAGCTGTTTCAGATTTACCATCAGATTGTTCCTGGGCCTTATCAGTCACAGTTTTCTGTTTGCCAACTTTAGGAAAAATAATTTCTGGTTTTATTTCCTTTGGAAGTGCATCTAAATCAGTGATTATAGATGCCAAATGAAGATCACCAGATTCATATGCTGTTCTTTGAGTTGCAAAAGTATTTTTAATTGCAGCATCTGGTTTTGGAGCTTTCATCCAAGATTTAATTATTTTCTGTTCCTTTTCAAGGATGGTTTTTAATTCTTCTTTTTCCAACTCTAAAGTGGCAACCATAGACTGATAACTTTTTAAAGCCAAATGAACATCTTTCAGCTCTTTTAGTCTGGCCTGACTGGCGTTCAGTTCAGAAGTATTACTTTCAAACATTTTTAGGCTTTCTGAACGCACAGTTTCGACAAATGAAATGTCAGCCTCTAAAAGAACCAAAAGGTCCAGTTTTTGTTCCTCATTACTTTCAAAACCAAAGTCACTAACCTTTTTCATGACTATATCCACCCATCGACCAGATTCAACATCAGATTTGACCAGATGACCTTGATCTTCACGTGCCATGAAACACATGTCCCTAACTTCTTCCTCATCATCAGACGATTCATCAGACTCTTCCCATTTTTCAGTTTTGGCAATCATACAACCATTATTGCTTGAGTTGTCTTGTGCCATGAGAGCTATGTGGGCTTTCAACTTCTTGTATTTAGCCTTATAGCTGTCATCAGATTTCTGAAAAATAGAATGGTTAGGGGCAGATTGTGATGATGAAGGCTGACTAGATCTGCATTCCTTCATGAAATGTCCTTTCTTGCCACACTTAAAGCATTCAAGATTAGACTTGTCAATAGGAGCGCTGGAAGCAAATGGTTTGCCAGATCGATTTGATTTGGCCTTAAAACGATTAAACGTTTTAGCCAGCATGGCAACCAGATCATCATTGTCATCCTCATCACAATCATGAGTTATATTACCAGAAATACCAGTTTTTAACATTTCAGAGACCATCTTCTTCATCGAGTCAGAATGATCACTCTCAGAAGATAGTAGAGCAGTCCCATGTGGCTCAGAGTACTGAACCATGACTGCACTGGTAGAAGCATGATTTTTGGCATCTTGCTCAGCCACAGCTCTCTCAGCTTTATTCTCTTCAGTGTATCTGAAGGCTCCATATAGGGAAGCAAAAGTGTGACTGTGCAAGGTTTTTCCTTGTCTTAAAACCAAGATCAAGTTTTCCCATTTAGTCACAGAACTTTTCTAACAAAATTTCTTTGTCTTTAGTTACACCCAGTGCTTTCAATTGATTTACTAGATTAGTAATCTGATGTATGTTTGGGTTAAAGTTTCACCAGGGATAGCAAAAAAAGACTCATATCTTTTATTTAAAGCAACTTTTCTTGTGACAATAGTCTGAGAGGTGCCTTCAAACTGTGTCATGAGTTCCTCCCACATTAATTTTAAATTTTCAAGTAAAACAAGGGTGGGCATAAGAGTTTCAGGAACAACATACAAGATCATGTTTTGTAGATTGGTATCAAGGTCTACCAGCCTATGATCTTCCTCAGACCAATGATCCTTCTCCTTGGGTGATACCCTAGGAGTCCCATCGGCATTTCTGACAACAGTGGAGGCATTCATGGGGACAAAGGGTCCTTCTTTAAGAATATCGGTCAAATGTCTTTCAACACCAGCAATATATTTGAGCATGCATGCTTTCCATGTTTGAAAATTTTCACTGTTCCCATCAAACTTGGGAACAGGATTATTTGGAAAGTGTACGTGTACATTATGCGCTGGTATATTGTTGTTGATGATAGGGGGTGGAGTAGGTGGAGTATTAGCATTAGCATTAGCATTAGGGTTAGAACCTTTATTGAATAGTTGGTCAACCATCTTTGCAGATCAAAGGTTAATGAATTAATATAATCAACCTTGCTACTCTGATACCAATTGTGAGTCCCAAATATAGATGGTTAAAACCCGACTGGAAAGTAGTTCTAACTGGAAGTTGACCAGTTCAGAATACGATCCAGATATGGATAAACAATAAGGTAAAGGTACCGAAAGTAAATGCAAGAAACACTAAGTGTTGAAACTATATACATAATATGTATATTTCAAGTATGTAGCATTGAGACACGATGTACTTTTTCAATGTATTTGATTTATTGATATAAACAAATACAAAGGTTGTTGCGGAACAAAGATAAACAATAAGGTAAAGGTACTGAAAGATAAACACCTTGATCTTTACGTGCCATGAAACACATGTCCCTAACTTCTTCCTCATCATCAGACGATTCATCAGACTCTTCCCATTTTTCAGTTTTGGCAATCATACAACCATTATTGCTTGAGTTGTCTTGTGCCATGAGAGCTATGTGGGCTTTCAACTTCTTGTATTTAGCCTTATAGCTGTCATCAGATTTCTGAAAAATAGAATGGTTAGGGGCAGATTGTGATGATGAAGGCTGACTAGATCTGCATTCCTTCATGAAATGTCCTTTCTTGCCACACTTAAAGCATTCAAGATTAGACTTGTCAATAGGAGCGCTGGAAGCAAATGGTTTGCCAGATCGATTTGATTTGGCCTTAAAACGATTAAACGTTTTAGCCAGCATGGCAACCAGATCATCATTGTCATCCTCATCACAATCATGAGTTATATTACCAGAAATACCAGTTTTTAACATTTCAGAGACCATCTTCTTCATCGAGTCAGAATGATCACTCTCAGAAGATAGTAGAGCAGTCCCATGTGGCTCAGAGTACTGAACCATGACTGCACTGGTAGAAGCATGATTTTTGGCATCTTGCTCAGCCACAGCTCTCTCAGCTTTATTCTCTTCAGTGTATCTGAAGGCTCCATATAGGGAAGCAAAAGTGTGACTGTGCAAGGTTTTTCCTTGTCTTAAAACCAAGATCAAGTTTTCCCATTTAGTCACAGAACTTTTCTAACAAAATTTCTTTGTCTTTAGTTACACCCAGTGCTTTCAATTGATTTACTAGATTAGTAATCTGATGTATGTTTGGGTTAAAGTTTCACCAGGGATAGCAAAAAAAGACTCATATCTTTTATTTAAAGCAACTTTTCTTGTGACAATAGTCTGAGAGGTGCCTTCAAACTGTGTCATGAGTTCCTCCCACATTAATTTTAAATTTTCAAGTAAAACAAGGGTGGGCATAAGAGTTTCAGGAACAACATACAAGATCATGTTTTGTAGATTGGTATCAAGGTCTACCAGCCTATGATCTTCCTCAGACCAATGATCCTTCTCCTTGGGTGATACCCTAGGAGTCCCATCGGCATTTCTGACAACAGTGGAGGCATTCATGGGGACAAAGGGTCCTTCTTTAAGAATATCGGTCAAATGTCTTTCAACACCAGCAATATATTTGAGCATGCATGCTTTCCATGTTTGAAAATTTTCACTGTTCCCATCAAACTTGGGAACAGGATTATTTGGAAAGTGTACGTGTACATTATGCGCTGGTATATTGTTGTTGATGATAGGGGGTGGAGTAGGTGGAGTATTAGCATTAGCATTAGCATTAGCATTAGGGTTAGAACCTTCATTGAATAGTTGGTCAACCATCTTTGCAGATCAAAGGTTAATGAATTAATATAATCAACCTTGCTACTCTGATACCAATTGTGAGTCCCAAATATAGATGGTTAAAACCCGACTGGAAAGTAGTTCTAACTGGAAGTTGACCAGTTCAGAATACGATCCAGATATGGATAAACAATAAGGTAAAGGTACCGAAAGTAAATGCAAGAAACACTAAGTGTTGAAACTATATACATAATATGTATATTTCAAGTATGTAGCATTGAGACACGATGTACTTTTTCAATGTATTTGATTTATTGATATAAACAAATACAAAGGTTGTTGCGGAACAAAGATAAACAATAAGGTAAAGGTACTGAAAGATAAACACCTTGATCTTTACGTGCCATGAAACACATGTCCCTAACTTCTTCCTCATCATCAGACGATTCATCAGACTCTTCCCATTTTTCAGTTTTGGCAATCATACAACCATTATTGCTTGATTTGTCTTGTGCCATGAGAGCTATGTGGGCTTTCAACTTCTTGTATTTGGCCTTATAGCTGTCATCAGATTTCTGAAAAATAGAATGGTTAGGGGCAGATTGTGATGATGAAGGCTGACTAGATCTGCATTCCTTCATGAAATGTCCTTTCTTGCCACACTTAAAGCATTCAAGATTAGACTTGTCAATAGGAGCGCTGGAAGCAAATGGTTTGCCAGATCGATTTGATTTGGCCTTAAAACGATTAAACGTTTTAGCCAGCATGGCAACCAGATCATCATTGTCATCCTCATCACAATCATGAGTTATATTACCAGAAATACCAGTTTTTAACATCTCAAAGACCATCTTCTTCATCGAGTCAGAATGATCATTCTCAGAAGATAGTAGAACAGTCCCATGTGGCTCAGAATACTGAACCATGACTGCACTGGTAGAAGCATGATTTTAGGCATCTTGCTCAGCCACAGCTCTCTCAGCTTTGTTCTCTTCAGTATATCTGAAGGCTCCATATAGGGAAGCAAGAGTGTGACTGTGCAAGGTTTTTCCTTGTCTTAAAACCAAGATCAAGTTTTCTCATTTAGAAGGTAAGATGTCACAGAACTTTTCTAACAAAATTTCTTTGTCTTTATTTACACCCAGTGCTTTCAATTGATTTACCAGATTAGTAAATCTGATGTACGTTTGGGTTAAAGTTTCACCAGGGATAGCAAAAAAAGACTCATATCTTTTATTTAAAGCAACTTTTCTTGTGACAATAGTCTGAGAGGTGCCTTCAAACTGTGTCATGAGTTCCTCCCACATTAATTTTAAATTTTCAAGTAAAACAAGGGTGGGCATAAGAGTTTCAGGAACAACATACAAGATCATGTTTTGTAGCTTGGTATCAAGGTCTACCAGCTTATGATCTTCCTCAGACCAATGATCCTTCTCCTTGGGTGATACCCTAGGAGTCCCATCGGCATTTCTGACAACAGTGGAGGCATTCATGGGGACAAAGGGTCCTTCTTTAAGAATATCGGTCAAATGTCTTTCAACACCAGCAATATATTTGAGCATGCATGCTTTCCATGTTTGAAAATTTTCACTGTTCCCATCAAACTTGGGAACAGGATTATTTGGAAAGTGTACGTGTACATTATGCGCTGGTATATTGTTGTTGATGATAGGGGGTGGAGTAGGTGGAGTATTAGCATTAGCATTAGCATTAGGGTTAGAACCTTCATTGAATAGTTGCAACCATCTTTGCAGCATTAGCATTAGCATTAGCATTAGCATTAGCATTAGCATTAGCATTAGCATTAGCATTAGCATTAGCATTAGCATTAGCATTAGCATTAGCATTAGCATTAGCATTAGCATTAGCATTAGCATTAGCATTAGCATTAGCATTAGCATTAGCATTAGCATTAGCATTAGCATTAGCATTAGCATTAGCATGGGATTATTTAGAAAGTGTACGTGTACATTATGCGATGGTATATTGTTGTTGATGATAGGGGGTGGAGTATTAGCATTAGCATTAGCATTAGGGTTAGAACCTTCATTGAATAGTTGGTCAACCATCTTTGCAGATCAAAGGTTAATGAATTAATATAATCAACCTTGCTACTCTGATACCAATTGTGAGTCCCAAATATAGATGGTTAAAACCCGACTGGAAAGTAGTTCTAACTGGAAGTTGACCAGTTCAGAATACGATCCAGATATGGATAAACAATAAGGTAAAGGTACCGAAAGTAAATGCAAGAAACACTAAGTGTTGAAACTATATACATAATATGTATATTTCAAGTATGTAGCATTGAGACACGATGTACTTTTTCAATGTATTTGATTTATTGATATAAACAAATACAAAGGTTGTTGCGGAACAAAGATAAACAATAAGGTAAAGGTACTGAAAGATAAACACCTTGATCTTCACGTGCCATGAAACACATGTCCCTAACTTCTTCCTCATCATCAGACGATTCATCAGACTCTTCCCATTTTTCAGTTTTGGCAATCATACAACCATTATTGCTTGAGTTGTCTTGTGCCATGAGAGCTATGTGGGCTTTCAACTTCTTGTATTTGGCCTTATAGCTGTCATCAGATTTCTGAAAAATAGAATGGTTAGGGGCAGATTTTGATGATGAAGGCTGACTAGATCTGCATTCTTTCATGAAATGTCCTTTCTTGCCACACTTAAAGCATTCAAGATTAGACTTGTCAATAGGAGCGCTGGAAGCAAATGGTTTGCCAGATCGATTTGATTTGGCCTTAAAACGATTAAACGTTTTAGCCAGCATGGCAACCAGATCATCATTGTCATCCTCATCACAATCATGAGTTATATTACCAGAAATACCAGTTTTTAACATCTCAAAGACCATCTTCTTCATCGAGTCAGAATGATCATTCTCAGAAGATAGTAGAACAGTCCCATGTGGCTCAGAATACTGAACCATGACTGCACTGGTAGAAGCATGATTTTAGGCATCTTGCTCAGCCACAGCTCTCTCAGCTTTGTTCTCTTCAGTGTATCTGAAGGCTCCATATAGGGAAGCAAGAGTGTGACTGTGCAAGGTTTTTCCTTGTCTTAAAACCAAGATCAAGTTTTCTCATTTAGAAGGTAAGATGTCACAGAACTTTTCTAACAAAATTTCTTTGTCTTTATTTACACCCAGTGCTTTCAATTGATTTACCAGATTAGTAAATCTGATGTACGTTTGGGTTAAAGTTTCACCAGGGATAGCAAAAAAAGACTCATATCTTTTATTTAAAGCAACTTTTCTTGTGACAATAGTCTGAGAGGTGCCTTCAAACTGTGTCATGAGTTCCTCCCACATTAATTTTAAATTTTCAAGTAAAACAAGGGTGGGCATAAGAGTTTCAGGAACAACATACAAGATCATGTTTTGTAGCTTGGTATCAAGGTCTACCAGCTTATGATCTTCCTCAGACCAATTATCCTTCTCCTTGGGTGATACCCTAGGAGTCCCATCGGCATTTCTGACAATAGTGGAGGCATTCATGGGGACAAAGGGTCCTTCTTTAAGAATATCGGTCAAATGTCTTTCAACACCAGCAATATATTTGAGCATGCATGCTTTCCATGTTTGAAAATTTTCACTATTCCCATCAAACTTGGGAACAAGATTATTTGGAAAGTGTACGTGTACATTATGCGCTGGTATATTGTTGTTGATGATAGGGGGTGGAGTAGGTGGAGTATTAGCATTAGCATTAGGGTTAGAACCTTCATTGAATAGTTGGTCAACCATCTTTGCAGATCAAAGGTTAATGAATTAATATAATTCAACCTTGCTGCTCTGATACCAATTGTGAGTCCCAAATATAGATGGTTAAAACCCGACTGGCAAGTAGTTCTAACTGGAAGTTGACCAGTTCAGAATACGATCCAGATATGGATAAACAATAAGGTAAAGGTGCCGAAAGTAAATGCAAGAAACACTAAGTGTTGAAACTATATAAATAATATGTATATTTCAAGTATGTAGCATTGAGACACGATGTACTTTTTCAATGTATTTGATTTATTGATATAAACAAATACAAAGGTTGTTGCGGAACAAAGATAAACAATAAGGTAAAGGTACTGAAAGATAAACACCTTGATCTTTACGTGCCATGAAACACATGTCCCTAACTTCTTCCTCATCATCAGATGATTCATCAGACTCTTCCCATTTTTCAGTTTTGGCAATCATACAACCATTATTGCTTGAGTTGTCTTGTGCCATGAGAGCTATGTGGGCTTTCAACTTCTTGTATTTAGCCTTATAGCTGTCATCAGATTTCTGAAAAATAGAATGGTTAGGGGCAGATTGTGATGATGAAGGCTGACTAGATCTGCATTCCTTCATGAAATGTCCTTTCTTGCCACACGTAAAGCATTCAAGATTAGACTTGTCAATAGGAGCGCTGGAAGCAAATGGTTTGCCAGATCGATTTGATTTGGCCTTAAAATGATTAAACGTTTTAGCCAGCATGGCAACCAGATCATCATTGTCATCCTCATCACAATCATGAGTTATATTACCAGAAATACCAGTTTTTAACATTTCAAAGACCATCTTCTTCATCGAGTCAGAATGATCATTCTCAGAAGATAGTAGAGCAGTCCCATGTGGCTCAGAGTACTGAACCATGACTGCACTGGTAGAAGCATGATTTTTGGCATCTTGCTCAGCCACAGCTCTCTCAGCTTTGTTCTCTTCAGTGTATCTGAAGGCTCCATATAGGGAAGCAAGAGTGTGACTGTGCAAGGTTTTTCCTTGTCTTAAAACCAAGATCAAGTTTTCCCATTTAGAAGGTAAGATGTCACAGAACTTTTCTAACAAAATTTCTTTGTCTTTAGTTACACCCAGTGCTTTCAATTGATTTACCAGATTAGTAAATCTGATGTACGTTTGGGTTAAAGTTTCACCAGGGATAGCAAAAAAAGACTCATATCTTTTATTTAAAGCAACTTTTCTTGTGACAATAGTCTGAGAGGTGCCTTCAAACTGTGTCATGAGTTCCTCCCACATTAATTTTAAATTTTCAAGTAAAACAAGGGTGGGCATAAGAGTTTCAGGAACAACATACAAGATCATGTTTTGTAGCTTGGTATCAAGGTCTACCAGCTTATGATCTTCCTCAGACCAATTATCCTTCTCCTTGGGTGATACCCTAGGAGTCCCATCGGCATTTCTGACAATAGTGGAGGCATTCATGGGGACAAAGGGTCCTTCTTTAAGAATATCGGTCAAATGTCTTTCAACACCAGCAATATATTTGAGCATGCATGCTTTCCATGTTTGAAAATTTTCACTATTCCCATCAAACTTGGGAACAAGATTATTTGGAAAGTGTACGTGTACATTATGCGCTGGTATATTGTTGTTGATGATAGGGGGTGGAGTAGGTGGAGTATTAGCATTAGCATTAGCATTAGGGTTAGAACCTTCATTAAATACCATTGTTGATGATAGGGGGTGGAGTAGGTGGAGTATTAGCATTAGCATTAGCATTAGGGTTAGAACCTTCATTGAATAGTTGGTCAACCATCTTTGCAGATCAAGTTTTCCCATTTAGAAGGTAAGATGTCACAGAACTTTTCTAACAAAATTTCTTTGTCTTTAGTTACACCCAGTGCTTTCAATTGATTTACCAGATTAGTAAATCTGATGTACGTTTGGGTTAAAGTTTCACCAGGGATAGCAAAAAAAGACTCATATCTTTTATTTAAAGCAACTTTTCTTGTGACAATAGTCTGAGAGGTGCCTTCAAACTGTGTCATGAGTTCCTCCCACATTAATTTTAAATTTTCAAGTAAAACAAGGGTGGGCATAAGAGTTTCAGGAACAACATACAAGATCATGTTTTGTAGCTTGGTATCAAGGTCTACCAGCTTATGATCTTCCTCAGACCAATTATCCTTCTCCTTGGGTGATACCCTAGGAGTCCCATCGGCATTTCTGACAATAGTGGAGGCATTCATGGGGACAAAGGGTCCTTCTTTAAGAATATCGGTCAAATGTCTTTCAACACCAGCAATATATTTGAGCATGCATGCTTTCCATGTTTGAAAATTTTCACTATTCCCATCAAACTTGGGAACAAGATTATTTGGAAAGTGTACGTGTACATTATGCGCTGGTATATTGTTGTTGATGATAGGGGGTGGAGTAGGTGGAGTATTAGCATTAGCATTAGCATTAGCATTAGGGTTAGAACCTTCATTGAATAGTTGGTCAACCATCTTTGCAGATCAAAGGTTAATGAATTAATATAATTCAACCTTGCTGCTCTGATACCAATTGTGAGTCCCAAATATAGATGGTTAAAACCCGACTGGCAAGTAGTTCTAACTGGAAGTTGACCAGTTCAGAATACGATCCAGATATGGATAAACAATAAGGTAAAGGTACTGAAAGTATAAACAATAAGGTAAAGGTGCCGAAAGTAAATGCAAGAAACACTAAGTGTTGAAACTATATAAATAATATGTATATTTCAAGTATGTAGCATTGAGACACGATGTACTTTTTCAATGTATTTGATTTATTGATATAAACAAATACAAAGGTTGTTGCGGAACAAAGATAAACAATAAGGTAAAGGTACTGAAAGATAAACACCTTGATCTTTACGTGCCATGAAACACATGTCCCTAACTTCTTCCTCATCATCAGATGATTCATCAGACTCTTCCCATTTTTCAGTTTTGGCAATCATACAACCATTATTGCTTGAGTTGTCTTGTGCCATGAGAGCTATGTGGGCTTTCAACTTCTTGTATTTAGCCTTATAGCTGTCATCAGATTTCTGAAAAATAGAATGGTTAGGGGCAGATTGTGATGATGAAGGCTGACTAGATCTGCATTCCTTCATGAAATGTCCTTTCTTGCCACACGTAAAGCATTCAAGATTAGACTTGTCAATAGGAGCGCTGGAAGCAAATGGTTTGCCAGATCGATTTGATTTGGCCTTAAAATGATTAAACGTTTTAGCCAGCATGGCAACCAGATCATCATTGTCATCCTCATCACAATCATGAGTTATATTACCAGAAATACCAGTTTTTAACATTTCAAAGACCATCTTCTTCATCGAGTCAGAATGATCATTCTCAGAAGATAGTAGAGCAGTCCCATGTGGCTCAGAGTACTGAACCATGACTGCACTGGTAGAAGCATGATTTTTGGCATCTTGCTCAGCCACAGCTCTCTCAGCTTTGTTCTCTTCAGTGTATCTGAAGGCTCCATATAGGGAAGCAAGAGTGTGACTGTACAAGGTTTTTCCTTGTCTTAAAACCAAGATCAAGTTTTCCCATTTAGAAGGTAAGATGTCACAGAACTTTTCTAACAAAATTTCTTTGTCTTTAGTTACACCCAGTGCTTTCAATTGATTAACAAATTAGTAAATCTGATGTATGTTTGGGTTAAAGTTTCACCAGGGATAGCAAAAAAAGACTCATATCTTTTATTTAAAGCAACTTTTCTTTTGACAATAGTCTCAGAGGTGCCTTCAAACTGTGTCATGAGTTCCTCCCACATTAATTTTAAATTTTCAAGTAAAACAAGGGTGGGCATAAGAGTTTCAGGAACAGCATACAAGATCATGTTTTGTAGCTTGGTATCAAGGTCTACCAGCCTATGATCTTCCTCAGACCAATGATCCTTCTCCTTGGGTGATACCCTAGGAGTCCCATCGGCATTTCTGACAATAGTGGAGGCATTCATGGGGACAAAGGGTCCTTCTTTAAGAATATCGGTCAAATGTCTTTCAACACCAGCAATATATTTGAGGATGCATGCTTTCCATGTTTGAAAATTTTCACTGTTCCCATCAAACTTGGGAACAGGATTATTTGGAAAGTGTACGTGTACATTATGCGCTGGTATATTGTTGTTGATGATAGGGGGTGGAGTAGGTGGAGTATTAGCATTAGCATTAGCATTAGCATTAGGGTTAGAACCTTCATTGAATAGTTGGTCAACCATCTTTGCAGATCAAAGGTTAATGAATTAATATAATTCAACCTTGCTGCTCTGATACCAATTGTGAGTCTCAAATATAGATGGTTAAAACCCGACTGGCAAGTAGTTCTAACTGGAAGTTGACCAGTTCAGAATACGATCCAGATATGGATAAACAATAAGGTAAAGGTACTGAAAGTAAATGCAAGAAACACTAAGTGTTGAAACTATATAAATAATATGTATATTTCAAGTATGTAGCATTGAGACACGATGTACTTTTTCAATGTATTTGATTTATTAATATAAACAAATACAAAGGTTGTTGCGGAACAAAGATAAACACCCAAGTGTAAATATCTAAACAACCTAGAAATACAAGTGATCTAATAACTTGGAAATACTCGTAAGGATTACTTAGAGTATATCTCACAAGTTGCAATGCTAAAGTTTTCAAGCAATTTGCAAGTTGTGAGAAGACTTATATTTATAGACCAAGTCCATGATGACGTGGACCAGATCGTACAAATATGGTTGGGAGCATTTAAGGAATTAAAGTTAATTCCTTACATGCGTACTTTTAAGGTTAAGTATATAAGTCAATTGATGTGACTTATCATAACTTATTCCCAACCCTTACTTTACCTTGTACTTTTGTTAATAGTTAAATCTATTAACTGGGTAATGGTATGTAAAGTAAAAAGTCTTCCTCGTAATCAGTGTAAAAGTGTGTAAGTACTTTTACACTGAGATGCTTCAGTCTTCGATCAGGTAGAATCAACTTCTGAGCTCCACATCTGAGCTTGATTCTCTTTCTTCAGACTTCAGTCTTTGACTTCATTCTGAACGGTATTCTGATACGTTGATCTGAATTGAAGTGAAGCTTCAGTGAACTAATTCTGAACGACTTCAGAATTCTATACAAGTATTCTTCACTGAGCTTCAGCTATTTCTGAACAAATTATACTTGGTCGATTTTCGACCTAACAAGATTTATATTTATTATTTTTATAAATGTTTTTGCTATGGCAAAGAAAACTTATCATTTAGCTTTTATTATTTTTTCCCTATTATCAACTATTGTCTTCACTTTTTACACCATCATTCAATACCCACCTATCTTCACTTTTTACTCCATCATTCAATAACCATCTACCCACATTGATGATTTTTGGTTTTGTTATCGGAATCATCCATTTTGTTTTGTATTCGTCTTGTATTTGTTACGCCCCTATGTGACTGTTTTTTATGAATATGTCTGAATCATCCAAGTTAACTCTCTTCGATGGACGTCGGCTATCCTTTTTTTAATTTAATGTGAGTAGTTGGTAGTTATTTTTATTTATTTCATTGTCATACTTCATTCAAATTTTTTAGTCACTTTCCGGTTTATTAAATGAGAGTAGTTGCATGTATGATGTATGTAATAAACAGAAATGAGCTTAATTGAGACAACAATGGTGGTTTTAAGGTTAGTGTGTGTAATGTGTGTTTGTGTGTGAAAGGGAGGTTGAAGATGATCTAGAGAGAGAAAGTATAAGTTTAGAGAGATGTAAGTATGGATTAATGTGAAAAGCTTAGTTACAAGTGAAGTGGTTAGGGGTTTATATACATTTAAGCCTATTTATACTAAAACCCCTTCCACAATAACTAATTTACAATTTAACACCATTTTATATTTCTAACAATCTCCTCCTTGGTGTTGAATTGTAAATGTTTCATCGTCTTCGGTCTTTAAATAACATGATGAGCCCATTTGTTGAAAACCTTCAATGTTGGTTGGACTTTAAAGCTTTCTCATTGTCTTCAACGTCTTGTATCAACCTTGACTTTGAATCTTCTCAATAAACAAATATATTTGACGATGACTTATTAAATCTTGATCTTCTCTTGCAACTCTGAATACTTTGGAAGCATCTTTGAAATCTTTGTAGCTTTTGAGCTTTCACAACTTGAACTTTTGAATGTTGATTTCAACTTGATGTTGCTTGGAGAAGTAACTTGAACTTTGAGTAGCATGCGGAAGCTTGGTTTTGACATTGAATTCCTTGAATTCTTTTGGTATTGCGGAAGCTTGGTTTTGACTTTGAAATCTCTTGGCATTTCAGAAGCTTGGTTTTGGAATGCGGAAATTTGATTTTGTCTTTAAAACTTCAATTCTTGATCGAACTTGTCTTTGAATCAACACTTATCTTGGAGCACTTGATTCTTTGATCAATTAACATTTGCTCCCCCTCAAACAACTATCTCGGATCAAATCTATCAAATAAACGAATTATCTTCAAATTTCTTGCTCCCCCTCGAACAAACAATCATTTCGGAGCATATTTAACAATTCATGAGTTTACTCTTGCTCCCCCTCAAATGAACAATCTCTTTAGACTATGAACGATCTTTGGATCTTAACAATCCAAGTATCTATCAAAATAACAATCTCCATTCAATCTCAAACTCTTCTAATCATCAAACAATGGTCATTTTTCCAACAAATCTTTCAATTATCGACCATGTACATCATCTTGAATATACTCGATCTCGAATCAATCCTTTAACTTTCTCAAAAACAATCTCTCAACTTAGCACAATAATTATTCACTCTCTTCACCTAAACTAACGATCCTTTGAACATCCAAACACTATGAATTATCCTCAATCAATATCTATCAAATAAAATTATCTTCAACATTTGCTCCCCCTCAAACAACTATCTCGGATCAAATCTATCAAATAAACGAATTATCTTCAAATTTCTTGCTCCCCCTCGAACAAATATCTCGGATCAAATCTATCAAATAAACGAATTATCTTCAAATTTCTTGCTCCCCCTCAAACAACTATCTCGGATCAAATCTATCAAATAAACGAATTATCTTCAAATTTCTTGCTCCCCCTCAAATGAACAATCTCTTTAGACTATGAACGATCTTTGGATCTTAACAATCCAAGTATCTATCAAAATAACAATCTCCATTCAATCTCAAACTCTTCTAATCATCAAACAATGGTCATTTTTCCAACAAATCTTTCAATTATCGACCATGTACATCATCTTGAATATACTCGATCTCGAATCAATCCTTTAACTTTCTCAAAAACAATCTCTCAACTTAGCACAATAATTATTCACTCTCTTCACCTAAACTAACGATCCTTTGAACATCCAAACACTATGAATTATCCTCAATCAATATCTATCAAATATCCATCAAATTCTAGCTCCCCCTCAAACAACTATCTCGGATCAAATCTATCAAATAAACGAATTATCTTCAAATTTCTTGCTCCCCCTCAAATGAACAATCTCTTTAGACTATGAACGATCTTTGGATCTTAACAATCCAAGTATCTATCAAAATAACAATCTCCATTCAATCTCAAACTCTTCTAATCATCAAACAATGGTCATTTTTCCAACAAATCTTTCAATTATCGACCATGTACATCATCTTGAATATACTCGATCTCGAATCAATCCTTTAACTTTCTCAAAAACAATCTCTCAACTTAGCACAATAATTATTCACTCTCTTCACCTAAACTAACGATCCTTTGAACATCCAAACACTATGAATTATCCTCAATCAATATCTATCAAATATCCATCAAATTCTACCTAAAACCTTGAACTCTATCTATCAATCATTTAATCATTTCTCCCCCTTATGATGAAAATGTGAAACGGTTTCATCATATAATAATAATTGATAGCATAAACGGTAGATCACAACAAACAATATTCAACCAAATTAACCCAACCCAATTCCCCAACCCATTCCCAATTCCCAATGAACCTATTGGTGAACTAGAATGTGAGGTTGTGTTGTTGGAAAAAGATTTTATAATGGTGTTTGGGTTCTTTGTGTTTGTGTGAAGAGAAATGAAAACCGGATAATAATGATCCGTTGACACAACCAAAAATCGAAAGGATTAATGGTGTGGCCTAAAAATACGATTACTATTTTTAGGACTTCTCATTATCATCGAGAAATGCACAAAGCTTATCTCTAAATGGTTCGGTCTATGGCTTTTCAACCGATAGATTGCTTTAAAGAATGTAATTCATGGTCAGTGTCACAAAGGCGTTCGATAACCATGTCTTACTATCCTCAAAGACTTTTGGGAAAATAAATCCGAGGTCACATAGACTTCTCGTTTACTCAACAAATTCATAAAATGAAAATGTGAGACCTACGTTCAACGTTGGAAAAGATGTTAGCATTGGTAGGATTTCCATTCGATCATCGTGGAATATCAAACATATGATATCACTACGAATGTTCTGGCAATATCACAAAGATATGCGATGTCACAAAGACATATAAAGACTCTATGTGTCTTAGTCAAATGAAAGAATATTTCAAGTACGCTCTAGACTCAATAGTGATCAAATGAAGTCGGGGACCGGAGCAGAGTGTCTCCCTTTTTCAATATCAACATCTTCCAAATGAAGAGTCGATAGTAATGTGAAAATCTCCGTGAGAATAAAACAAGCATTTGTTAAGAAATACTTGAGTGGTTAGGGAAAGATGTGAATTGCTTCACTGGGTCCATGAAGGCTTCTTCAATATCGAGAAATCAACAAATGAAATCCGATAGAAACGTGTTTACCCGGCTTGTTAAGAATTTTGGGGAGGGCTTTCATTTCTTTTAGCCCTTTCTCACATCATTTCACCGTAACCTCTCACTTTTTGACTACTCCCTCATGTCCTATTTGCACAAATATCATCACCACACTCATAAACCCTCACAATCTAAAATTGAGAATATTACTCCGGGGTTAGATCTCATCGGCGATGACAAGATCATGGAGTATGTATTAGTGGCCTAAACTCTCATGTGCAAATCTAACACCGAACTTCAATAAGGATGATCGAAAATGGTTTGAAAATCTTCCAAAGTGTTTTAAAATGGAAAATGTGTTTAAACACTTGGAAGTTTTGGTTTTATAAACAAACTCCCCCTAAATATATGCATGATATGAACAAAGTTTTTGCATATAAAGGGTGAGTTAAGAGTTTGAAAGTTGCTCACAAATATTAAAAATGAGACTACAAAGGCGTTCAATGCCTTGCATCCCATCCTAATACTTTGTGAGTAACTAAAAGACAAAGTAAAAATGATGAAAAGAGAAAATCTTTTTGGATTTTTCAAAAAAAATAAGAAAATAAAAATCTTTTTGAATTTTTCTAAAAAGAAATGATGAAATTACAAAAACGGTTTTAGAACGGGTTATACACTGATGTGTGCATAAGCCACTATTCATCAAATCACTTGGAAATCGCTTTTGGAACCCATTTGAGATTGGATCCAATGGTTTTTGAATTCTTGAAAGTCCAAATGTAAGTCTCACCGATTTGATGAATGGATGTTGCATTCCACGGTGAACTAAAACCCGGTGTTTTAGTTGAAAAGAGTTTTCGTGGAAGCAACGGTGAAAAATCATTTGATTTCTTTGAAAACTTGTCAATCTTGGAAGATTGAGTTGAAAAATGATTTTTCGAAGCAAAATCATTCACTTTTTGCACAACTGTTTTCACAGGTTTTGGTGCAAGATCAAAAAGTTCCGAAAAAGAATATTTGAATGATTTTGACTCAGTTGACTGATCTTTTAAAATCGGTTTCCATTTAGATTTAGTCAACTGAGATTTTGCTTGTGAAATGTGTTCAGACTTATCCTCAAAGGATAGAAATGACACTGAAGAAGTTGTTCCATCAAAATTTGGTTTCTTAGTGTACTTCTTACCCTTTTGTAAAGAGTAATTAGTAAACTGAGACACCTTTCTTTCAAAAGGTTTAGAAGATTTACCCGTGTAAACCCTCTTTGGAAAATCAACTTTAGGTTTGGATGACTCAGATTTTGGAAAACATTTTGACACCTCGGTCTTTGGAATCGTAGAATTACTCGATTGTTTCATGGGTTTTTCAAGCTTTGTGTCCAACGATTTTGATTTAAAAGATGCAATTCGGTTCTCCATCTTTTCAAGTTGTTTTGTAACCGAAGCATTTAAATCAGAGAAAGAAATTGTTGACACATCCGATTTTAATTTCGAAACAAGAGTATCTTTCTCAAAAAGTTTTGGATTCCAAAGATGAAATGTAATCTTGTTGATCTTTGATTATTTTCGAAAATCTTTGTTCTTTGCTCACAAAAATTGTGGACTTATTTCGCAACTCATGGTTAAGCTCAGAAATCTTTTGCTGCGAAACAAGTTCTTTTGATTGATTGTCTAAAACAATTTTATTGAGCTCTTTTGAAGAATTTTCCAACTCATTTGTTAATATGAAAATCTTTGATTGCAAATGATCATTTCCTTTTTGAGTTGAGGACTCGGTAGTCTCAACACATTCATAAAAAGTCTCATTGGTCTCAACACATGCATGAAATTCATCATCACAGTCACTTACCACAGAAGAAATCACTTCTCCACATTCAAACTCAGGATCAGTCTGAATGGACGTCTCAACAGTCTCAACCTTATCAGAATCAGTCTGCACTGAAGAATTCACAAACATGAGACAATTAGTTTGAGTACAAACATCAATCATGACTTTGGGAAGGTCAGAATTCACAGATTTGGTTTGTGTTTGCAATTCAATCTCAAGGTCGGAAATTTTCTTTGTCAAAGATGTTTCGTGTGACTGAAGTTGCAAACACTTGTCTTCATGACACTTGATTTGAGCACAAAATTTTGTTCTTTCTTCTTTAATTTTGCTCTCAAAAATAGTGAACTTATTTTGCAACTCATGGTCAAGCTTGGAAATCTTTTGTTGCAAAACAAGTTCATTTGACTGTTTGGATGAGTATGCATCAGTAAATTGTGTGTAAGCTTTTCGCAATTGAGCACACAACTTACTAATCTTTGACTTTAAAAGATCATTTTCTTGTTGAAGACTTTCCACGTTGGATAAAATGAGATCGTTCGCAGATTTGAGCTCTTTATTTTCAGACATGAGTTGATCAATTTCAAGTTGAAGACTTTTGTTTTGTTCCATGAGTTTTTGACTCGTCTCATACATGAATCGTTTTTCTTGAAAACGAATGACAGCACATGGAACATGTTTGTTGTTGAAAATCTTGGGATTTAAATTACATGTACAACGACTATTTTTATGATCCCAAATTTCATCCCCTGTGGGTTCTTGAATGAACATAGTCGTCAGTTTATCTGGCACATTGAACTTTATTGACTCAAAATTTTCTGTAGTCTGGTACGAAGAAATAATCGATTTCAACTCATTAATGTCAGACACAAAACACACACGCTCTTCACAAAGAGCTTTGAATCTCTTGGAAACATCCTCAAACTCTTGATATACTCGAACAACACAAGCATGATTATTTCCTTGAAAACATGAACACTTTTGATTATTATGAAAATTATATAAACCAAAGCTTGGTTCAAATTTGATTGGTATGGTTGACATTTTGACTCAGAAAAATGATGACAACTCAATAAAAGAATAACCAAAAACTTTTAGCCTAAAGAAAATTAGTCCAACAAACAATTTCGGCCCAAATAATATCTAGTACAAAATCTGGCCCAAAAACCTTAGCCCAACAGATTTAAAAAAAACTTAAAAACAATATTGATTTTTTCTATTTGTACTGGATGCAGAGCAAAAATCTCTGCAAATAGAACAAGTAGGAATTTTGAAAATTTTAATTTTCTGCCCCACTTGAAGAAAATTGATAATAAATGATTTTGAAATGAATTTCTTGAAAATTTTGATTTGGAAATTTTAAAAACAACTAAGTGCCGAGCTTATTCCTCTGCAAATGGTGTAAGTGACCAAGTCGCAACCCAAGTACTCTGATCAACAATCAATTTCAACTGAATGCCGAGCTTAGACCTCTGCAAACAGCACAACTAAGAAAGTCACTTGGTCGAAGAATTCAATTCAACTATTTGCCGAGCAAGTATCTCTGCAAATAGCACAAATAGAACAACTTAACCAATTTTCTTGAAGTAACTATTTGCCGAGCAAAAAGCTCTGCAAATAGAACAAGTAAGATCAAGCCTTAACCAAATTTCTTGAAATACATATTTGCCGAGCAGTGAGCTCTGCAAATAGAACAAGTAGCACCAGTCTTGATCAAAAATTCTCAAATCAACTATTTGCCGAGCAATGAGCTCTGCAAATAGAACAAGTAGGAATTTTGAAAATTTTAATTTTCTGCCCCACTTGAAGAAAATTGATAATAAATGATTTTGAAATGAATTTCTTGAAAATTTTGATTTGGAAATTTTAAAAACAACTAAGTGCCGAGCTTATTCCTCTGCAAATAAAATAAGTAAGATCAAGCTTAACCAATTTTCTTGAAATAACTATTTGCCGAGCAAAAAGCTCTGCAAATAGAACAAGTAAGATCAAGCCTTAACCAAATTTCTTGAAATACGTATTTGCCGAGCAAAAAGCTCTGCAAATAGACCAACTAGAAATTTTGAAAATTTTAATTTTCTTGAAATAACTATTTGCCGAGCAAAAAGCTCTGCAAATAGAACAAGTAAGATCAAGCCTTAACCAAATTTCTTGAAATACGTATTTGCCGAGCAGTGAGCTCTGCAAATAGAACAAGTAAGATCAAGCCTTAACCAAATTTCTTGAAATACGTATTTGCCGAGCAGTGAGCTCTGCAAATAGAACAAGTAAGATCAAACCAAGCCAACGACCTCTGCAAACACGAGTAATCACTACGTGACAAAATAGTCGGTTACTGGTTATCTTCTTCGTTCAGCCAAACCTTCATTTGCAGAGCAGACTGTAAATCTTCGATTTCTCCTTCATTTTTGCGAATTAAAGCTCGTATTTTATATCAAAATGATCAGAAAAACAATGCGCACAAATCCTTGAACAAATTAGATGTTAATTTCAACTAGAATTCAAACCCACGCGAACATGCGATTTGCCGAGCTCGAGCAAAAACAACTCAAATGATGAAATTAACTTCTGAAATCGATAACAAAGGATGATAAACTGATTATAAATCGATCGGTGAACAAAATTCGAACAAAAACACACTTAATTTGCAGAAATCACTCAAACAGTGATCTCGGCAAATGAACCTTTCAGAAAATAAGCCAAATTCTGAAATTAAGCACAAATTAAGCTTGTATTAAGCTTGTGGATCGTTCAGCAACTCTGATTGTTCTCTGATACCAAATGTAATAAACAGAAATGAGCTTAATTGTGACAACAATGGTGGTTTTAAGGTTAGTGTGTGTAATGTGTGTTTGTGTGTGAAAGGGAGGTTGAAGATGATCTAGAGAGAGAAAGTATAAGTTTAGAGAGATGTAAGTATGGATTAATGTGAAAAGCTTAGTTACAAGTGAAGTGGTTAGGGGTTTATATACATTTAAGCCTATTTATACTAAAACCCCTTCCACAATAACTAATTTACAATTTAACACCATTTTATATTTCTAACAATGTATCCGTTCAAGAAGAATTAAATACGGGTAGTTACATTAATATCTGCATCTACCATTGTTCTCTGTCATGGTATATGATAAATGAAATCAACAACCACCTTTAATATTCGAAATCGAGGCCACATATTTAAAATGTTGTTTACTTATTCACTAGAGTTCCCAAATGAAACATCGTGACCTTGGATAATATTCACGAATAATTTGTTCTAACAAAAAATAAACGAAAACATTATAACCTCAAAACAAAACAGAGAGATACCTGGACATCCCCAAGTACGAAATACCAGCTTAATCAAACAGTAGCGAGCTGTAACTGATGTCTTCCCAAAACTATCAGCAATGAAAATATTAATAGATAAGCTAAGGAAAAAAAAAGAAATTATATACATAAAAGACATTTTAAGTTAAAATAAAAATGAAAGGAAAACAAATACCGAATAGTTAATTATATTCTTGAGATACAAGGAAAAGAAAGGGGAAAAAAACATGTAATTTACAATTATGTTCTAAGTAGTAAGTATTAGATTTATATCATAAGTTAGTTATAAGGTATATGGGTAATTATAGAGAGTTATACAACATTGTATATAAGTGTTATAAGTATTATGTATGACTATATATACGTGTTACTCAAACACCGATCTTGTTTTCATTTATATATTGGTAGGTATATGTTGTAAGACTACAATGATTTTCTTGCATATATTATTTATTATAGTCGTGCTTGTTCAAAACAACAAAAAAATGAGTAGGTGCATTAAATGGAAGTAGGTGCATTAATTGATGAAGTCATAAACTAGTAAATGAAATCCAACAACAAATTTGAAAAACTCTACCATGTAAGGTAAGATTGGTGTTTAAGAGTCGACCTTTGATGATTTGACGAAGACCAGTTACCCAGACACCGGTCTTGAATTATTAATTTTTTTATTAGAATCAGATTATGGCTTTTGTATGACATTTTTGTAACTGTGGTTTTTCAAGTTATATTATACATGACTATGTTATAGAAGTGTTATGCCTATTTTGTTTGGCTGTGTATAAGTCTAACTCAGACACAAATGTTGTTTTTAATTAAATGTTGGTAGTGTATGCTCATTCATTTCAATGTAAGACTTCATTGACTTTTTTTGCATTATTATTTATTAAAGTTGTAGTCGTTCAAAACAATGAAACGAGAGTAAGTGCATTAAAAGGGAGTAGCTGCATTAATTGGTGAAGTCAAAAGCTAGTAAATGAAATCAACAATCGGTTTAAACTTTAAAAACTGAACCATGTAAGGTAATACCGGTGTTGAAGAGACCGACCTTTGATGATTTGGCATCGACCGGTGTTCTCTACGTCGGTGTTATGAGACAAGTTACTAAAAACACTACATAACTTGAACTTTTCCTGTCCATACTAATTTTTTCAAGATGCACGCAGAGAAAATTATTTGTTTGGTAAAAATTGTTGCATCTCATCCCTCTTACCGGGTATAAACTAAAAGTAATATAATAAGAATTTGAGTAGTTACAATATTGGTCGATGGGTAATTATAAACTAAAAGTAACATAATAAGAATTTGAGTAGTTACAAATGAAAGGAAAAAAAATACTGAATAGTTAATTATATTCTTGAGATACAAGGAAAAGAAAGGAAAAAAAACCATGTAATTTACAATTATGTTCTAAGTAGTAAGTACAAGACTTATATCATAAGTTAGTTACAAGGTATATGGGTAATTATAGAGAGTTTTCCTTCTAAATCATACCAATATTGGAAGGAAAACTTTTGTTATCGGAATCATCCATCTTGTTTGTATTCGTCTTGTATCGGAATATGAATTGGAATGTTATTTTTGAATGAAGAGGTACTTTAAATGTATGGAATATGATTTCATTTACCAAATCTTCGTGATTCTTATGACCATGCGAATTGCAAATACCACATTTCCGGGATTGTTGGTTTTGTTATCGGAATCATCCATTTTGTTTTGTATTCGTCTTGTATTTGTTACGCCCCTATGTGACTGTTTTTTATGAATATGTCTGAATCATCCAAGTTAACTCTCTTCGATGGACGTCGGCTATCATTTTTTAATTTAATGTGAGTAGTTGGTAGGTATTTTTATTTATTTCATTGTCATACTTCATTCAATTTTTTTGTCACTTTGCGGTTCATTAAATGTGAGTAGTTGCATGTATGATGTATTTGTTCAAGAAGAATTAAATACGGGTAGTTGCATTAATATATGCATGTACCATTGTTCTTTGTCATGGTATGATAAATGAAATCAACAACCTCCTTTAACATTCGAAAACGATGTCACATACAAATTCAAAATGTAGTTTACTTATTCACTAGAGTTCCCAAATGAAACATCGTGGCATTGGATAATATTTACAAACAATTCTGTTCTAACAAAAAATAAACGAAACATTATAACCTCAAAACAAAACACTACCATAAGACATATGATAAGTTTTTTTTTTTATCAGGAATTCAATATATAATTTTAACAACAAAATTTTGACAGTGAACTTACGAAATGTAAAATATATACGATGGATTAAGAAGATGCAAAACCATATATAGGTTGTTGTACATGAATGAATTTCAAGGTAAGTAAGATACGTGTGTTCCTTATTTGCTTTCACCCCAAACTATCCAATTTGTTATGCATTGGTTTTAAGCATAGAACTTCAAGGACGAGGCCTACAGAAACCATAAAATTGGTACTCCGTATTAAGTATTACTTACAATGCGACAATATAATATATAACGTGCGAGACGCTTAACTCATCGAGTGGGTCATTGAGTGCCTCGAGTAAAAACAAAATATAAAGAATAGAGAACATATCTTTATGTTCAAATAAATTTCCACCAATCCGGTGCAAACCACTCTGATTGCAAATTACTTTCTGTAATTGTAAAAAAAATAAAATAATTATTGTTGTTATTGGACTTTATTCTCCCAAGTTTACTCAATGTGTGCGATCGTTCCATATAAATACATTCATGATCGATTTTTAAAGAGACTCAGCTCATGTCTTTTAGCAAAGTGTTTAACTTTATTACATTACTAGATTATACTCGTGCGATGTACGGTATGAATTTTTTTTATTTTTCTAATAATAACCATACACAATATACGAAGATGAACTTTGCTTATTTTTTTAGTAGTAACCATACATAATATATGAAGACAAATTATAAGATAAGTATATTGCATGGTTTCGTTCATATTTAAAAAAAAAATGTCACTTCAAAAATACGTTTTTATTTACTATATATACATTTTCTTTTAGACCATTAGTTTTGAGCAACATTCACCATCCATCTAGTGTATGTTATTAATATGGGGAGTGATATTCGTACCATAAAATTTGATAAATTTATCATTGTTGTGTATTGCATATTTATATAGTATGTTATGAAACATGTACAGTGTAGTAAATGTATCAAATTATTTGTTGTAATTCAATTGTGTAGTTAAAGTGTTATCACATTTGCGGGTTTTTTTTTACTCCTTGGATATTTTTATGGTAGCATGAATATGAGATTAATAAAATGGAGAGATGTACAATATGATTTGAAATAAAGATTGTAAATATAGGATGCGCATGAACCAATCTACCAATAAACTAAAACAGGATTATAGACTTTTTAAAATGACATGTGGCATAATCTATGTACGACACGTGTCATTTTGAATTAAAATAAATTTATTTGATTTTTTTTCAAAAAATACGTGTGAAACCTTATTTGACTCAAATTGCTTCTTTGTTTGCCTATAAAATAACCATGCATATTGGTATAAAATAATCTTATTTTACATCCCAAAAAAATAGTTACGTCAATCTCTATTTTAATAATAATATTACTATATTTAATTTTTATAATTATTTTTTACCGTTGAAAATCTTCTAGACGTAGATATGTATCCTTGATAGCTACCAATAAACTAAAACAGAATTGAGATGTTCTTGAAACGACACGTGGCGTAAGCCTCTTTTAATTAATTTATTTTATAAATTAGCTTTTTTAATTGTATATAGATTCAATTTCCTTATTAGATTTAGAATTAAACTCTAACTCTTAACTTATAGATACAAAACACATTATAACCTTATTTGATTAATCGTTTTCTCATTAATAAAATTGTCTTTTTTTTCTCAATTCTTCAACTCCTATTACTTATATTACTTATAATAAGTTAATAACATGAAGACTTCAAAAAATTGAATTTACGATCCGAAATCACAAGGCTATTTGCCGTCATCCTCTATGCTTACAAGTTCCGATTTTGATGTGATTTTAAAATTTTAAGGTAAATCCAAAACTTTAACTAAACATATATTATATTTATCATTACTGTTTATTATAATTTAGCTTCGATCATCGGTTTACTTTAACCACAATTTATTTCATACTCACAAATCATGTATGAGGCATATTCGAATTTCTTTATGATATAATCTATATAGCTACCGTACATCGTACGGGTATTAGGACTAGTATTACAAATAATTAAGCAATTGGTATTGTAGATTAATATAAATTCAAACTGTTACTTGTGAGTTCAAAATTTTCTTTCAAATGGATGATATGATCCAGAATCATAACTACTAACATCAAAAAATTATTTGGATATACGATCCAGGAACAAATATATAGTTGCAGTGTTGCACCAACAAAATATCAAATACACCATTAATTAATATTGATAGAATGTATTAAAAAAGAAATGAAATTCAAACGATAAATTAATTAAAAAGACCCAACCAAATTACATGAATAGTGTGGGTAATAACTAATAAGAAAAGGAAAAAAAGAAATGAAATTCAAACGATAAATTAATTAAAAAGACCCAACCAAAGCACAAGGTGGAATTACAATAGAACAAGAACTAAATGCAAATAAAGATTCAGTGAATCCATTACAATACGAAACAAGTACCAAAATACATAAGGAGCAAATAACCATCAAAGTTAACAAAAATAACATCCAGAGATGGCAAATCGATCCTAAGTATAATGCAAAAGGAAGGCCAATGAATCCTTGATCCATAAGGTCCAAAGCCCGGGTTTTACAGCAAGCAACAATCAAACTCCACGTCCGGGGATAACCTGATTACCTGAAAAGTGTACTAAGCATAGTCAACACAAGGTTGGTGAGTTCGTAGTAATAGTCCATAAGGAACCAGCGTCAATAATCACAATGTACGAGTAGAGGCTAGACATGACTTACAGTGAGCCTCTAAGTAACACAATAACGTCCAACAACAAGATTACACAAGACAAGTAAGTGTGTAATATGAATGCACAAATGATATACGTATCAATGCAAGTGCCGAATGCATAAATAAGCCAACATGCCTATCCTATGCGTGAACTCAAGTCACCTATGCAACGATATCCACCTGTCATCACAATGAACAAGGCTGTATCTCAAAATCATCGACGTATATATGTCTATATACCCGGATGTCATGTCTCCAACATCTCACGGGACAAGTGTATACATCTATACACTAGGATGTTTGAATCCTCAACCGAGGGATTATGTACAACGTATGCATGCTTACAATCATTCGTAAATGCATCAATCACAAATCGTCTGTCATGAACCAACAATCAATATTCGTCAATCGTAAACCAATAATCACAAGTCAAACCAACTATACGTACATACACTTAAGAGGATTATCCATTCTTCGAGCCCCAGATGCTTATATATAGGGTCACCCGCAGCCTTCCCACCACATCTAAAACCCAATGCAGGCACAACCGACTTCCATGTATGTACGTCTATCCTAATATTAATGAAATACTTAACAAAGATAAACCAAGTCATTCAAACGTGATAAGCCGTCTCATCAAACCAACATTTAACTCAAATCAATCAATCAATCGACAACATAAGTAAACACAAATCAACTTTTCAAGCAACATTCAATAAGTACAAAAGCATAATTCTCAATAACCATCATATCACAAATCAATCAATCAATCAATCAATCAATAACAACAACAACAATCAATAATAACAATCAATGAATCAATCAATCAATCAATCAACATAAATGAACATAACCCAATCCATAAATCCGTCTATAACATCATCAAATTCCCAAATCGATCAAACCCTAATTAAACCCTAATTGACCCAAAACTCATTTTAAGGCGATTTAGAACTTGTAAATGTATGAGATGACTAGAAACGAGTAAACTAACATAAATAGAAGTAAAAGGGATGAATTAGACTTACCAAAGCCTCCTTCTTGAGCTCAAACCCGAAATTAGGTCAAATGGGTTAAAATGCAAGAACTTCAACCTTTGATTCTTCGATATGACGATAATGAGGTATAGAAGACTATGATTCTAGTGTTATATCAGTTTCAAAACACCAATCGATGCTAGAGAGGTGAAGGGATGAAATGGGTTTGCTTGCTTTTACTTGGAGAGAAATGAGAAAGATAGATAGATAAGAAATGAAAGGGGGAGAAAGAGATAAGGAGAGAATTGGGTCAAATGTGGCTGGTGGGTCGTGGACTACCCACGGGCCGACCCGTTTCTCTTCTCAAGCCAAAATACAATCGCTACACATTTAAACACCGATCAAAACATATTATCGACCCGAATATAACACATTGTCATTTAATTCACAAAACGACCCAAATAATTCATTAACTTAAATTGTTAGTCATTTTACACGAAAAGTCAACGGGTCAAAACTCACGGATGTTACAATTTCGATTTCGAAACCCTAGATCTAAGAAACCCTAATTTTTGGGGTTTTCTGGTTTACGATCTTGTTGATTCCGCTGCTTATCGATTCTGATCCTTCTTCTTCTTGACTAAGTGAATCAAGGAAGAAGTTAGGGTTTCTTCATATTCAGATCCTGATTGTTCTTCTTGACTAAGTGAATCAAGAAGAAAATTAGGGTTCCTCTTTATTCAACCGAGAGCACTGTATTGTTGATCTCTTCCTTTATTTTCTTTAATTTTTTTTATTTTAATCTCACAAAATCAACTGTGTTAATACTTGACCGGTCTCCATAGAGAGGCTTGGAATCCTGTCACTGACACTTTTGAGGGATTAAAATTATTTTCTAATAAATATATATATATATAATATATTTTTACTTATATATATATATATATATATATATATAAGAATTAATTTAATATATACATATACAAAGATTAAATTGAAATGAAAGATATTATATATATATATATATATATATATATATATATATATATATATATATATATATATATATATATATATATATATATATATATATATATATATATATATATATATATATATATATATATATATATATATATATATATATATATATATATATATATATATATATATATATATATATATATATATATATATATATATATATATATATATATATATATATATATATATATATATATATATATATATATATATATATATATATATATATATATATATATATATATATATATATATATATATATATATATATATATATATATATATATATATATATATATATATATATATATATATATATATATATATATATATATATATATATATATATATATATATATATATATATATATATATATATATATATATATATATATATATATATATATATATATATATATATATATATATATATATATATATATATATATATATATATATATATATATATATATATATATATATATATATATATATATATATATATATATATATATATATATATATATATATATATATATATATATATATATATATATATATATATATATATATATATATATATATATATATATATATATATATATATATATATATATATATATATATATATATATATATATATATATATATATATATATATATATATATATATATATATATATATATATATATATATATATATATATATATATATATATATATATATATATATATATATATATATATATATATATATATATATATATATATATATATATATATATATATATATATATATATATATATATATATATATATATATATATATATATATATATATATATATATATATATATATATATATATATATATATATATATATATATATATATATATATATATATATATATATATATATATATATATATATATATATATATATATATATATATATATATATATATATATATATATATATATATATATATATATATATATATATATATATATATATATATATATATATATATATATATATATATATATATATATATATATATATATATATATATATATATATATATATATATATATATATATATATATATATATATATATATATATATATATATATATATATATATATATATATATATATATATATATATAAATATTAAAATACAGATAATTATAATGTGTGGTCCTGTGCTATGTTACTTGCTTTAGAAACTAAAAATAAAGTAGGTTTTATAGATGGATCATGTGAAAAAGATGAAGATGATGCTGTTTTGGCTAAACAATGGGATAGGTGTAATTCTGTGGTATTATCTTGGATATTAGGTTCTGTGAGTCAAGAGTTGTATATGGGACAGATTTTTTCTAAAATTGCTAGTGAAGTTTGGAAAGATTTAAAGGAAACTTATGATAAGGTTGATGGTTCTGTAACTTTTAACTTGCACCATAAAATAAATACTTTGAGTCAAAATGGATCTACATTGTCTGAATATTATCATAAATTGAACACTTTTTGGAAACAATTTGATGCTATGGTTAAGCTGCCTGTGTGTACTTGCAAAGCTGCTAAAGAGTTTAAAGCACATCATGACTTAATAAGGTTAATGTAGTTTCTTATGGGTCTAGATGAAGTTTACATGTCTATTAGAAGCACTATTCTTACTAGAGATCCTTTACCTAATGTGAAATCTGCTTATGCTTTGCTATCTAGGGAAGAGTCACATAGAAGTGCTAGTTTTGTGAATCATGTAAAACCTGGAAATACTGCTTTTGTGTCTAAATTTAATGATCCTAAAAAGAAATTTGTGAGAAATGATAATCTTGTTTGTGCTAATCCTGCATGTGGTTTAAAAGGACACACTATTGATAAATGTTTTAAAATTGTTGGATATCCTAATTACATTAAGAAAAAGAATGATTTCCAAAATAAAGGTTATTCAAATAATGCTTATAATGAAAAAACTTTTGTTAATAACAGTGGTCCTAGTTCTAGTGTTCAAAATGTTCAAAATACTAATCTGCCATTTACAAATGAACAAATTTCAAAACTCATGAGTTTGATAAATGAGAAACAGGATACCAAGGCTGGGATTCAAGCACACATGGCAGGTGCTTTTATGTCCTCTGTTTTCTTTAACTCTAATGCACAGTTAATTAAAGTACCCAGTAAAAAGGATTGGATAAATGATTCAGGTGCTAATCAACATATGTGTTGTACTGATCAAAATTTGTTTAATGAAGTTGATGTCACTTCTTTAAATCTTACTGTTAATCATCCTAATGGTACTTCTGCTTTAATAAGAAAAATTGGAGACATAAAATTAACTAGCCAAATCACTATCTTTGATGTTTTATATATTCCTGATTACTGTGTGAATCTGTTTTCTGTTCATAAGGCAAGTAGAGATAGTAAGTTATTCATTGGTTTTACTGAACAAATGTGTTATATTCAGGATTTGAGAACAATGAGAATTCTGGGGACTGGTAGAGTTCAGGGAGGTTTATATCTTTTGAATGTAAGTAATGATGTAGGATCTTGTAATAATGTGATTATTGATTGCAATGTGTCTTCTGATCTATGGCATACTAGATTAGGACATCCTGCTTTACCTGTTTTAAATGTGTTAAAAGAAAGGTTAAAACTCAGTAGTATTTCGGATTTACCTTGTGATACTTGTCATAAAGCAAAACAAACTAGGGAACTTTTTCCTTTAAGTGATCATAAGTCAACTAATTTAGGAGATCTTGTTCATCTTGATGTTTGGGGTCCCTATAAAAGGGTTAGTAAAGATGGTTACAAATATTTCTTAACAGTTGTAGATGATTATTCTAGAGCTGTTTGGGTTTTTATGATGAAAAATAAAACTGAGGTGTTTGATAATGTTGATTATTTCATAAATTTAATTAAAACCCAGTTTGGAAAAGCAGTTAAAGTCTTTAGGTCAGACAATGGAACAGAGTTTGTGAATTTTAAAATGTCAAATATGTTCAAAACATTGGGGATTATTCACCAGACTTCTTGTGCTTATACTCCTCAACAAAATAGAGTAGCTGAGAGAAAACACAGACATCTTTTAAATGTGGCTAGAGCTCTTCTGTTTCAGGGAGGGTTACCTTTATATATGTGGCCTGAATGTGTTTTTACTGCTGTTTACTTGATAAATAGAATACCTTCTTCTGTGCTAAAAGGGAAATCTCCTTATGAACTTGTTTATGGTTTTGAACCAAATTTAAATCATTTAAGGAATTTTGGATGTCTATGTTATGCTACTATTCTGAACAATGATGATAAGTTTTCCA
This sequence comes from Erigeron breviscapus, assembly GCA_034093135.1. Taxonomy (NCBI): domain Eukaryota; kingdom Viridiplantae; phylum Streptophyta; class Magnoliopsida; order Asterales; family Asteraceae; genus Erigeron; species Erigeron breviscapus. Next base: position 105,093,351 of record CM067169.1, on the reverse strand, counting down.
AAAGAGCTGGAAAAAGTGTTTTTATTGGTTATTCTAATACAAAAAAGGGATATAAGTTGTATAGTCTTGAAGATAAAAGTATTTTTTATTCAAGGGATGTTAAATTTTATGAACAAATTTATCCTTTCAAAATGGGAACAAATTCTGTTTATGATGAAAATGAATGTGCTTATTTCTTTGACATGACTGATGATCATATTGGAGCCACTGGTCCCAATGATGATAACAGTCTACATAAGTCTAAAGATGATGGCAGTGCAGTCATTGAACCTGGTAGTACATTTGAATCTGCCAGGAACAATGAAGGTACAGCAACATCTTTTGACAACACTGATGGTGTAAATGAGGAAATTAATATAGACAATTCTGAGGGAGATTCCATAGGAAACCTTGGGGTTCCTATTGAGAATATACCAGTGGACAATTTGAATCTCAGAAAGTCTAATAGACAAACTTATCTTCCAAGAAATTTAAATGATTATGTTTTAGAAGGAAAAGTTAAGTATGGTATAGAAAGAGTAGTTAATTACTCTAATTTGAGTATTGATGTGTTCAATTTTCTTGCAAGCTTAAATAAACATTGTGAACCTTCTTCATATCAAGAGGCTGCTAAGAATCCCAAGTGGATAGAAGCCATGAATCTTGAAATGGAGGCATTATATAGAAATAACACTTGGGAGATTACTGATCTTCCTCCTGGGAGAGAACCTATAGGATGTAAATGGGTTTATAAAATCAAATACAAATCTACTGGTGAAGTAGAAAGATACAAAGCAAGGTTAGTTGCTAAAGGGTACAGTCAAAAGGTTGGAATAGACTTTGAAGAGACTTTTTCTCCAGTTGTTAAAATGGTGACTGTTAGATGTTTAATCAATATTGCTGTTAATAAAGGATGGTCATTATATCAGTTAGATATTAACAATGCTTTCTTGTATGGTGAATTAAAAGAAGAGGTTTATATGAATTTACCTCCTGGATATTTTTCTAAAGATGATTCAAGAGTTTGTAGACTTGTTAAATCCTTGTATGGATTAAAACAAGCTCCTAGACAATGGAATTCTAAATTGACTAGCTCTTTGATTGAATTTGGTTTTGAGCAAAGCAAGAGTGATTATTCACTCTTTACCAAAACTGATGAAAAATTGTTTATTGCTTTGTTGGTATATGTTGATGACATTGTTCTTACTGGGAACAATGAGACTGAAATTAAAAAGGTGAAAGATTTTCTTAGTTCAAAGTTTTTAATAAAAGATCTTGGAAAACTCAAATATTTCTTAGGAATTGAAGTTATTGATACTTCAAAAGGTATTTGTTTAACTCAAAGAAAGTATTGTATGGATCTTTTATTTGAATATGGTCTCTTAGGTTCTAAGCCTATTAATACTCCTATGGATATGAATTTGGTCATATCTGATAGGGTAAGTGACACTGATCCATCTCTTGAGAATGTTACCTTTTATCAGCAGCTTATTGGGAAGCTTATATATCTGACATTAACCAGACCTGACATAAGTTATGCAGTGCATTGTCTTAGTCAGTATATGCACAGTCCTAAAACTTCTCATTTGAAACTTGCAATGAGGGTTTTGAGGTACTTGAAGAAAGCTCCAGGTAAAGGTATCCATGTTATCAAAGGTAATTCTCTCAAACTTAATGCATATGTAGATTCAGATTGGGGTAAATGTGTTACCTCTAGAAGGTCTGTCATTGGTTTCTGCATATTTTTGGGTGAGTCTTTGATTTCATGGAAAAGTAAAAAGCAAAATACAGTTTCTAGGTCCTCCTCAGAAGCTGAGTATAGGGCCATGGCAACTGTTACCTGTGAAATTGTGTGGATCTTAAGTGTCTTAAATGACTTGAAAATTACAGATTTGTTGCCAGTTAATCTATTTTGTGATAATAAATCTGCTGTTTTGATAGCAACAAATCCTGTTTTACATGAAAGAACTAAGCATATAGAAATTGATATTCATATTGTTAGAGAGAAGGTGAATTCTGGTTTGCTCAATTTGATTAAGATTGACACTGATGAACAGGCTGCTGACATTTATACCAAAAGTCTTTCAGTTGCTAAGCATGAGTATTTACTTAGCAAGTTAAATATGATTGATGTTTTTCAAAGTTAGTTTCTCCCTAAGTTTATATTAAGGGAGGGTGTTAAATTTATAAGTAATAATATAAACTTAGGGTCTTTATTGTTATTATTACTTACTTCTGGGTTAAGAGTTGTGCAGGTGTGTTATTCTTCATACTTGAGGGGCTAAAGCTGGACATAATGAAAGAAGAGGATAGAAGGTGTCAAGAGAAGAAAGAAGGGATGTATATATATACACTTATACCCAGTTTAGGGTTTCATATCGATTATATCAAACACACACATATTCTCTTTGATATTTTTCTCTCGTATATTTTCTCTGTAATTCTGGTTTAAGATTGATTCGTCTTAATCAATCTTTCGACTGATCATCTTGATCATATTATTGTAATAATTGAACTCTATAAGTTGGTTTATACAGCCGACTGATTAATTACTAAATAAATAATAAATCGAATAATAATAATTGTGTTGATATTTGATCAATCCTTGATTTCGTTCAAAAAACCCCTGATGTAATATTACTAAAGTAACCCCATTAGTAATTTTATCAGAGTAGTACCATTACTAATTTACTATCAATCTTCAAAACAATTTGCATAAACAATTCCCGGTTCTGATGCTATGAATACATGATGATATGATAATGGATTATTCTCAAACTATATAGAAAGTACGAAGGTAATGTCACTTTGCATTCCTTATATATGCCACACTACAAAGTTAACCTGAATTCTGAAAGCTGCAAGCATATATACAATAGAAACATATTTATTTGATACTAGTAAAAACTTGGTCACTTTCATCTTTTTATTGATCTTTACATTTATTGTATCAATCTGATAAGCAACATCGCAAGTACTTATTTCCTTCTTAAACAAATAGTTTGAACTCTGAACCAATGAATCAATAAATGAAATTATGAAAATGATGCGGTTTCGCACGCAATCAAATGGCTCAATAACACTCGATTAATCAAAGACCGAAACCATAAAGGTTTTTTTGACAAAACGTCAATTTTCTTATAAACTCAAATATTCAACTGAACTTTACAATAACCAAAGACCCCTATTTATATTAATCTTATCACCATTAAACTAGGAAAAATCAATCTAAAATTATCTAATAAAATAAAAAGATAACTTATAAAAATAAAAGATAACAAATAAAGAGATAACTTATTAAAATAAAAGATAACTTAAATTAAACCCAATAGAGGTCGGGTCATGTCATGACTCTCCTGCATCATTCTCTCCCTCTTCGAAAAAACTCGTCCTCGAGTTTTCTAACAAGTTTGACAACACCCGTTAAACCACAGCCTTCTGGATCAAAAGCAAAAGGAACATCATTGTTATTCATCGCCACCAGTCTTGTTAATTTGCTTCTATCGTTCCCATCATAGATATTAGGTCCAATCAAATTCACATGGCCACCGTAACTTGGAATGGACAACCCACATATATATGTCTCATGTTGACATGAATCCTTATAATATACACTTGGAGTTAATACCCATTGAACATCCTTATTAGCAAGGATACCTTCAATGCCATATATTAATATATCTTCATCCCTTTCAATACCCGTGAATACCTTTGCATATTTGGAATAGCCTCCAGCCCTCCAGTGATATTTCTTTCAACAGTACTCCTATCTTGAACAAAACCCATGTTCAAGGCTTGTGTAACCCACCAATAATCTTCGTTACTCACCTCTTCATCTCCATAATTATCAAAACATGGAGGTGATGGATATAGGGCGTTACAATTTCCAGGATACTCCTCCTTCTCATAGTTCTCATCCCGGGGGATGAAAGTTTTTGAGTCGGTTTCCTGAAACTTGTAACCATCGCCATCTTCAGGATGCTCTTCTTTCCCAAGGATCTCATCCCAGATGACATCCTGTGGGTCAGTTTCCTGGATCGTGCGATCTTGTGAATCGAACACAATTTTATCGCTGCCTCTGTCGGCGATTCGGCGAGTAAAAAAGTAGTTCTCATCACGCAGAGCCATATGAATTAACCTGAGCTCTGACACCAACTGATGCAGTTTCGCACGCAATCAAATGGCTCAATAACACTCGATTAATCAAAGACCGAAACCATAAAGGTTTTTTTGACAAAACGTCAATTTTCTTATAAACTCAAATATTCAACTGAACTTTACAATAACCAAAGACCCCTATTTATATTAATCTTATCACCATTAAACTAGGAAAAATCAATCTAAAATTATCTAATAAAATAAAAAGATAACTTATAAAAATAAAAGATAACAAATAAAAGATAACTTATAAATAAAAAGATAACTTATTAAAATAAAAGATAACTTATTAAAATAAAAGATAACTTATTAAAATAAAAGATAACTTATAAAATAAAAAGATAACTTATAAAAATAAAAGATAACTTTAAATAAAAAGATAACTTATTAAAATAAAAGATAACTTATAAAAATAAAAGATAACTTAAAAATAAAAGATAACTTATAAAATAAAAGATAACTTATTAAAATAAAAGATAACTTATAAAATAAAAAGATAACTTATTAAAATAAAAGATAACTTAAAAATAAAAAGATAACTTATTAAAATAAAAGATAACTTAAAAATAAAAGATAACTTATAAAATAAAAGATAACTTATTAAAATAAAAGATAACTTATTAAAATAAAAGATAACTTATAAAAATAAAAGATAACTTAAAAATAAAAGATAACTTATTAAAATAAAAGATAACTTATTAAAATAAAAGATAACTTATTAAAATAAAAGATAACTTATTAAAATAAAAGATAACTTATAAAATAAAAGATAACTTATAAAATAAAAGATAACTTATAAAAATAAAAGATAACTTTAAATAAAAAGATAACTTATTAAAATAAAAGATAACTTATAAAAATAAAAGATAACTTAAAAATAAAAAGATAACTTATAAAATAAAAGATAACTTATTAAAATAAAAGATAACTTATTAAAATAAAAGATAACTTATAAAATAAAAAGATAACTTATAAAATAAAAGATAACTTAAAATAAAAGATAACTTATTAAAATAAAAGATAACTTATTAAAATAAAAGATAACTTATAAAATAAAAGATAACTTATAAAATAAAAGATAACTTTAAAATAAAAGATAACTTATTAAAATAAAAGATAACTTATAAAAATAAAAGATAACTTAAAAATAAAAGATAACTTATAAAATAAAAAGATAACTTATTAAAATAAAAGATAACTTATAAAATAAAAAGATAACTTATTAAAATAAAAGATAACTTATAAAATAAAAGATAACTTATAAAATAAAAGATAACTTATTAAAATAAAAAGATAACTTATTAAAATAAAAGATAACTTATAAAATAAAAGATAACTTATTAAAATAAAAGATAACTTATAAAAATAAAAGATAACAAATAAAAGATAACTTATTAAAATAAAAGATAACTTATTAAAATAAAAGATACTTATTAAAATAAAAGATAACTTATAAAAATAAAAGATAACTTAAAAATAAAAAGATAACTTATTAAAATAAAAGATAACTTATTAAAATAAAAGATAACTTATAAAAATAAAAGATAACTAAAATAAAAAGATAACTTATTAAAATAAAAGATAACTTATTAAAATAAAAGATAACTTATAAAAATAAAAGATAACTTATAAAATAAAAGATAACTTATTAAAATAAAAGATAACTTTAAAATAAAAGATAACTTATTAAAATAAAAGATAACTTATAAAAATAAAAGATAACTTAAAAATAAAAAGATAACTTATTAAAATAAAAGATAACTTATTAAAATAAAAGATAACTTATTAAAATAAAAGATAACTTATTAAAATAAAAGATAACTTATTAAAATAAAAGATAACTTAAAATAAAAAGATAACTTATTAAAATAAAAGATAACTTATAAAATAAAAAGATAACTTATTAAAATAAAAGATAACTTATAAAATAAAAGATAACTTATTAAAATAAAAGATAACTTATAAAATAAAAAGATAACTTATTAAAAATAAAAGATAACTAAAATAAAAAGATAACTTATTAAAATAAAAGATAACTTATTAAAATAAAAGATAACTTAAAAATAAAAGATAACTTATTAAAATAAAAGATAACTTATTAAAATAAAAGATAACTTATAAAAATAAAAGATAACTTAAAAATAAAAGATAACTTATTAAAATAAAAGATAACTTATTAAAATAAAAGATAACTTATAAAAATAAAAGATAACAAATAAAAGATAACTTATTAAAATAAAAGATAACTTAAATTAATCTTCGTTACTCACCTCTTCATCTCCATAATTATCAAAACATGGAGGTGATGGATATAGGGCGTTACAATTTCCAGGATACTCCTCCTTCTCATAGTTCTCATCCCGGGGGATGAAAGTTTTTGAGTCGGTTTCCTGAAACTTGTAACCATCGCCATCTTCAGGATGCTCTTCTTTCCCAAGGATCTCATCCCAGATGACATCCTGTGGGTCAGTTTCCTGGATCGTGCGATCTTGTGAATCGAACACAATTTTATCGCTGCCTCTGTCGGCGATTCGGCGAGTAAAAAAGTAGTTCTCATCACGCAGAGCCATATGAATTAACCTGAGCTCTGACACCAACTGATGCAGTTTCGCACGCAATCAAATGGCTCAATAACACTCGATTAATCAAAGACCGAAACCATAAAGGCTTTTTTGACAAAACGTCAATTTTCTTATAAACTCAAATATTCAACTGAACTTTACAATAACCAAAACCCCTATTTATATTAATCTTATCACCATTAAACTAGGAAAGAAATCAATCTAAAATTATCTATGTTATGACTCTCCTGCATCAGAAAAACTCCCCCAACCCCAAAATTCCACAAACATTTACATATCGATTGGTGCATCAAAACTCAAGAATATATATTATACAATAGAATGTGATTTTCTCAGAACCATGTGGCCCGATTCATCCTTGTCAAATAGACGTTCAATCAAATCATTCCAACTCTCTCTGGGGCTTTGTTTTCCGCCTGAATTCTCCCCTTCCTCAATGTCCTGAAATGTGCCATACTCGGAAGGTATAATGGCATGGGGCACTGCCAGCGTAACCGCCCTCTGTAACGCCTTCTTGTATTCATCGCCATGTTCTCTTTCCAAAGTTTGTTGTCTCTCCATCTTTTGTTTTGCGGGAATCTCCATTATTGGATCCTCCTCTAACATAATCTTAATTAAAATAAAAGTAATAATTAGACATGTAGATTCGATTAATGGTGATAAACTAAAAAAAACTCACATCTAACGCCCTTTTGGCTTCCCTCTCTATCCAAATGATGGCATGGTCAGAGATTGCATTGCAAGAAAGAACAATGTGCTCAAATCTTCCATCAACAGGCACTGCAGTTCTTACAATGGGTGGAAACCTGCCACATCTGCAACCATCATAATCAAAAGATAAGTTACATACTGTTCCAAAAAAAAGTAAGTAACATATACACGTTGAAAAAATATACAGTTGTGAAGTTTAGGCGACACGGAGGGTGCATGGAATTGTGTTTTCAAAGTAACTATACTACTATAGTGATTTGCAGAATCAGAATAAGGGACCCCTGATTTCCCACGATTCAAAAAGATTATAAAATACTGAAATTACTTCATTTCCCTGTTAGCATTACAGAAGCAAGTCCACTAAGTTCAGTGATTTGTCATTGTTAAAGGGTGTCTAAGATAATTGGCTACTATACAAACATTGCCATCATCTACGTCACAACCAGTCAGATGTCTTAGATCTCTTAAGACAGAAAATATGGTTCTATTAGAATTTCAGGAAAAGTATAATTCCAAGCCTGTAGAGAATTTTCTTCACAAATGAACACTAAAAGAAATGTCATTGATTTCAAAAGTCAAAAATAACAATGTAGGTTGTACCTGAAAGGTTTTCTCTCAACAATGTGATAGAGCCGGCCGGGTGCATATAACCTTCTTGGATCTTTGATTTTCTTCTCCTCCGATGTGAATGTGTCTCTTATGCATCTTAAGCACAACAAACATGGTAAACTGTTCAAACAAGAATCACAATTTTTATCATTATTTTAATATGACAATATAGAGCCAACAGTGGTCAGTTTGCTAGATTATCAGTTTATCACAATTTTTGAAAACCATATATCTCAAGTTCCCAGGAAGTGACATATGGTTTTTGTCGCAAATTTAACACTATAACCGTTGTATTGCACTAATTAGTAATTGTTATAAACTAAACAATATGGTTTTGGGGGGTTGTTTAGGAAGAATAAAAAACTTTTTATAACTATAAATTCAAAAGTCAGAGCCCACGGTATTCTTTGTGAACTCTGCTCTTATCACACTCACCATGGTAAAACTATCCAAGTATAATTATCAGTTTAAGTTACCAAGGAAAAACTCTATCTTTTCTCTCTGTTTTGTTAGATGTGGCAAGTAGGCTCATCTAAGTTAACGTTTCTCCTACAGACCCATTGGGTAAAGTTAAAAATCTTAGCCAAGAATGAAACAAGCCGGAAGGTCCAACGTCACAGTAAGAGTGTAAGACTATTCAGATACTTTAACTTTTTACATTGCTTAGTTTCATAGCCATACTAACACAAGCATTTAAAAAATTAAAAACATGGAACACACTGTGTTGGTGGGCCAACTTGACCAGGCCCGTGCTCAAAAGTACTTGTTTTGACCGGTTGGCCAACCCACCCATTTTGCCACATCTCCTTTTTTGCCGGATTTAACGAGAGATATCACTTATTCAGTTATCGATTGTAACTTTTTATGATTCAAGAAGGTTGTGATACTATTTTTTTTAAGGTATGGATTGTAACTTATCAGAAGTTAAGAATCTCATGATAAAAAATATAGCAAAACCCAGTATGAGCAAATTGTTGAACCACACAATAATATGCTCTCCTTTTTTCTTTTTTAAACCATTTTCTGTTACTCAGGCTTTGCCTGTATTTGATATATGGCATTAGGGATCATAATAAAAATCTCTTACCAGAAAACTGATTTAAAAATGTCTTCCAATGGCGTGGCAGTCCTTGGCAAGAAATCATCCTGTTTTAAGCAAGATTTAATTAAAGTGTATTCATGAGTGTGAAGAAGTTTAGAAAAGAGCTGACAATGCTCTGATTTGCCTGCATATTATTTCAGTATTTTCTTAATACATTAACATCAAGAAAGAACTTGCCTGGAGCACGACAGAATTGATGATATCCGCATATCTTACAGCCAAATTCAGTGACATGCATCTGGCAGGTGCAATTGAATAGCATCGGACCCTCTTCCTATCAATATTCCCCAACTTATCTCGGTTTTTCACCACCACCATTGCCAACAACGCAGCCACACCTGACCCAAGCGAGTGACCTGTTAGAGTCAAAGTATAGCTCGGATAACTCTCCAACAACTTCTTCAAAGTATCACTTTCTGCATCTAGTACAACTCCAGCTGCTTTTAACAATCCGTTATGAACATAACCACCATCAAATTTCCTTTGACCCAACTTATTATCCAACAAAACTGCATAATCTTTGTGGCTTGCCAAGTTAAGTCCCCTAATAGCAATAACTATATCACAATGAGCATGATCTAGATACAAAAAATATGGTGGCGCCTTTCCATGAGTATCATCATAGGTTCTCTTAACAATTATAAAATTTGGATCGATTCCATATCCACCTGGAGGTTCCCACAGGGGGCATCTAAGATCATCCTCATATACTGCAAGAATATACCGACAAAGCCTAGGGACGGGCTCAAATTCATCGGCTGTGGCAACACCCCATGTCTCACTATCGTGGCCTGCAGTATGAAGGCATCGTTTCCAAGCCCATCGAGCACAGGCTATACAGTATACACATTCGAGAATGGGGACACAACATGCAATTGACATTGTGGCTTCAAAGGTACAAAATGTCAGCAACAAAAAGATGCATTTACATATAAACCATCGAGATCAATTAATCAAAGGGCAATTTAGTGCAGTTTGCAATGGTAAAGTAGTGGCGAGACATACAACCTAAATCGAAGGTCAGGCGTTCAAATCCTGGCCCAATGTCCCTTACGCGATTTACCTTTTCTGATGGAAATGGGACTGGCACTGGCCTGTGAGGGACCTAATAATGGGTTGCTTATCCAAAATTCAGTACTAAACCATTTAACTTTTCAAAAAGTACTTACCTTTGGCAATTTTGGCTGCTAAACTTCGGTAATGTTGTGTATTATAAAATACGAGAGTAAGTACCCGCGCGTTGCGGCGGTGAGATGGTGGGGGTGATAGGTCATAAAGTGTGATAGGTCATAAAGTGTGATAGCCAAATGCCTTAGCCGTACGGGCTCCACCCTCGGATTTAAAAATTCGTCGAAAGTATATCGAATGACATCTCTAATGAAAGAGCATGAAATTTTAAGAACACCCATATAATTTTTATAATTTATCGATGTACGGTTTTTAAGATAAAAGATTTTGAATGAATTAGAGGAATAAAATGATTTATGGAGGAATTAGAAAAAATTAGTGGTTGAGATTTGAAGAGAGAAATGAAAATGAAAGTTGAAAGTTGGAAGTTGTGGTGCATTGATGTATGATACATCATGCATTATCATGTGTACATTGTTGAAATTGAAAGTTGAAAAGTGGATTTGCTTTATAATATAGTATAGATAATCTAGTTGAACAAAGATTTATAAGCTAAACTTTTGTTAATGGTTTTCAAAAGTTTTTAATTGGGAGTCAACTGGGAGCTGTATAAATTTTCAAGATTTTATTGTATACAAAGAAACAGCAAGCAAAGATTCAAGATTATAAATGTTTTTGTTCAAGAAACAATAATCATTATAAAAATTTGAGGTACTCAGTTTAGGCTTATGTTCAAATAAATATAACCCAAATTTTTTGTAAAAAATAAAGAGCAAAAAGATGAGCAAGATACGAGATTCACATTCTAATATGAAACACCAAAGAATCCAGTACTAAAAAAATAACGAACAAAGAAAAATCTAGCAATGAAATTACCTTGGAAATTAAGTCAACTGCTTCCCCAAGCATTGAGCTTTTTCTGCCTGTCAAAAAACAGTTAGAAAATTGTTGTTTATTTATTTATGAATTTATTTTTTCAAAAATGAAAAGTAAGCATATTCCACACGATTCAAATACAATCCACACGAATCCTCTGTTACAAAAAATAATATTATTTTAGTATTTGTAAAGTCACGTGACATGCACATGTTTTGGTGGGCAACATTTTTTTCATAAATGTATTGGGCCCTCCATACATGTCCTGTAATCCAATGGGCTTTTCTTACTGAAACTACACTTGTGTCCTTGCTATTACTTAAAAATTACATTACAGTCCTAAAGCTCAAAAACCCTCGAGTGTAAAGCCCCAATCTTTATTTCTGAATCTTTCTTTGTTCATTCACACCAAAAGTAGCAAGGTACGGTGTCACTCTTGTAAATTTTGCATTTTTTTTTATTCTATTATCTGGGTATCTTTTAACTTAATTTATGTACATGAGGATTTATTTTTAGGATACAATTATTATTATGTACAACATTTTACTGTATCTGAACTATTAAGACAATCTTTCAACTTATGTTGTTTGTAAATTTTGAATTTAGCATATGTGTTTGAGATACATTTATATTTTGTTGCTATGATACATGTAATTCATATGGGTTATTACAAAAATCAGATCTTTTTATTAAGTTTTGAAATATCATTTATTTCTGTCTTGTTATGATGTATACTTTTTGTGATTTCATGCTTAATGGTGAAGTTGGTGATGATATAGTGTGGGAGTTTTATGGGTTTATAATAAAGATTTATTGAAATGGCTCACATGTGTTTATGAAACAGGTTATGGCACCTAAGCAACCGAATACCGGGCTCTTTGTAGGATTAAACAAGGGGCACGTGGTGACTAAGAAGGAGTTGGCTCCTCGTCCATCTGACAGGAAAGGCGTAAGTTTTCTTACATCGATTACGTTTATACTTAAGTAGCTGTAAAATTTGAATGTTCAAGTAAATATGATTATGGTTTTTATAGTCTGAGTGTGTTTGGTACATAACTATAGGACTTAAAGAAGCATGTAAAGTTGTAAACTGTAAGTCATGATTAAGAAAACTGGTAATGAAAAAAGTACCTGTCTATTCACTAGCTTCGTAATTATCCAAGCTGTAACAATCTCTTTCAAAACGAATATTCAATCATCGTTTTAGTTTTGCTCAAATTTTCAATTGGTCTTTTTTGGTTGGAGGGTTTATGTCGTTGAATCTTTTATCATTTAAATCAAAGTTTGATGCATGTAGAGTACACAATAGATATTAAGTATTAGAAATGGTGTTGTTTCTACAGAAGACGAGCAAAAGGACCCATTTTGTGAGGAATTTGATAAGGGAAGTAGCTGGATTAGCACCTTATGAGAGGAGGATTGCAGAGTTGTTAAAGGTTGGCAAGGATAAGCGGGATTGAAGTTAGCCAAGAGAAAGCTGGGAACTCACAAGAGGGCAAAGAAGAAGAGAGAGGAGATTTCTAGTGTCCTCCGAAAGATGAGGTAAATATCTACAATAGACATTTTAGATTTAATACAGTAAACAAAAAAGTCATAGATTGACGATTCACTTGACAAAATCACAAGGTAAATAATGAGGCGAGTTAGATAATGAACAATAAAATCATTTGCCTGCCAACAAGATATGGTTTGTATTAAATTGGTGTTGCTTACACTGTATATGATATAATCTGCAGGTCTGGTGGGGGTACAGAGAAGAAGGGCGCACATATTCCACCACAAGAGGAAGCTTAATTTTTTTTAGACAAACTTCTTTTTTAGCTTTGTTTTTGGGGCCCTAGTGTTTGTTTTCACTTTAAATGGACTGCTCCATATTTCTTGATGGTTATTGGTCTTAAATTACAAATTATGTTCCCGTTTGCTTCATTTTCTTTGCACTCAAAATCTTTTAAGAAAATATGGATGCATCCATGCATTGTTTAGCGGAAATATAGGGCTTCAAACAATTTTTTTTTGCAAGAAACGCATGATGCGAAGCAAGCCATAGTGGATGGGGATCTGGATCCTTTAAAGTTGATGACAGCATACTAGTAAAGTTGGTGGAATATTAACCTTTAGATTAAAATAAGATTTAAAAATTATTTTTGACTCTTAATCTTTTATTTTTATCTAAGGGTTAAGATCCTTCTAATTTTGCCTTTAAACTTTAAAGAACGCCAATCCATATCGTAGGAGAAAGTTTCTCAAGTCCTTCCCAGCAAATCTCCCCCATCCATTCTAACAACGTTAATACTAAAAGTTAGGAGTCACAATAATAACATAATATTGACATACTCAGTAATAAAATAAAATGTTACCATAATAACATTGAAACACTATGTCTAAGATTTTAGTATGTTTTAATCGTTTTCAACAATTAACAGATACTACAATTCATTACTTATCCATATCATTATCCATTTATCCTACTAAAATTTTATCCTTATCAAACAATTCATTTTTCACCGCATCATTTATTTTAAGCCTTTATTTGAATTTGTTTATTTATAATCGACGTGTAAAAATTTTTTATTGTAAATGTGATTTTGTTTTGAATATTTAATTTGTTTTAGTGTGATTTTGTGTGAATACGGTGTTATTCGATATGATTAATATAGTTAACTATTCAAAATGAAGCCAAAATCCACAGAAGACGCTAAGAAGCAGTTTTACTAGACAAAATTGATTAAATATTTTTTTTTGCAAGAAACGCATGATGCGAAGCAAGCCATAGTGGATGGGGATCTGGATCCTTTAAAGTTGATGACAGCATACTAGTAAAGTTGGTGGAATATTAACCTTTAGATTAAAATAAGATTTAAAAATTATTTTTGACTCTTAATCTTTTATTTTTATCTAAGGGTTAAGATCCTTCTAATTTTGCCTTTAAACTTTAAAGAACGCCAATCCATATCGTAGGAGAAAGTTTCTCAAGTCCTTCCCAGCAAATCTCCCCCATCCATTCTAACAACGTTAATACTAAAAGTTAGGAGTCACAATAATAACATAATATTGACATACTCAGTAATAAAATAAAATGTTACCATAATAACATTGAAACACTATGTCTAAGATTTTAGTATGTTTTAATCGTTTTCAACAATTAACAGATACTACAATTCATTACTTATCCATATCATTATCCATTTATCCTACTAAAATTTTATCCTTATCAAACAATTCATTTTTCACCGCATCATTTATTTTAAGCCTTTATTTGAATTTGTTTATTTATAATCGACGTGTAAAAATTTTTTATTGTAAATGTGATTTTGTTTTGAATATTTAATTTGTTTTAGTGTGATTTTGTGTGAATACGGTGTTATTCGATATGATTATATGTAATAAGCAACTTTCGGGAAGAAATAAAATAAAATGTTACCATAATAACATTGAAACACTATGTCTAAGATTTTAGTATGTTTTAATCGTTTTCAACAATTAACAGATACTACAATTCATTACTTATCCATATCATTATCCATTTATCCTACTAAAATTTTATCCTTATCAAACAATTCATTTTTCACCGCATCATTTATTTTAAGCCTTTATTTGAATTTGTTTATTTATAATCGACGTGTAAAAATTTTTTATTGTAAATGTGATTTTGTTTTGAATATTTAATTTGTTTTAGTGTGATTTTGTGTGAATACGGTGTTATTCGATATGATTATATGTAATAAGCAACTTTTAAAAATAAAATAAAATGTAATAAGCAACTTTCGGGGAAAAAAAAAATTGTAACTCCATTAAACCATTGGATTATTATTATCAGCACCCCGATTAATTCTCTTTAGATAAATCGAGATTCACTGGTAAAACATATTAAAGTTGTAATAAATTTCGACATTTGATTACACAAACTCTAGATTACAATGCCTATAGGTGTTCAAAATTGATACGAGGGCTGCCATTTTAAGATCGTACCTGTAGAGTCTGGCAACTATAAACAATAACAAGAAACATAATTCTGTTTTTCCCACTAAAATATAACATGAAACCTTAACATCAAAGTGAATAAAACTGTGAATTAAGGTATCCTAGGATCATGTAATATTCCTCGCAGAGTGGACCTTCTATAACTATTTGCTGGATAGCAGCAGCGCCGCCCTACAAAACAAGTTCAACTATTTAAGAAAGCACGATATAGGTTTTATGTCAGAATGTTATTTCATCATCAGATTGCATTACAAACCTTCTGACTGGCATCACCCACTTTCCTCAGTGTCACGTACTCCCCACAACGTAATGCCCCACCCGCAAATTCAACCTGAGATGATGATTAAAATATGCATAACATGAACCACCAATTACATTAAAGTATATCAGGAATTTTATTTGATCCGAGGGTGGCAATTTGGACCCATTATGAGTTTATGACCCAAACCTATTCTGAACTGTTGCCCAACCATCCACTTTGCCACCTCTAAGTTGATAGTAACGCAAGCATGAGAACCAAGTACCTGGATACCCTTTCCAGCAAGGAATTGCTTAAAATCTGCCATTTTTAGATCTCCAACAATTACGGACTTGTGAGGAGGAGCTAATGTTGAACGGGGGAGTGAAGATAACTTGTCACCTGCCGTCTTCTCTATCTCAGTATCAATCCAGGCTATTTCATAATCTCCAAGCTGCAGCGAAGAGACAGTGAGAGATCAGAAGATAATGCATTACAGTCCCAGTAAGGCCTCCAGTTAAAAAGTTTGACTTATGAATGTCAAATTAGTAATGTATTAGGAGTTTAGGACCAAGTTGGTCAGAAAAAATTATGACAGAACTTAATATATTGCAAGTTGTAAAAGAAAAATATATAGCTCAATTTTAAAAAAGGGAAGAGAAAATAGATACAAGTTTAAGATTAAAATTAAAATTTTTAAAATGGACCTAATTTTTTGTGACAATTATATTGAAAAGGATTTAAAAAAATGTCCAAAGCAGCTAACGGCGTCATAAACTTGTGATCAAAAGGTTTGCTAATACTCACCTTCTTAAACAGGACATTGCTCATCAGTTTCTCGGAGAGTCCCCCCTATTTTTGGCATGAACAAACCGAATCAAATATCATAGTTCAAGATTACATCCAGTAAGTTTCGTATGTACCTTATAAGCACACAAATCTGATGTGACATCAATTGTTTCTTCAATTTGAGGAGCATATACATGGGGACAAACATTTTTCAGACAGTGTTGCTTCAGATGTTCAGTGGCCTCAGCTGATCCGTGCACCAAAACCTAATAAAGATGATTTCTAACATTAACACAGCACGTTCTTCATGAATAACATCACTTGAAACGATTTCCAGGGAACTATAGTGCTAATTAAAGAAGAGAACATAAGAACATTCATACAAGTTTCAAGGGAGCAACATGGGCAAGAATTGATTTTATTGAACGACCATCAGAACGCCCTTCAAAATCCATGTAAACCAAGGAACATTTGACTTGTACCTGAAACAGATAAAATATCAATAATAAATATATTATATAAAATAGTAATAGTCGTTAAAAGCTGTATTGTAAATTCTAAGTTGGCTAGGCAAACTAATACTAACATGGGGTAAAATTTCCTGCAACGTATTAAATACAAACAAACTTACAGTAAGTTCAGAAGATACGACTTTTGATGGGGTTGTGTCGAGCATCAAACTCGCAGTGCCTTCATCAAGTTTTCCATCAAGATCTCCACCCACCTAAACACATGATCTGCAGAGCATCACACTTGAACTTTCCAAGCATATGTAACACAAGCAATTCTACAAGTCGTAAAAATGGTACTGGTATTAAATTAAACCTACAGGCATAAATCCCATGTCCATATCTTCATCCTTGATTACGTAATCATCTGGATTAATTACTTCGCCAAAATCGTCCCATTCAGAGGAGTGATCATAGAAGGGGAACATTGGAGCAACACTAGAGGGGGGAACAAATCCATCAATCAGCACATCCCGGTATGCCTCCCCGCGCAACCCAGCAGCTGCAATGAAACAATTGGCATTATAAATTTTTGTTCAGTTAAAAGAAAATATATCCCGGATCTAATATAACTTCAAAACTCATACTGCTTGACCAAGTTTTAATCCCTGTTTCTTGATCTTGGCTATTTGAAATCTTACTGCCGTATTATGCACAAAAGCTTTATGATATAGCTTTTGTATCCATGTTTTGGCTGTTAGTCACTTAGATCTTTAATATTCAAGGAGCAGGAACAATTAAGAGTTAGTGGGTTAGTCCAACCCGGCCTATTTTTCACTGGTCTGGTCTTCAAATTATTGAAAAGGGAAAGAAAATGTAGACTGATCCGATTAGTAACAGTTCCATTTCCATATATTTCATATGTAGTACTTTTGACATCAAAGCAGAGATCATAAAAGGTTAGCTGAAACATGGCAGCAATGTAACAGGAATAAAGATAACATACCGTCCACTTGAGTATGGCCGTCAATGATCATTAGGTCAGCTTTACTAATATCAGTTACCAAAGAATTTGATTCCTCTTCCTTTACAAGAGTGGCTTTCAAAGCCTCCTCCTTCTTAATCTTTTCTTGTTTTTCTTCGTACGCAGCTAACTCCTCTCCAACCAATGGAACTCTCTTAGATAAAGTAACTTTAACAGCTTTAGGAGGTGGATCTGACTGAAGCATACGTGCACGAGTACCAAACTACATATATTAGTATAGTAAGGATTCACTTTGACCATTGTACATATGCATGGGTAGATTTGAGTTATATTTCATCCATAATTTGTTTCAGCCAACTACATATATTACTATACTAGAGGATTCACTTTGACCATTGTACATATGCATGGGTAGATTTGAGTTATATTTCATCCATAATTTGTTTCAGCCAACTACATATATTACTATACTAGAGGATTCACTTTGACCATTGTACATATGCATGGGTAGATTTGAGTTATATTTCATCCATAATTTGTTTCAGCCAACTACATATATTACTATACTAGAGGATTCACTTTGACCATTGTACATATGCATGGGTAGATTTGAGTTATATTTCATCCATAATTTGTTTCAGCCAACTACATATATTACTATACTAGAGGATTCACTTTGACCATTGTACATATGCATGGGTAGATTTGAGTTATATTTCATCCATAATTTGTTTCAGCCAACTACATATATTACTATACTAGAGGATTCACTTTGACCATTGTACATATGCATGGGTAGATTTGAGTTATATTTCATCCATAATTTGTTTCAGCCAACTACATATATTACTATACTAGAGGATTCACTTTGACCATTGTACATATGCATGGGTAGATTTGAGTTATATTTCATCCATAATTTGTTTCAGCCAACTACATATATTACTATACTAGAGGATTCACTTTGACCATTGTACATATGCATGGGTAGATTTGAGTTATATTTCATCCATAATTTGTTTCAGCCAAC
This sequence comes from Erigeron breviscapus, assembly GCA_034093135.1. NCBI lineage: Eukaryota > Viridiplantae > Streptophyta > Magnoliopsida > Asterales > Asteraceae > Erigeron > Erigeron breviscapus. The sequence goes on along the minus strand of CM067169.1, from coordinate 105,074,734 downwards.
TACATATATTACTATACTAGAGGATTCACTTTGACCATTGTACATATGCATGGGTAGATTTGAGTTATATTTCATCCATAATTTGTTTCAGCCAACTACATATATTACTATACTAGAGGATTCACTTTGACCATTGTACATATGCATGGGTAGATTTGAGTTATATTTCATCCATAATTTGTTTCAGCCAACTACATATATTACTATACTAGAGGATTCACTTTGACCATTGTACATATGCATGGGTAGATTTGAGTTATATTTCATCCATAATTTGTTTCAGCCAACTACATATATTACTATACTAGAGGATTCACTTTGACCATTGTACATATGCATGGGTAGATTTGAGTTATATTTCATCCATAATTTGTTTCAGCCAACTACATATATTACTATACTAGCCGTCCCATTAGTAATAGAATGATCATGAATACAATATATAGCAAGAAATATGTCCCGGATCACAATGAAGACCGACCTGCTCAAGTATCAAAAGCAACTCCATTACTCTGCCAGCAGTATCCACAGGTAACAATACATTCCCATTGGCTCTTAAAGTGTTTTGTATAGCATCTAACAATTTCAGTAACAAATGACAAACATTAAACTACCTTATGTAGTTCAGCGTACAAATGGTATTTACATACTCTTACGCCTTATGAAACATATTTAAGAGAATAACTACCTAAAAACTCTTGATCTCTCTGACGTCTAGAAGGCTGGTTACTCAAAGCATTATATGCATCAGTTATAAGAACAGCGGGTCGAACAAAAGTTTCTAAGACTGTTTTATTTAAATGCCTGAAAAAAACAACAGCAAGTAAGAACATTCTTTATTGAAAAATATTTTACTAATTATGGAGGCAGTTGGTATTGGAAGACCTCTCATTGCGATGATTGAAGTCAACAGCATATATGATCTCTTCTCCATCTTTAGTTATCTTCCAGACAGTACCTCCCAGCAAATGACCACCAACATGAGGTGCAATCACTATACCCTCCCCTTTTCCTGACATTTATTATTCACAAGGAATTTTAGCAACAAACAGCTATCAACTCAAGCAAAGGGCCTTTTATAATGGTGTATCCCTCCTAAAGAACTCTACAAGACTTTAAAAGGCACTGCACCCAATTCTAACAGACACCCTGTGACACCAGGACCACTCAACAGGCATCCAGATTTTGTTTTAGCCAACTACATATATTACTATATACAGGATGCAATTTGACCATTGGACATATGCATGGGTAGATTTGAGTTATGTTTTGGGGAAGCGGTCAAAGTCAAAAATAACTCTACAAAATCCTAGAAAGGACTGCACCCAATTCTAGCAGACACCCTATGGCACCAGGAGCACTCAACAGGCATCCATATTTTGTTTCAGCTAACTACATATATTACTATACTAGAGGATTCACTTTGACCATTGTACATATGCATGGGTAGATTTGAGTTATATTTCATCCATAATTTGTTTCAGCCAACTACATATATTACTATACTAGACGATGCACTTTGATCATTGTACATCTGCATAGGTACATTTGAGTTATCTTTTGCCGAAGCGGTCAAAAGTCGCCCAAAGCGAAAAAAGATATAAAAAACAAAGCTATTAGGTCAAAAGTCGCCCAAAGAGAGAAAAGATATATCTATAAACAAAATATTAAATTTAGAGGGATGTCATACACATGGCCTGTCATGTGTATACTGTATACACACTTAGTCTTATTAGGCTAAGTCATTATGCGGTAATCCCACAATCATGTAATTTTGAATGAAAGAATCGAATGGTACAAATACTTAGAGAGCATAAAGCCAACAAACAAAATGTCTACTCACCCTCGGCAAGAAATGAATCAGAACAACTAATTGTTGCAACTTAAAAACCTCGATCTTTCAAGGGTAAAAAAAACAATTCTGAAGTGATAAAATTAGCATGTAAAATACGCACCAGGTAGGTGACAATTCTGAGAGTAAGTTAATCTTGTCACAGTTAGGAAGGCAGAATCAATATCATCCAGTGTGAACAGATCAAAGTCAGATATTTGCTGCACAGATAAATAGATTTAGTTAGAAATGGTAGCAGAAACTTTATAGACAAGTAAGCACTTGTCACCGAATCAGAGTATTCAAAACCAGAGACGATAGACTTAAAATGAATCAAATAGATATGAGAGCTATAATCAACAGTTACAATTGATATCAAAGTTGAAAACCGGGAAATTTTCTGAATTGATTAGTCGATCCTAAAGGTAGTTTAAATGCGTGATTTCAAAATTGTTATTGCAACATAAAACTAAAACCATAATCAGATAATCAGTTGACTAGATTTTTGTAGGTTAATTTCACATTTATCTCAAATCAGTTGCGTTGCATTTAGCTCATCATTTGCTTCTACATATCTAACTATATATAAACCCTAAACAGTCCGATATCAGAATAACAACCGCATTTATCACTTTAAATGCATAAGCAAACGACATAAACTTTTAAGATATACTAAAACTGTGTCTATGTTCTGCAGTTACGAACGCCGGGGTTTCAGTTGGTGCAAGTATATGATAATTATCACTGTAAAAATATATAAGTAAGTAAAACGGGGGGAGGGGGAGTATTCACCTTGCGGGAAAGATAGTGATCATACATAGTTAGAAGCCCTAATCTAAAAACCGGTTCAGTCGCATAAACTGGAGCAGAGAGCCCTAACTTTTTCATGGCATACGGTAACGCCCCAAGATGTAATGTATCAGAATGTGACAGCAACACAGCGTCGATCGTTGACGCAACCCTGAAACCAAAAAGATTTTAAGGATAATTTATCAAACTGCCATTATATATAATGTGTATATAATTATATATATATATAATTTGGGGAAAATAGGAACCTGGAAAGAGGGAGAAGGAGGGAGGGATCGAAGCTGTCGTTCCAGCCGCAATCGATAAGGAAATTGAAGCCGTCGATGGAGACGAGATATGATAATGGGTTTTCATTGTATACTCCACACAATGGCGTCACCTGCACCGAAGTTCCCATTTTTATGTGTACTCAAACTCAATTGGCTTTACCGGGGGAAGAGTTAATATACAAATAGCGTTATCACAGAGGGTTTTAGGTTTTAGGTCAGGGGAACTCTGAAGTTTATAATAATTTACAGGTTCTCACATCTTTATTTATTTAATTCCAGGAAATATCGCGTATTACAAAGGACAAGAAAAAAGATATATGTCTCCCTTCAAATTTTATTAAGTATTTTTTGTAATTCTTAGAAAAAATGATTTATTAGATTGAAAATGATTTACAAGAAGTGTATATATACATCAAATCATCTTAACCGACTTAACTAAAACGGTTATAACTAATTCTAACTAATTTTACTTATTATTTACAAAGAAGAACACCTTTAGGAATAGTAACCGCTTACGTCATGCTGACATCATTTATTTTATTTTTTGTTCTTGGTTTTTCTTTTCTTTTTTTCCTTATTTCTATTAACTAATATATTTTTTTTACATAAGTCTTTTAACTAAAAAAAATATATACTTTTTACTCCGGTCATTAGCCACGTACCCACAGACTAACGGAGAAATATTCTTGGTTTTTCTTTTCTTTTTTTCCTTATTTCTATTAACTAATATTTTTTTTACATAAGTCTTTTAACTAAAAAAAATATATATATTTTTACTCCGGTCATTAGCCACGTACCCACAGACTAACGGAGAAATATAACAGTATATTTTACTGTTTATGCTATAACAAAAGTCTCAATTTTTAAAACTTTTTTATTTGTCAAAAAATGCTTTATTTTTTATATTTCATTTTTTGGTTTTAATTATTTCTTTTAAATGATTCTAACAGCTGGATAATCACCCACCAACAGCTAGAGTATCATGTAATGTTTCCGCCCGAACTAAATAATTAGTTTTCAAATAGTTTTTTTTCCCGTTTTTATCGTATGTTTATTGTTATGTATATGTCAGCGATCTTATACACGATCTACCTTTTACGTATCGTTATGTCTCCCGGGGCAGCTCTTAGAAAGAATTTGGATAAATTGGGAATTAGGTTTTTGTTTTCTATTTATACCCCTTGGAAATCTGATGCAAACATCGGCCAAAAGCCCTTCAGCCCCGTCGTCCCACTGCGGCGCAGTGGGCGAGTGATGCCCCCACTGCGGCGCAGTGGATATTAACTGATCTAGGTGCTCGTTTTCCACCTTGTCTGACTGCGGCGCAGTGGGCCTTGGTCACCCCACTGCGGCGCAGTCTAAAACTGCTGACCGAGTTCCCACTTTTCCACTAGCCGACTACGGCGCAGTGGGCTGGTGATGCTCCCACTACGGCGCAGTCCAATCCTGCTGATCCGAAGACAACCTTTTCACTATGAACTTGCTGAAATTTTCTATCTTCTCAACTTTAAACAACTCTCGAACTCACAAATCAACTTCTTGGCCTCAGAAATCATCCGAAATTGCACCAAATGAACGCGTACTTGTTTAGAACCTGAAAACACTAACAAACACATAAACGCGCCAAATGCACACAAATTCGACGTAAAAACC